>WHVA01000369.1:0-116736 GCA_015179125.1 Gautieria morchelliformis | reverse complement strand
TTGTCAGGGGACACCCTGTTTTCCATTTCCAGTTCCGACTCCATTTCCGACTCCGCTTCCGGTTCCGATTCCATCTCCGCATCCGCTTTCGGAACGATTCCGCTTCTGGGAGAACTTCCACCAGTTCCGTTCGCCTTGCCAGTTCCACTCCAATTTCCGACTTCCGCCCCGGAACAGTGTCGGAAATCAAGCGACTCGCATAATAGGTGGCATCAAGGGTCGATCAAGGGTCAGGGGGATGCAGGGTTGATGGCGGGTGCCAAGTGTTGTCCCTGGCTGCGCAGCGTAGTATAATACGGGCTCGCTGACATTGGGGGTCCTTAGACTTTTCTCTTTGGATTTCCCCTTGTCAGGTGAGAACCCCTCTCTTGTATGCTCTGTTCATTTATACATACTTTGGATTTCCCCTTGTCAGTTGTGTGGTAGTGTGATCTCCACGACTAGCCAGGGTTGCCCTTACAGCAGAAAAGTCTCTCCCCTAGAGGACCGGCGGTCGTACTGCGCGTTGCATTCGCCATAGGTGCGTTCGGAATCGGAGACAGCGACTCGGAGATCGCAACCTCTTCCGCACAACAGCGTACGACAGCCCCTCTTCTTACGTCGAGCTCCCAACCCCGGAAATCCCGTCCCATATTTCTCCTTCCAACATGGATCCGGACGATCGTCTTCGGAATATGGAGGAGGAATTGACGCGGAACCGGATGAAGACCGACGCGATTGAAACAGCCTTACAAGCGATTTTGGCTAAGTTAGATATTCCACAAGGTGGTGGAAATGAAATGCTGGATGATCCGGATTTCGGAAAAGCGGAACTAGCGGAAAAGAGGATGTCCGCGAAGTTAGCAAAGGTCAAACCCGCAACTCCGGCGGACTTTGACGGAGATCGGGAGAAGGGACGCGCATTCTTCAACACATGCAGCATCTACTTCGCAATTGTCGGAGACCTCTTTCCGAACGACCAGGCTCGGATTCACTGGACTTGTCCTTTTTCAAATCGGACCGCGCAGCCCGTTTTGCAAACAAGGTGATCCGACATGAAGCAAAGGGCAAGGGGAACTACTTCCGGGACTGGGACGCTTCGAGAAAACATTTTCCGACCAGTTCTGCCCGAAAAACGAGCAGCTCACAGCCCTTACGAAGCTCGAGGGGACAGCTGGTACCAGGCCAAAGTCCGGTCGATGACTACATCGATCGCTTCCAGGAGCTCATCGACCTTGCGGAATATGACGACGACAAGACGATCGTCATCAAATTCCGACGAGGACTTGATCCGACCTCCAGAACCAAGTTGCGCTGCTTGGGGATGGAGCTCCGGATTTTGATGACCCGGAAGGGTGGTACCAAGCTGCGCAGAAGGTTCTCGGAACAGGGAAGCAAATGAGGCCTTCGTGGAGACGAGCGGAACAGACACGCAGTTCCGCTCGTCCTACTCCACCTGTGCCAAAACCCGGAAGCGCATTCATTCCCACACGGAAATTATTTCCGATGCTTGCTCCGCCTGCTCCTATTAGGAACCATAGCCCTCCTCCCTCGAAGAGTGGCCCTGCCCCGATGGATGTTGACCGCATGCGCGGAAAAGGCCACGGAACTATCACCTGCTTCCGCTGCGACAACCAGGCCACTATGCTCGCGAGTGCCCCCAAGCCTTTGATATCCGGCTTATGACCACAGAGGAGAAACTCGAGCTCCTTCCAGAGTTCCTCGCACTTGCAGACATAAACGGAGTGCCCACTGCGGAAGAGTTTCCGAAAATGCGGAACATGGTCTACCGGAAGCGGAAGATGCGTCGGATTTTGTGAACGCAGCGGGTGAGATGTGTGCCCCTGCTGCCTGTACATAACCGGTTTGCCTGTCTTGAAGTAGAGAATGAAAAGCCCCCACTCCCCTCACTTCGTACAGACCCACCGGATAAAGTCACACAAAAACCAAATCGACACCCATCCATCCCGCATCCGCCCTTGGGAGAGACGCCTTCCGAAGCGCTATGTTGTTGCTGCCACCCCTGGCCCCAAGTCACTAGTCATTAAGGTGGAGATCCAGACGACAGATACGGCGGAAGTCAAATCCGGACCCGCCCTTGTCGATTGCGGGGCCACTGGTCAGTTTATGGACCGGGACTATGTGGAACGGAACCGACTGACCAGCGGAAGTTGCAACGTGCAATCCCGGTGTTCAATGTGGATGGAAGCCCCAATGAGGCAGGGTCCATCACGGAGATAGTAGACACAATTCTCCGCTACGATGGACACTCAGAACGCACTTCCTTTGCAGTCACCAGCCTGGGGAAGCAAGACATCATCCTCGGGTTTACCTGGCTTCAGGAGCACAACCCGGAGATCAATTGGCAGACTCGGAAGGTACTGATGAGTCGATGTCCAGCCAAGTGTCACATGTGCGGTCGGAATGCGGAAGGAGCGCCAGGAGCAGCGGAAGACCGAACGGCTCATACAGACATGTCGTTCTGGCCCCCATCCACTGCTTGCAGAAGAAGACTCGGAAGCGGAATTTGAACCGGATCCCACTTCCATTCCGATTCCGATCGATCCGACTCCGACTCGGCCGGAAGACATCTGGCGGAAGGGGAGCGCTTGCTGTACGTAAACCTTCCGCCGGAAGCGGAACACATCCGCGCCACCGGAAATATTTCGCAACGCCTTGCTGAAGCCTCCAAGAGGCATGATAGAGTGAGGCGGAAATTCCGGAGTACCTGCGGAGTTCGAGGACGTCTTTTCCAAGGAGTCGTTTGATCGCCTGCCTCCACGGAAGCTGTGGGACCACGCCATCGAGTTGGAGCCTGGGTCAAAGCCCACCAACTGCAAGGTCTACCCGCTGTCACCCAAGGAGCAGGTAGAGCTCGATGCATTCCTTGCGGAAAACCTCCGTACAGGGAGGATCCGCCCCTCCAAGTCACCCATGGCATCTCCGGTGTTCTTCATCAAGAAGAAGGAGGCTCGCTCAGACTTGTGCAGGATACCGGGCCTTGAATGCGATCACGATCAAGAACCGGTACCCCATTCCACTCATTTCCGAACTGATCACACAACTCCGCGGGGCGAGGTACTTCACTAAGCTGGATGTCCGCTGGGGCTTCAAAATGTCCGGATCCGGGAGGGAGACGAGTGGAAGGCCGCATTCCGCACCAACGAGGACTCTTTGAGCCACAGGTCATGTTCTTTGGCCTCACCAACAGTCCCCACATTCCAGACGATGATGAATGACATTTTCCGTGACATGATAGCAGAAGGGGTTGTCTGCGTCTACCTCGATGACATCCTCATTTTCACAAAAACAATGTCCGAACATCGGGAAGTCGTGCGGGAGAGTGCTGGAACGGCTCCGGGAGTACAACCTGTGTCTCAAGCCGGAAAAGTGCGAATTTGAGCGGACGCGGATAGAGTATCTTGGGGTGATTGTGTCGGAAGGAAAGGTGGAAATGGACCCAGTCAAAGTTTCCGGTGTATCGGATTGGCCCGTGCCGCGAAACAAGAAGGAGGTCCAGTCCTTCATTGGGTTTGTCAATTTCTACCGGCGGTTCATCAAGGACTTCTCCTGCCACGCCCGTGCCCTCTTCGACCTCACCAAGAAGGAGGTTGGATGGCGGTGGGGAGAGCCGGAACAGACTTCCTTTGACAAACTCAAGGAGCTGATCACTTCCGCCCCGGTCCTGATCTTTCCCGACGACTCTCGCCCTTATCGAGTCGAGGCGGATTCTTCCGACGCAGCTACCGGAGCGGTCTTGTCACAGCAGTCATCGGAAGATGGTGGGGGGTGGCATCCGATTGCCTTCTTCTCTAAGAGCCTTAGTCCGGTCGAGCGGAACTATGAGATCCATGACAAGGAGATGCTGGCAATCATCCGAGCGCTGGAGGAGTGGCGACACTTCCTCGAGGGTGCTCTATGCCCTTTTGAGATCTGGACAGACCACAAGAACCTCGAGTATTTCCGCACGCTTAAGAAGCTGAACCGACGACAAGCACGGTGGTCCCTACACCTGTCCCGGTTTGACTTCATGCTCCACCACCGCCCCGGCCGCACCATGGGCAAGCCCGATGCCCTATCCCGCCGCGCGGATCACGGAAGCGGAAGTGGAGACAACGCGGATATGACACTGCTCCGCCCAAGTCTCTTTGCAATCCGTGCCCTAGAAGGAGTAACTGCAGTTGGGGCGGAAGCGGAAATGCTCCGGGATATCCGGAGGCAGTACCGGAATGGAGAGAAGGAGGAGTCGGTGGTGAAGGCAGTGGAGGAACTCCGGAAGGGGCACTCACGGTCTGTAACGGCAGCGGAATGGTCGGAACGTGATGGACTGCTCCACTTCAGAGGCAAGGTCTATGTTCCGGGTGGGGCGGACCTCCGCCGTCGCATCGTGTCCCAGCACCATGACACACGGGTCGCTGGGCATGCTGGCAGGTGGAAGACGCTGGAGTTAGTGGCTCGGAATTACTGGTGGCCTCAGATGTCCCGCTACATCGGACAGTACGTGAAGACGTGTGACCTTTGTCTCCGAACCAAAGCGCAACGACGTCCGCCCGTCGGAGAACTTGTTCCGCTCCGATTCCCGAATCCCGCTGGGACACCATCAGTGTCGACTTCATCGTTGAACTCCCAGAGTCTCATGGCTACAACGCGATCATGAACGTCGTGGATTCGGTGAGCAAGGTGTCCCCTTCATTCCGACGCACACGACGATCACAGCCCTCGGAGCGGCCCGCCTGTTCCTTGCACATGTCTGGAAGTTGCATGGCTCCCGAAGCAAGTCGTTTCCGACCGAGGTCCGCAGTTTGTCGCGGAACTGACTCGGGAGCTCTACCGCCTGCTCGGCATAAAGCTGGCTACCACCACAGCGTACCATCCGCAGGGTGACGGACAGACGGAACGGGTCAATCAGGAGTTGGAGCAATATCTCCGCCTCTTTGTCAATGAGAGGCAGGATGACTGGGATGAGTTACATCCGCTGGCGGAATTCCAATACAACAACCATGTCCATTCCGCCACGCAACAGACTCCCTTCATGCTTGACTCCGGACGACACCCGCGGATGGGCTTCGAACCACGCCAGGCTGACTCCCGACTCGAGACGGTCAATGAGTTCCGAGACCGCATGGACTCCACCCTTTCGGAAGCCAAGTCGGCCCTTGCGAAGGCCAAGGATGACATGGCAAGGTACTACAACCGACGCCGGGTTCCTGCCCCAGAGTACCAGTTGGAGACAAGGTGTACCTAGATGCAAGTGACATCCGCACCACACGCCCTTCGCAGAAGCTTGCCCACCGCTACCTTGGGCCCTTCACAGTGACGCGGAGGGTTGGACGGAATGCATACCGCCTCCGACTTCCGATGTCCATGTCCCGCCTCCACCCCGTCTTCAACGTGGTGAAGTTACTCCCTATGCTTGAGGACCCAATCCACGTCGGAAGGCTCATCCGCCACCTCCGCCAGAAATTGTAGATGGGGAAGAGCACTACGTGGTAGAACGGATCCTGGACAGCCGGTTTGTGCGAGGACGACTCCAATTCCTCGTGAAATGGGAAGGGTATGGGTACGAGGAGAATTCTTGGGTCCCGGAGCAAGATGTTTCCGCTCCTGACAAACTCCGGGAGTTCTACAGGACACATCCAGGTGCCCCTCGCCGAATCCGCTCGCTGGCATTTCAATCCCTTGTGTCCCGCGCTTCGAGGACGCAGCACGCTAGAGGGGGGGTGATGTCAGGGGACACCCTGTTTTCCATTTCCAGTTCCGACTCCATTTCCGACTCCGCTTCCGGTTCCGATTCCATCTCCGCATCCGCTTCCAGGAACGATTCCGCTTCTGGGAGAACTTCCACCAGTTCCGTTCGCCTTGCCAGTTCCACTCCAATTTCCGACTTCCGCCCCGGAACAGTGTCGGAAATCAAGCGACTCGCATAATAGGTGGCATCAAGGGTCGATCAAGGGTCAGGGGGATGCAGGGTTGATGGCGGGTGCCAAGCGTTGTCCCTGGCTGCGCAGCGTAGTATAATACGGGCTCGCTGACATTGGGGGTCCTTAGACTTTTCTCTTTGGATTTCCCCTTGTCAGGTGAGAACCCCCTCTCTTGTATGCTCTGTTCATTTATACATACTTTGGATTTCCCCTTGTCAGTTGTGTGGTAGTGTGACTCCACGACTAGCCAGGGTTGCCCTTACACTTGTCCCTAAACCATACCAGGAGATCAAGGATGTGTTTTCTAAGGAGTCATTTGACCAACTGCCTCCTCGAAAGCCCTGGGACCATGCAATTGAGCTCACTCCAGGTGCACAACCCTTCAGCACAAAGGTTTACCCAATGTCACGGTTGAGCAAAGGGAACTGGATAACTTCCTTGAGGAGAACCTGAAGAGCCATCGTATCCGTCCCTCCAAGTCACCTATGGCATCTCCAGTCTTCTTTGTGAAGAAAAAGGACGGCAGTCTTAGATTTGTGCAAGACTACTGGAAGCTCAATGATATAACAATCAAGAATGCCTATCCTTTGCCCCTTGTTCCAGACATCATGAATAAGATTGCTGCTGGAAGGGCTAAATACTTCACAAAGCTTGACATTCGCTGGGGATATAATAATGTACGCATAAAAGAGGGAGATGAGTGGAAGGCAGCCTTTCGGACAAATAGGGCCTGTATGAACCTCTAGTCATGTTCTTTGGACTCACGAACAGCCCAGCAACCTTCCAGAGATGATGAATGACATCTTCAAGAGTCTCATCGATGAAGGGGTTGTGGTGGTGTTCATGGACGACATTCTCATCTTCACAGAGTCGCTTGAAGAACATCGTAGGATTGTACGACGTGTCCTTGAAATCCTCCGGGCCAACAACCTGTACCTCAAACCTGAAAAATGCCTATTTGAGCAACTAGAGGTGGAGTATCTCGGCCTCATCCTCTCTCAAGGACAGGTTGCCATGGACCCAGTCAAGGTTGCAGGGGTGCGGACTGGCCAATACCACGTAACGTCACTGAAGTCAAATCATTCCTTGGTTTCATCAACTTCTACCGTAGATTTGTGGAAGACTTCTCACACATTGCAAAGCCCTCAACCAGTTGACAAAACAGGATGCCCAATGGTCTTGGGATCCAAATGGCCCAGAGCAATGTCCTTCGACAAGCTCAAACTCCTCATCACCTCAACACCGATCCTTGTCCTCCCTGATCAAGACAAACATTTCCGTCTTGAAACAGATGCCTCAGCCTATGCCACAGGAGCAGTACTGTCCCAGCTATGTGATGATGGCAATGGCGGCCTGTGGGGTTTGTCTCCAAAAGCCTCAATGATGCTGAACGCAACTATGCCATCCATGACAAGGAGCTTCTTTCTGTGATTCGGGGATTAGAGGAATGGCGCCACATCTTAGAGGGAACAAAGCACAAGATTGAGATTCTCAATGACCATCAGAATCTCACCTACTTCCGCACTGCACAAACCTGAACCGTCGTCAAGCACGCTGGTCACTCTACCTCTCTCGCTTTGATTTTGAGCTGATCCATCGTCCTGGTTGTCATTCAGCCAAGCCTGATGCACTCTCACGAGCGTGGATCATAAGCGGGGGGAGGAAGACAACCAAAATCAAGTCTTACTTACCCTGACTTGTTCCACATCAAGGCGATCCCCAGAGGCTGGCGCGCAGTTAGTCCCAGGTGAAGGTGATGCTTTCCTCAATCGAGTAAGGAACTGTGTGACCGGGATGAAAAGGTTGTCAAGGCTCTCAAAGAACTGGGCTCCTCTGGCAATTTACGAGGAGAAGAGTGGTCTGAACAGGATGGGCTTGTCCTCTATCACAACAAAGTGTACGTGCCGCTTGATGCAAAACTACGACATGACATAGTGAAAGCGCACCATGACATGCCTCTCACCGGTCACCCTGGTCGTTGGAGAACCACTGAACTAGTTGCTCGGAGTTACTGGTGGCCTGGGATGGGACGTTACATTGCAAAATATGTGAAGGCCTGTGACCTGTGCAACCGGACAAAAACCTTCCCTGCTTCTCCCATTGGCAAGCTTCTACCAAACCGTATCCCAGACCGTAGATGGCAGGTTATGTCTGTTGACTTGATTGTAGAACTGCCTACCAGTCATGGCTATGATGCTCTCCTTGTTGTTGTCGATCGCCTCTCAAAGCGTGCACATGTCATTCCCACCACTTCAGATGTAACTTCGGTGGGAGTTGCCCGACTCTTCCGTGATCATGTTTGGAAACTTCATGGGCTCCCTGAAGAATCATCAGTGATCGAGGCACACAGTTCATCTCCCAGTTCATGCGTGAACTGAACAAACTTCTTGGTGTCAAAGTCGCTGCCTCTACTGCTTATCACCCCCAAACTGATGGACAGACTGAAAGGGTTAATCAGGAGATTGAGCAATACCTTCGACTATTCATCAACCAGCGTCAGGATGATTGGTTCGAATGGATATCCTTGGCCGAGTTTGCCTATAACAACCGAATCCATGCCTCAACCCAGACTACACCCTTCATGTTGGACAGTGGCCAACATCCAAGGCTGGGACTGGAACCAGTCCGGGAAACTCGACTCGAGGCCCTGGATGAGTTCACAACGCGGATGGAAGCGGCCACAAGAGAAGCTCGTTCAGCCCTGTCCAAGGCAGCAGAGGACATGGCACGCTTCTATGACGTGCACATAAAGCAGCCCCAGTTTATAAGCTTGGTGACAAGGTCTGGCTCAATGCACAAAACATCACAACCACTCGCCCAATGAAGAAGCTAGACCACAAGTGGCTAGGCCCTACACTGTTAATAAGGTGGTCTCACGAAATGCCTATGGTCTAAATCTTCCTGCATCCTTTGGTCGCACACATCCAGTGTTCTCTGTCGTCCTGCTTCGGCCATATGAAGATGACCCAATTCTTGAACGTCATGCCCCTCCACCACCCCCCCCTGTCATACGGGATGGAGCCGAAGAATATGAAGTTGAAAGGATTCTAGACAGCAGGATGTTCCGTGGAAGGTTGGAGTATCTCGTGCGCTGGAAGGGCTATGGAGCTGCCGACGATCTCTGGCTACCAGCAAAAGATGTCTCTGGGGCAAAGCGACTCGTTAAGGAATTTCACCGGCAGAACCCAGAGGCACCTCAGTGTATCTCAGCAGCCACATACATGTCCCTCCCCTTCCAGAGATTTCAGAACTTCACAGAACCTTCCAGGCAAACTCTCTTCGACTGGACAGCAGGCAGAGCGTCTACTCATAATACCAAGGGTCCAGAACCCCAAAGATAAGCGATATCGGCCTCCGCCTAACCAATTCATTCCGATAAGCTATATATCCCCTCTCCACCTGTGACCGCTCGCTTCCACTGCATCGACCCCACCACATCCATCAACCATGTCCTCACCCGCCATTGAGCTTGTTGCCCTCCCCAGCTTCACCCAAAACCTCTCTGACCTGCCAAACATGTCACGTGTCGATCCCACCCTCCTGCACTTCTCCGGCTTCTCGTCATCCAGAGCAGCCAGTGAAGCCAAGCTACAAAGGATGCTTGACTGCCGTGATCTCGACGTCGCATGGTCTTCAAAGTGGTCCGTCAGCTCTGAGGACCTCACACCAGCGAAGAGTCAGGCGCCCACTCACCCTGCACTCGCATTCCTCAGACCCCGACACAGACGAGAGAACACGTACTACATCGGCGACCCTGTCTTCCTCAACGATGGAACCCCCCCTTGCGGAACCCCTACACTTTCGAAGGCTGGGTGGGGCGGCGTTTCTGTAACGTGGCAGGAGAGCGAATACGTCGAGCAAGGTTCCGAGGGCCGCACTTGCCCATGGACCCCAATCCCCCTGAGCTCATCATTGACCTACGCTACCAGGAAGGGAGGGCCAGGAGAGATGGTGGTCCCGCCTGTGGAATACTTGGAAACGATGTCTCGGTGGATGTTGGGGGCTAGGTGGCAGCTGAGCTTGTCGGGACGACAAGCATTGAGAGGGGGGTGATGTCAGGGTTCACGCGTTTCCTTCCACAAGTTTCTATTTCCTTCCATGAGTTTCCGTCAGTTTCCATCAGTTTCCATCAGTTTCCATCACCTTCCGTCACTTTCCGTAACCTTCCGTCACATGTCACATTCCGTCGCTTTCCGTGACTTCCATCACTTTCCGTAACCTTCTACAAGTTTCCGTCTCTCCTATTATATAAGCCTTGCCAGCGCTATAAGACTGTAGCCCGTGTGGTGGCGTTTCCTCAGCTTGATCTCTGAGGATACCCACTACACAGGCAAGTCCCCATGTATCTATCGTTGGTAGAGTTATAACCTGAGGATACCCACTACACAGTTGGTCATTGTCCTAGTATCGGCTCTTATCTCCTTGAGTATCTTTGGTTGTGGCTTCGTCATTAGTGTTGCCCTCACAGGTAAGAGTAAGATGTGATGGGGACCGCTAGCCGGTTCCCACGCATAAACTATACAGTGGGTCCCTAAGGGCCCACTGGGATTATGTAATAACTAATGTACATGTAGATACACGGGTTATTACACAACACTTGGCACCCGCCATCAACCCTGCATCTCCTTGACCGCCCTGACCCTTGATCGACCCTTGATGCCACCTATTACGCGAGTCGCTTGATTTCCGACACTGTTCCGAGAGTGGAAGTCGGAAATTGGAGTGGAACTGGCAAGGCGAACAGAACTGGTGGAAGTTCTCCCCGAAGCGGAATCATTTCCGAAAGTGGAGGCGGAGATGGAATCGGAACCGGAACCGGAGTCGGAAATGGAGTCGGAATGGGGTGCGGTGTCGGAACTGGAAATGAAAACAGGGTGTCCCCTAACATCACCCCCCCCTAGCGTGCTGCGTCCTCGAAGCACGGGATACGAGGGATTGAAATGGCAGCGAGCGGATTCGGCGAGGGGCACCGGGGTGTGTCCTATAGAACTCACGGAGTTTGTCTGGAGCGGAAACATCTTGCTCCGGGACCCACGAATTCTCCTTGTACCCATACCCTTCCCGTTTCACAAGGAATTGGAGTCGTCCTTGCACAAACCGGCTGTCCAGGATCTGTTCCACCACGTAGTGCTCTTCCCCATCTACAATTTCCGGCAGAGGTGGCGGACGAGCCTTCCGACCTGGAATTGGGTCCTCAAGCATAGGGAGTAACTTCACCACGTTGAAGACGGGGTGGAGGCGGGACATTGACATCGGAAGTCAGAGGCGGTATGCATTCCGTCCAACCCTCCGCGTCACTGTGAAGGGCCCAAGGTAGCGGTGGGCAAGCTAAGGGCGTGTGGTGCGGATGTCACTTGCATCTAGATTCACCTTGTCTCCAACTTGGTACTCCAGGATAGGAACCCGGCGTTGGTTGTAGTACCTTGCCATGTCGTCCTTGGCCTTCGCAAGGGCCGACTTGGCTTCCGAAAGGGTGGAGTCCATGCGGTCTCGGAACTCATTGACAGTCTCGAGTCGGGAGTCAGCCTGGCGTGGTTCGAAGCCCATCCACGGGTGTCGTCCAGAGTCAAGCATGAAGGGAGTCTGTTGTGTGGCGGAATGGACATGGTTGTTGTATTGGAATTCCGCCAGTGGAAGTAACTCATCCCAGTCATCCTGCCTCTCATTGACAAAGAGGCGGAGATATTGCTCCAACTCCTGATTGACCCGTTCCGTCTGTCCGTCACCCTGCGGATGGTACGCTGTGGTGGTAGCCAGCTTTATGCCGAGCAGGCGGTAGAGCTCCCGAGTCAGTTCCGCGACAAACTGCGGACCTCGGTCGGAAACAACTTGCTTCGGGAGCCCATGCAACTTCCAGACATGTGCAAGGAACAGGCGGGCCGCTCCGAGGGCTGTGATCGTCGTGTGCGTCGGAATGAAGTGGGACACCTTGCTTACCGAATCCACGACGTTCATGATCGCATCGTAGCCATGAGACTCTGGGAGTTCAACGATGAAGTCGACACTGATGGTGTCCCAGCGGGATTCGGGAATCGGGAGCGGAACAAGTTCTCCGACGGGCGGATGTCGTTGCGCTTTGGTTCGGAGACAAAGGTCACACGTCTTCACGTACTGTCCGATGTAGCGGGACATCTGAGGCCACCAGTAATTCCGAGCCACTAACTCCAGCGTCTTCCACCTGCCAGCATGCCCAGCGACCCGTGTGTCATGGTGCTGGGACACGATGCGACGGCGGAGGTCTGCCCCACCTGGAACATAGACCTTGCCTCTGAAGTGGAGCAGTCCATCACGTTCCGACCATTCCGCTGCCCGTACAGACCGTGAGTGCCCTTTCCGGAGTTCCTCCACTGCCTTCACCACCGACTCCTCCTTCTCTCCATTCCGGTACTGCCTCCGGATATCCCGGAGCATTTCCGCTTCCGCCCCAACTGCAGTCACTCCTTCTAGGGCACGGATTGCAAAGAGACTTGGGCGGAGCAGTGTCATATCCGCGTTGTCTCCACTTCCGCTTCCATGATCCGCGCGGCGGGATAGGGCATCGGGCTTTCCCATGGTGCGGCCGGGGCGGTGGTGGAGCATGAAGTCAAACCGGGACAGGTGTAGGGACCACCGTGCTTGTCGTCGGTTCAGCTTCTTAGATGTGCGGAAATACTCGAGGTTCTTGTGGTCTGTCCAGATCTCAAAAGGGCATAGAGCACCCTCGAGGAAGTGTCGCCACTCCTCCAGCGCTCGGATGATTGCCAGCATCTCCTTGTCATGGATCTCATAGTTCCGCTCGACCGGACTAAGGCTCTTAGAGAAGAAGGCAATCGGATGCCACCCCCCACCATCTTCCGATGACTGCTGTGACAAGACCGCTCCGGTAGCTGCGTCGGAAGAATCCGCCTCGACTCGATAAGGGCGAGAGTCGTCGGGAAAGATCAGGACCGGAGCGGAAGTGATCAGCTCCTTGAGTTTGTCAAAGGAAGTCTGTTCCGGCTCTCCCCACCGCCATCCAACCTCTTCTTGGTGAGGTCGAAGAGGGCACGGGCGTGGCAGGAGAAGTCCTTGATGAACCGCCGGTAGAAATTGACAAACCCAATGAAGGACTGGACCTCCTTCTTGTTTCGCGGCACGGGCCAATCCGATACACCGGAAACTTTGACTGGGTCCATTTCCACCTTTCCTTCCGACACAATCACCCCAAGATACTCTATCCGCGTCCGCTCAAATTCGCACTTTTCCGGCTTGAGACACAGGTTGTACTCCCGGAGCCGTTCCAGCACTCTCCGCACGACTTCCCGATGTTCGGACATTGTTTTCGTGAAAATGAGGATGTCATCGAGGTAGACGCAGACAACCCCTTCTGCTATCATGTCACGGAAAATATCATTCATCATCATCTGGAACGTGGCAGGACTGTTGGTGAGGCCAAAGAACATGACCTGTGGCTCAAAGAGTCCTCGATTGGTGCGGAATGCGGCCTTCCACTCGTCTCCCTCCCGGATCCGGACATTGTTGAAGCCCCAGCGGACATCCAGCTTAGTGAAGTACCTCGCCCCGCGGAGTTGTGTGATCAGTTCGGAAATGAGTGGAATGGGGTACCGGTTCTTGATCGTGATCGCATTCAAGGCCCGGTAGTCCTGCACAAGTCTGAGCGAGCCATCCTTCTTCTTGATGAAGAACACCGGAGATGCCATGGGTGACTTGGAGGGGCGGATCCTCCCTGTACGGAGGTTTTCCGCAAGGAATGCATCGAGCTCTACCTGCTCCTTGGGTGACAGCGGGTAGACCTTGCAGTTGGTGGGCTTTGACCCAGGCTCCAACTCGATGGCGTGGTCCCACAGCTTCCGTGGAGGCAGGGTATCAAACGACTCCTTGGAAAAGACGTCCTCGAACTCTCGCAGGTACTCCGGAATTTCCGCCTCTACTCTATCATGCCTCTTGGAGGCTTCAGCAAGGCGTTGCGAAATATTTCCGGTGGCGCGGATGTGTTCCGCTTCCGGCGGAAGGTTTACGTACAGCAAGCGCTCCCCTTCCGCCAGAATGTCTTCCGGGCCGAGTCGGATGACGTCGGAATCGGAATTGGAAGTGGGATCCGGATCAAATTCCGCTTCCGAGTCTTCTTCTGCAAGCAGTGGATGGGGGCCAGAACGACATGTCTGTATGAGCCGTTCGGTCTTCCGCTGCTCCTGGCGTTCCTTCCGCACTTCCGACCGGCACATGTGACACTTGGCTGGACATCGACTCATCAGTACCTTCCGAGTCTGCCAATTGATCTCCGGGTTGTGCTCCTGAAGCCAGGTAAACCCGAGGATGATGTCCTGCTTCCCCAGGCTGGTGACTGCAAAGGAAGTGCGTTCTGAGTGTCCATCGTAGCGGAGAATTGTGTCTACTATCTCCGTGATGGACCCTGCCTCATTGGGGCTTCCATCCACATTGAACACCGGGATTGCGCGTTGCAACTTCCGCGTGGTCAGTCGGTTCCGTTCCACATAGTCCCGGTCCATAAACTGACCAGTGGCCCCGCAATCGACAAGGGCGGGTCCGGATTTGACTTCCGCCGTATCTGTCGTCTGGATCTCCACCTTAATGACTAGTGACTTGGGGCCAGGGGTGGCAGCAACAACATAGCGCTTCGGAAGGCGTCTCTCCCAAGGGCGGATGCGGGATGGATGGGGTGTCAGATTTGGGTTTTGTGTGACTTTATCCGGTGGGTCTGTACGAAGTGAGGGGAGTGGGGGCTTTTCATTCTCTACTTCAAGACAGGCAAACCGGTTATGTACAGGCAGCAGGGGCACACATCTCACCCGCTGCGTGTCACAAAATCCGACGCATCTTCCGCTTCCAGTAGACCATGTTCCGCATTTTCGGAAAGTTCTTCCGCAGTGGGCACTCCGTTTATGTCTGCAAGTGCGAGGAACTCTGGAAGGATCTCGAGTTTCTCCTCTGTGGTCATAAGCCGGATATCAAAGGCTTGGGGGCACTGGCGAGCATAGTGGCCTGGTTGTCGGCAGCGGAAGCAGGTGATAGTTCCGTGGCCTTTTCCGCGCATGCGGTCAACATCCATCGGGGCAGGGCCACTCTTCGAGGGAGGAGGGCTATGGTTCCTAATAGGAGCAGGCGGAGCAAGCATCGGAAATAATTTCCGCGTGGGAATGAATGTGCTTCCGGGTTTTGGCACAGGTGGAGTAGGACGAGCGGAACTGCGTGTCGTGTTCCGACTCGTCTCCACGAAGGCCTCATTTGCCTCCCTGTTCCGAGAAACCTTCTGCGCAGCTTGGTACCACCCTTCCGGGTCATCAAAATCCGGAGCTCCATCCCCAAGCAGCGCAACTTGGTTCTGGAGTGTCGGATCAAGTCCTCGTCGGAATTTGATGACGATCGTCTTGTCGTCGTCATATTCCGCAAGGTCGATGAGCTCCTGGAAGCGATCGATGTAGTCATCGACCGGATCTTTGGCCTGGTACCAGCTCGTCCCCTCGAGCTTTGTAAGGGCTGTGAGCTGCTCGTTTTTCGGGCAGAACTGGTCGGAAAATGTTTTCTCGAACGCGTCCCAGTCCCGGAAGTAGTTCCCCTTGCCCTTTGCTTCATGTCGGATCACCTTGTTTGCAAAACGGGCTGCGCGGTCCGATTTGAAAAAGGACAATGTCCAGTGAATCCGAGCCTGGTCATTCGGAAAGAGGTCTCCGACAATTGCGAAGTAGATGCTGCATGTGTTGAAGAATGCGCGTCCCTTCTCCCGATCTCCGTCAAAGTCCGCCGGAGTTGCGGGTTTGACCTTTGCTAACTTCGCGGACATCCTCTTTTCCGCTAGTTCCGCTTTTCCGAAATCCGGATCATCCAGCATTTCATTTCCACCACCTTGTGGAATATCTAACTTAGCCAAAATCGCTTGTAAGGCTGTTTCAATCGCGTCGGTCTTCATCCGGTTCCGCGTCAATTCCTCCTCCATATTCCGAAGACGATCGTCCGGATCCATGTTGGACGGAGAAATATGGGACGGGATTTCCGGGGTTGGGAGCTCAACGTAAGAAGAGGGGCTGTCGTACGCTGTATGTGCGGAAGAGGTTGCGATCTCCGAGTCGCTGTCTCCGATTCCGAACGCACCTATGGCGAATGCAACGCGCAGTACGACCGCCGGTCCTCTAGGGGAGAGACTTTTCTGCTGTAAGGGCAACCCTGGCTAGTCGTGGAGATCACACTACCACACAACTGACAAGGGGAAATCCAAAGAATGTATAAATGAACAGAGCATACAAGAGAGGGGGTTCTCACCTGACAAGGGGAAATCCAAAGAGAAAAGTCTAAGGACCCCCAATGTCAGCGAGTCCGTATTATACTACGCTGCGCAGCCAGGGACAACACTTGGCACCCGCCATCAACCCTGCATCCCCCTGACCCTTGATCGACCCTTGATGCCACCTATTATGCGAGTCGCTTGATTTCCGACACTGTTCCGGGGCGGAAGTCGGAAATTGGAGTGGAACTGGCAAGGCGAACGGAACTGGTGGAAGTTCTCCCAGAAGCGGAATCGTTCCCGAAAGCGGATGCGGAGATGGAATCGGAACCGGAAGCGGAGTCGGAAATGGAGTCGGAACTGGAAATGGAAAACAGGGTGTCCCCTGACATATGTGATGTGAGCACAAAGGGATTTTTCTGACTAAAGTAACATACAGTCAAATAGCTGTATATATAGAGAAAAGAAAATGTTTTTCTATCTATTATTTCTGAGTGAAGGAGTCCATGATCACATTTGGACAGGGTAGAGGGTTAATTACAAATCATGGAAGAAAACAAGAAATGTGATGGGGATTACACAACAGGGGGATTTAAGAGACAGGGATTGTGCAAACATACATAATGCCCCTCTTAACATGTAATGAAACTTATGATCGACTGTCCCTTCCCTGCAGACAGTCATCATAACCAGCTTTTCCTTTGAGATCCAATATATGTGCCTGCATATATTTTCGATCTCTGTGTCCCTTCCAAGGGACTGTCAAATATCTTTGACACATTGTTCTACTCACATTCCACGAGTTCCAATATCCTCATGTAGCATTTGTGGTGCTATAGATTTATTTTCTTTCTTTTGCCCCCGCTCAAGCTGTCTCCCCGATCCAGCACCTGATCAAGACATGGGCGCTTTGGTCAGTTAGATCTGTCAGCTGAGGTGAGGCGCCAACTGATGCAAGACGCCATGACATCATTAATATACACATGATCCTCTATGATCAGTGCGGCGCACTGATTATCTATTAGATAGTTCTCTCTAAAATTAAGGGTTATGTTTTGAATATATTCTTGGTCTAAAGGGTATGAATATTGGACTTAAAAGATAGTCCAATCATAGGGTGTTTATCACAACAGTGGTGCGTCCGACGACCCTGCGTTCTACGCTTACCGGCATTATGCCATTAATCCCAATAGGTGGATATAGTCAAGCAGCATGACAGGTAATACACTTATAGTACACAAATATTCACCTACCAAGGATCATCTGAAGGACACGAACAATACGACGGTCGTCACCAACACGCAAGCGAAACAGATGGTCTATAGAACACTATTACGGCAAGGTGTTCCAATACCATAACGAAGGAGGTCCCTGCATGGATGTCGCACTTTTAGCGTGATCACAGCACGCCCTGGATAAGGAAATAATATCACGAACAAATCACTGACCCAGTATCAGGGACTCTCCTGCATATCCGGCAGAGGCGCATTTTGACCAACTATGACTTTTGTATCGAGCGCCCAATTCGATCCCACGGAGGAATCTTGTCCTGCATCGAATTTGAAGTGAGGAAACCAAACTTGCAATACATCCTGAGCCCAGTTTATAAGTATTTCCATATCTGTGAGATAACCCAAATGAACGTACGCGCTGTAATCCAAGTAACAAGAATGCGAGAAGAGGAACTTGGGGGGAGGGGATACGTCATTGGTGCGGAATATGTTTGGGAATCTTAGTTTGTGCAGCTTACAAAGAGACTCTCCAACACTAGCTGCATCTCCAGCGATCAGAGTCGCATGTGAATTGGGGTCACGATCCGCCAAGGCGATATCCACAGCGACGATGCTTCAAAAAACACCACAGTACAGTTAGCCTTATTCCGAGAGCTATCCGAGGAACGTACATAGTAAAAAGGAGTCGAAAGAGACAGAAAATAGAAAGGCGCATCAGCACAGAAACTGACATTACTCCACTCATATCGGCTCGTCGAAAGATGCGGCGATAGCGACAAAACCTGACCAATAAAAGGACTAGAGACATGTTGATGACATTCGGAATACGAAAGATGAAAAGAGGGAGCAACTGACCTTCCCAAATGGACATGAGGATGACCAAAGTAAGCTCTAAGTAAGAGACCCCTCGGAGCAGGCCGTTGTATTGTGCCGGGTTGACATATATGAGCTCACACTAAAACAGAAGAGAACAGTAAGCTAAGATGTGCAGTATACAGGTGGCCGGTGTACCCACAACAGGTACGATTCCTATCAAATAAGGAGTAACTAGAAGCTATTAATTCTATTTCAAAGCAGCTTCAGTACAATAGTCGAATGTGAACTCACAGCGAATATTCGCAGCTTCGCTGTTCGTGTGTTTTCGTTATGGAATGCTGCCTTCATTTGAAACCACAGCTGGATCAGGTATTAGCCGGATACCGTCACTGCGGCCGATGAAGCGCACATGTAAGACAAGGTTCAAGGTAGCTGTTAAGCCGCTGGAAGCCCATAGTACCATCAGTAGTTAACGGTGTGCGCAGATGACTATGCAACTATCTCGATGCTCACATCAACCTCATAGAATCGACCATAGTGAAGTTTAATACCAGGGCCAAACCCCGTCCGTATTGGTTTTGAGTCAATGCACGAATCACCACATCACTTTCTCCGAATCGTATTAATATCGGCCGTTGAAAAAAAGTACTTGAGTACGCACTTAAACACCATTACAGTGCTATATAAGAGGTATGTGCACATGACATTTACAAACAAAGGATGGCGATGCACTTGATCAGCAAGAATGACGGTGATAATCAAGGCGGACATAGATACGAATCCGAGCAGTCGCAACGCAAAAAGGGTTGCCTCCAGAGCTTGAAGCAGCATGATGATGGTAGTAGTAGCTCGCAAATGACTCGGAGGCCTGCCACATTATATATATGTACAGTGTCATTCCACGGTCCCAGGCTTCGCCTGTGCGAATGATGCACCTGTGACAGATGGACATCTAGCAAGCTTCGAAAGAATTACAGCGGGCGGTATTAAGTACGAAACAAGGGCTTATGTAAGAAATATCACCACGCGCGCTTACGTGGGTCGACGTTTCTGCCATGCTCCGGCCTGCTTCAGCTCGCTTATTCCGTCAGTCGTGTGTTAACGTTGGCTTTAGCTGTGCGTTTTTTGTAGTATACTTCAATATAGCAACTTACAGTCCCCAGCCTTCCGATCCTTGCACTCTACTTTACCGTCTTTATTGGCGTCGCCTTCCACTCAAGGTATACCACCGACGTCTACAACAGGCTCTCCTTCTCCAGTTCCTGTTTCTGGTGATGTGGGCGTATCTCCGTCCTCTTTCGATGCGCCTACCAGTGAGGAGTTGCGACCCAAGGTGCCACCCGTGACTAGTCTCGCAATGAGAGGTAGTACTCAAGAAAGTCTTGACAAACCGAGGAATGGAGCCGGTAATCAGCATTTCCACTGACTTATTCGCTGATGAAGTGCATCTCCGCGATTCAACAGAGTATGTTTTATCAACACTTGACAAGATCGTCAATTGGGCAAGGCAGGGTTCTATGTGGCCGATGACGTTTGGTGGGACCGTTCGTGCAATATTTATATCATTCTGACCTGTCGACTGCAGGTCTGGCTTGCTGTGCGGTTGAGATGATGCATATGGCTGCGGCGCGATATGATCAAGACCGACTCGGGGTTGTCTTTCGTGCTAGTCCCCGGCAGAGTGATATTATGATCGTCGCGGGGACACTCACCAACAAAATGGCCCCGGCGTTGCGTAAAGTGTACGACCAAATGCCAGAACCCCGTCAGTACTGTCGTTCTCATAGAGATGAAAAATACTCACGCACAAGTTTTGTAGGCTGGGTGATATCGATGGGCTCTTGCGCAAATGGTGGTGGTTACTACCACTATTCCTACTCGGTCGTTCGTGGCTGCGACCGTATCGTACCCGTGGACATCTATGTTCCTGGCTGCCCTCCCACCGCAGAGGCGCTCCTGTATGGCATGCTGCAGCTGCAGCGCAAGATGCGGCGAAATCGTCAAAGTTTGATATGGTGAGTACTCTTATCTTCGTCATACCTTGCATTAATCTCTCCTCGCATAGGTACCGTAACCGGTGATGGGCGGTTTCAAGTTGACTACGGGCATCTTCTCTCCTGGTTAGACTTTATCTTCAATCAATAAGGCTGTGAGAAAGTCAGACTTGGAACATTCAACACCGTTACGTATCCTTGCCATAACATAAAGCGGTACATGTACTATATTTCATTCCGAGTGACTTCCCATGAGCAGAGCGATGTTAGCTTTAACGCACTGAGCCTTGCAGACGATGAAAGAAGTGCTCGAGTCTGTCTTATGCCGCCGCAGCATCTACTTTTGATAAACGGCTGACAGCGTATATGTAATAACTTTCGAAGCCACTCTGTCAAAGCTTATGTCTAATCACGGTGGACTGTCGAAGTATGCCCAACTCGCTATGCTGGCTGCCATCTGAAAATTTATGGCGTCGTCCTGTTCTCCAGTCTGCGCAGTTGCGATGCGTTTCGGACTAGGGGTACGAGGCTCGTTCGCCAGGATATAGGCCCGCGTAGTGGAATGTTGAGTCCTCCCTACATCCTGAAGATGAACCTTCCCATCATCGGGCATGATCGAATCAGCTTCTACGACGTGCTGTCTCTTTGGGGTGTGCGGTACGGAAGAAGGGTTGTCTCGGGGGGAGCTGACATGGGACTTCTGGAAGAGACGAAGCTCAATTCCGGAATCAGAACCATCAGAGCTAGTAGATGCAACAGTAATGCTACTGACATGATCGGCGATATGCACAGGCTTTTCACTTTCTTTGTCCGAGTCATAATGACACTGCCAATCATCGCTTGAAACATGCGCAGAATAAGAGTTCGGATCTTCTCCGCGTCTCCAATACTCGCTTTCGTCTCGAGTATCAGCTGCCACGAGTGTAGGTGTAACAATCATGGTGGAAGAGTGAGGCTTAAATGAATAGGGTCCGGAACGCGTAGAGGAATCTATAAATATATACGGCTGGTCAGTAATCATGTCGTGACATTGCATCGCAGCTTGGTCTGCGGCCGACCGCATGGATCCCACTTTTGCTGATCGGTGATCCTCTACGCTCGATTTGCGGTGGCAACTGTGGAAGATGCGCTTGAGTGAATAACCCCGATGGCACTTGGTCCCCAGCTGTCGATCTAGAATAGACATCTTGCGTGAGTGGCCTAGGAGCTGCATCTGTGTAAATTAGCCGTCCCGAGTTTCCACGTATAAATTTCCGTGATTGATCACTATCACTTCCATCCGCTGCAACCGAGGACAAGCTACTCGTAAGAGTTGATATACATGGAGGACGTTCACGATCTTCAATGCGACTATGCGAGGACGATGTTGCCATACTGTGCCGTACATGTTGATGTAAGGGTGATTTGAGATCATCTGTAGCAGAAATCACAGCATGGGGTGCTCGGGCGAAGCGGAATTCTACATCGATGCCAAGTGGTTCGGCTGGCGACTTGAAGTACGGTATATCCAGATCCACAAGCGGACTATAGCGATCCTCCGGGACAGCAGGCATCACAAGTCCGTCGGCACCCAGATCAGGTGTATCTTCTTTGAAAAACGCACACTCGTCATCCTCGTTAGAGAGGCTGCGTTCTGGGGATGCGAGATCGAGAAGGTCTACAGTCGTGTCTTCTGGGATTGATGTCACCTTGGGTTCGATGGCATCTCGAAAGGCCGAACGTGACGCGAGATGACGGGGAGAATCTATTAAGGAACTTGCCAGTGTTTTGATATGAGAATTGGTCAGCGGAGAGGTTAAAATAGGCGTGGCATAGAAAGCAGGACCAGGGATACCGAAGGGACGGGATGTCGGCGAGATCTCAAGCAGGTGCCCAGGGGTGAGAGGTAATTGTACAGCACTGTCTGCGTCTTGTTTAGGATTGCAAAACACTGGTTCCCCAGACTTATAGGAACTGGACGGAAGCAAGCTTCGTCCAGGGGCAGAGGAGTTAGTAAGTGATGGAGATGCATCAGTTGTGAACCTCGCCGGCGGTGGAGGGCAGAATGCAAAAACATTATCCTGAGCCAGCTTTTCTGCGTGATCATCTCCATCTTGTAACTTTAGACTGACAACAAAGACATCCTCATTCACGTCTAGGACTCACCGTGTTCAGGTTGACCACGAAGGTCAATTGGATGGTCCATCGTCTCGTTATAAGTCGGGTTGTTGGTAAAAGGAGTCGGATCTGAGGGAGCGCCAAGCTTTCGAAGAGGGTTGTGCGGCTCAAGAGTGGCGAAGGTCTGCGAGAGCCAGGATGGGAGGGGACTTCTGGAGCGCGACGGCTATTGTGGGAGATAGGCCCGCTTGTATGAGCCACATGGTAGGCGAAAAACAGCGACGCAGATGCCAGAACTTAGAACGGAATCGGCAAATAGCGAGATACGAGATACAAGAGAAGAAGTGATGCATATATGCGGCGTAAAGAGAACACGTAGCTGTATTCACCTCACCGGCGTTCGAAGAAAGCTGTATACCCTTCCTTCTTCTGGGCTTAAAAATCATGAAACCATCTCCGAGTCTACCACCCTCAAGGGCGGCGTACGCGTCCACTGGCGTTGGTGGCGCTGCCTCTGAGCTTCCAGATATCGAGGATGTTGACCGCCCGCGTTTTCGGGTACGCGTGGGCGACGATGACTCCTGTGGCGTCACGAGCGGCTCAACGTTCACTCGTTCGAGCATCCTATCAAAACGCGCGTTCATATTGACGGGCCATCGTCTCGATGGGTGTAGACGCCTGCATTTGTGAAACTGTTGCGGGTCGTCGATATGGGTTTTGTGAGTGCTAGATGCAGTGTACACGGTAGGTGAGATCCTTAGGAATAAGTCCAAGAATGGTGTAAGTATGAGGAATGCGGGAATGATGAAATCCTCACCGGCTATGGGAGAACACTTCTGCGGTTACTTCATGAGAACCATCTGGCCATGATAGCTCAGGAACCGGCATGGTAACTGGGAGTACTAGTGAAAGGAGGACTTCCGAGTAAAATCCTTTCAGCTTACGTGTTGCCGTTACCCGATTTAACATCAGGCGTGGGAAAGCAAGTTGGCACGTGACTTTGCTCTAATGTTCATGTTTGCCACCAACAAGAGACCGCTCTCGCCCGATGAGGGCGAAACCATCTATGCTGGCAGCTCCAAGAGGGTTAAATCTCAGGCATCTGTACTAAAGGCGGCGACACCAAGCGCGAATAAACGAGATATCACAGAGCGCAAGGACAAGCTCCGTCATAAAGAAGAACGTCAGCAGGCAAAGGAGGAATTCATCGCAAAATACACCAAAGCGTTTCCATCATTCGTATTCTACTTTGATGAGCGTGATGGCAACATCAGACAGCTGGCGGAAGCAAGGGTCCTCAGTCTGGGTGCCGTGTGTTCTTCTCTCTTCGCCCGCTTTATCCACTTTGTTGATTCGCACGAAGAGGATCGAGCACTTTTTCTCTTCATCCGTTACCCATGTCATCACAAACCAGCCTCAACCTCCCAAGAACGAACAATATGACCCGGCAAACAAAGAGAACGTTGCTTCCAAAACACCAAGCACGCACACTTTGAAGAGTCCAATACAACTCAAAAGACGGTAGCTACTACGTTATTCATTTGCTGCTCTTCCCTTATTCTCCATTAGTGGTCATGACCATGGTGGGTACGACAAGCTCGTACGAGATGCTGTCCAACTTGACAAGAAGATATGGACCATCTCAAGTAAGCTGCTCGCGCTCAAAGTTATTTTATTCTCTCATATCCTTCCCGCTAGAGCTCGACAACATTCTTTCGAGACTTATTCCATCCGGCTCTAAGCCCTCTAAAGCTAAGACTAGCCAACGATCACCGCTTCTTACGCAATTGCTTCAACACGAGCGACTTCATGGCACAACTTCCGAGAGAGACCCTCGCGAGAGGCGTCATGACTTTCAATATTTCTCCAAAGGCTCGTACTTCCTGCTTGTCGAGGATATCTGGGGCGAACTCGCCCCCATTGCCATCATGGAGTATCCTGCGCCTGTGAGGTCAGTTGAGAAAAATAAGTCGCCCACATACCCAGTACTATATATGGACCCACGAGCAAGGAGTCCTTTCGTGAAATTTGATGAAACGGAAGCACGGAAGTTAGAGAAAGCGGAAGCGAACGAGAAGTTGAAGGAGGTAGAGAAGGAGAGGCATCGAGTCAAGGTCAAGGAACTACTCAAACGCCAACATGAAGAGACTCAAAAAAAAGCCAAAACCTTGCGGCGGTGCACATCCATGGGCGAATTGGGGATACGAGCCACCACTCGCTCTAACTTTCAAAACATTGACCCATCAACTGCTGGTAATGGTACTGGGATAGAGGGTACAGGGGAAATTCTTGATCATCAGCAGGTTGCATCTGGTTTTGGTCCTTCCACAGCAGGACTCGGGACTGGGAATGGTTATATTGCAGCGTCTGGCAATAGTGTTGCCATCACATCTACTACTACGACGTCATTCGCGCGAACCTTGGGCAGTAATCGCCTTCCGCCTTCCTTGCGAGAGCGGTTGGGACGCCAGGTTATTACAAGTCGTCGGCTTGAAGGCGCCAACGGCAGGGAAAACGCCCATCCATTTGAATCACGTCTACGAAAAGCAAAGAGCACTACCACAATGAGATTGCCTGCGCGTGAAGAGAGCAAGAAACCTGGATACTGTGAAGCTTGCCGGGTTAAATTCGGAGACTTTGCCGAGGTTTGCACCAGTTTTCATTGTTGGTTGTCGTTCAGGCTTAAACATCCCGCACCAGCACATCCGTGGATCACGGCACCAAAAGTTTGCACAGAATGAAAGTAACTACATTGATCTGGACTTCCTACTTCGTCGTCTGCAGCGGAAAGCCAAGACAAACGAGCCCTCTGACACACGGTCGCAGGGTGATGACGTCAAAATTGAAGACGATCCCCCTCGGATGCATGCCTTGGCCCAGGGGACTACTTTTACTTGTCGCCAGAGCAGGAACTGCAGGCGGATGTGATAGATGATGGTTGGAAGTGTGTGGAGGATATGTGTGTTCCACGAATCATCGTCGACGAGGAGGATAGTTGAGCGTAGAAACCTTCACGCATCGTCTTATAAACCACACTCTGTATTCTTATCCACACAGGTTCGTTTTCAGGGATTAATTTTTGACTTGTAATACCAAAAATAAAACATTCTTGTTTCGTGTTGTGAACAGTGTCCATGCAATCAATATTCAATATGATCACACGGGATGCCTAAGTGAACAAGTGTCTAGCGCGATGCAAAATATGTTATGAAAACCTCATAAGTCACACTATAGTGATCGTCAGAAGGGAAACGGCTCCATCCAATGCGATGCCTAAGGCAAAAGCAATGTAAAAATTTTAATAAGGACCAGCAACGAATAAATGTCACCATGATTGACACCAGCGGTCCCTACGGGGAGAAGACCCATGATTGTCTCATTGTTGGCCGTATAAGTGACACCGTTAAAGGAAGTCTGTCCTGCAGTCGCTAAACCGACAAGTTGGTCGCTAGAGACGATATCAGTTGGCATTCATTCATACTGAGATTCGTGCAGCATTTTTATGACTTACCGTCCAACATCGTACCCATTGGGTGAAATGGTATGATTATTTTGGAGGTTCTAATAGCATATATCATGACATTGTAAACAGGTGGAGGAAACCAACGGAAGAAACTCACCTCTTCTTGGGATACACTGCCGAACGTGGGGGGGAACAATAAGGAAGGGAATAACGACGTCAAAGATACAACTCACGCAAGAAACAAAGCGCCACTGTTCGCCTGAGTGCCGTTCTGACGCCAGTAGCTGTAGAAAGTGACTAGCCGCTCAATGCCAATGCCTGTTACTGATTAAGTAACAGACCGGAAGTGATTTCCTCCGATGAGGCTCTCTATGCAGGTTCCAAAGGCTGCATTTCCGTAGTCCTGGCGAATCTCATTGACCTGGTCGACAACGCCGTTTCCGTCACCCAAGTTAGCTGTCTGCGGCCCTCCTAAATGCCCGCCTATTCGTTGCATATCAGCTGCTCAACTCTCATAGAGTGAGTGAGTGTGCCACTCGACCTAAACATTCTGTGGAGCTAAGATCTTATGTTGAGAAAATGAATGGCTAGAACAGCTTAATACTTACAACCCAACAGAGCGAGCCCAATTCACGACACCATTATCTGTAAGCACATTCGGGGAACTGAGTCCTGAAATTATCACCTAGTGTCTTACCCTTTAGCTTTCTTCCCTGTTATGTCTTATACAACCACCGCATTAGGTACATACGTTCAGTGGCTCCCCAAATCCATTCCCAGCATTATCAAGTTGTGAGCCCCCGCCATCAGCTGGTATAAAAAAAGGGACGGCTCCCGAGGAACGAATGTGGGGGTTGGGGATGACGAAACCGAGAGCAACCTGGAACGAAAGCAGAGAAGCAAAGAGAAGCATTGGTAGTTTGGCAAGACCTAGAGGTGATGTAGCCAGTACATAAACCTTTGTAACGAGGGTTATTGAACCAATGTGTTCAGGGAAGGCACTACTTTCTCAGGTGAGGAGCGACCTCCCTCGAGTCTCGGTTGGGACTCGGGGTACTCGGAGTCTGCAATACAAAGGCAGCGCCATCCAGACATTACAACGCCACTCAGAACACCCAACTCCAGGAAGTTGAGACGTGGAGGGACTTAGAAACGATAGAAACGAGACCTGCCAGTTAAGTGTCTGTTCTCATTATGAGCCCATTCCTATGGTAAACATCAGTCACGTCGCAATGACCGCGTCACATAGGTCACGACATCACGTGATAACGAGTCAACGACTCGTCATCCCAATTACCAAGGGTCGATAATCAGCGTCTTTGGACACGACAGACATAGACTGTGTTGCGTGGCGTTTTCTTCGTGATGTGGAAACGCTGGTCAAGCAATTTTCCCACCAGTGTTACTTCAGAGGAGAACAAGGCGAAGCAGCAGACATCCACTGCGGCAGAACCAGCTTTGGATCAAGGACCTTCAAGGTCGCTGAGTACTAGTTTGAAAGACGCAAATACGGATGGTTCGATACTGAGGACCGGGTCGGGTCCCCAAGCGCAAGCAGTTAAAGCTGAGGGTCCCAACATCCCCGAGGCCCCTGTCCCACAGACACTTGCGGACGAAATGGTCAAACAATCTACGGGACCACTGAGCCACCGTGAAACATCTTATGCTGAACTCGCAAATACACGTGTTGATCATGAGACTACTGCCTCACCTTCGGGTACGCCTCGTGCAGACCACGGAGAGCACCATTCACCTCCTCCCCTGAAACCACCACCAGCCAGAATTGAAGAAATACCCTCGGATAATTCAGTATATATGGCCGATACCCCAGCACTTGGAAATACCCTCTTACCTCCCGGCTCCGAGTCACCAAACCTGTCGACTCGGGCACGCCGCCTCTCTTTTCGATCGCTCGCATTCTTCTACGGAAGTGACAGGAGACCTCCTTCCACACAGAAGACCCAGACGCACGAGCACTCTAATTCAAGTACCCCCGCGCAACCCAAACCTACACGCGCCCAGAGACGGGCTTTATCGTCAGCAATGGCGCTCCGGGGGCTTATGATTGGTCCCAGCTCTCCCTCCTCACCTCCAGAGACTTTGGTAGGTATAATCAAGAGCAAGTCGCATAAACCGAAGTCTACCATTTACCCGCCGTTGCCTAATATAAAGAAAGTCAAGGCAAAGCTTCTCAAGCCCGAGTCTGCCAATGCTATTATCTCCCAACTCCGTCGTCTTCCTCTCCCTGACGGCCCTTCGTTTCATGTCAATGGCCGTCCCAGCTCCGAATCTCTCGTCACTCACCCAGACGCAGGCGGTGCGCCGATCCATGCCGTATGCCTCCCATGCACCGATGAAGAAGCAGAAAAGAAGTACTTCTCACGTTTGCGCACTGGTCATACACTGCCCTCACCCTCGTCGCCGGCGACAGATGCGCTCCCCGAATATTCTTCTTCAGCTTTCCCCAACATCAGCACCGCATCTTTGGAGTCGCTTATTCCTGTCTTGAGGGATTTGCACCTTGTCTCGCTTCTTGCATCGCCTGACCTCGGCTTTGGCCAGCCGGTGGGCGGTGATGAAGACTCCGGGATCCTCTCGGGAAGTGTTCCAAGCGCTGCCACCCTAGTTGATGGCTTTGAGGAGATCACGAAGCAGCTTATGAGCCTCGGTTTTGCTACAAGCCAGGCAGTTGCCCCTAGCCATGCAGGAATATATCCTCCTACGGACAGGATGTCCGTTTTGACGTGTGAGTACTAAACACACAACCTGGATTTCCATCTAATGTCTCAAACCTGAACTGGAAAGACTGGTGGGGACTGGAACTAGTTCTTCCAGAGCCTTCCATTGTGCATCTCAGTGTGAGTTGTTGATTCAAGACTGTTAAACCCATACTGATTCCTTGTCTTTACAGAAAGCGAAGTCCATCCCCAATACATTGCTCAACTTTTTATCTGTCTTGGCGTTATTTAACAATGGGGTCCGAGAGGCTTTACCCTTTGTCCGCTACATAGCCAACTTTGTCAATTTTGAATGGTCTCAGATCATGGCCCAGGATAATGGTCGAGGCGTGGTATGTGCCGCTACGTGGCGAGTAACCAAATTCACGATGATTTGATGATTTGACGTATAACCATTGTTCCAGGATAATGCCTGCTGCGATGGTAAGTGATCTTACTTCAGCTCTTGTTCCATCTTGCAAATCTATCCGATTGTAGGTGCCACGACCATGGGACTTTGCTTCTCCTCCAAAGTCACCCCCTAAGTCCTCGAATGCACCAACCAGTCCTGCAAGGCCAGAGACAAGTCCCAGCAAAGGTACGGATGGAACGGTCGCTCCGACACAACCGTCCCTCGAGCATTCTCAGCCTTCCGACAGCCTCTACCCCGCCACTCCCGCCATGCCGCTGATGCCGCAGGTGATGGTCACACCAGCAACGCTCCCTAGGAATTTTCCTGTTCCTCAACACGCTGGCGCCTGATCTTCTTGGTTGCTTTCCGACTGTCTTCTTCATTTCACGGACTCACCTACCAGGACTTTTTTTTTCCATTATGAGACCTTGACGACTTGTAACGACTGAATGACTTGATGCACACATGGTATGGAGACGAATGATACATGTTGTGGGGTACATATGAGTACAGGCTTGACTTTACATCTAATGTTTACTGGGTAGTAACTGTGCTGTCGGGCTCTAAGCAGGAAATAAGTTGTGCAATCTGGTGGATCATAGCGTCCCGTGCTTACCGATATAATCAATCTCGTCCCCTCCTTGCAGAGACTGTAACGTCGTGAGGTACTGGTCTGGTATCGTAGCAGCGAACCCTTTCATGACCGAGTCATAACGATTTGTCACGGATCCACCTATTGAACAACGGTGAGCTGAATTGGCAGCACGGTCTTCGATCAGACTAACCGTTCTCGGTGACATCAGTGGCATATTTGTTAACACGATCCTATTGCTTGTTGGGTAGCAATCTAACGGATGCATGCCCGACCTACCTGAGAGACGTTATTCTTGAAGATGACGATGTATTCTGTACAACATCCATGATCATGGGCGGGCAACGCAAGTTTGAAGGAGACTTACTTCCAGACATTGCGACTAGTTGTAAGGGTGAATGAAGGGATAGAATGACGCACAACTTCTTATCTAGGCGATCCGGCAACTGCGGAACGGCTGTGCCCCAGCACGGCAGCCACAGAATCAGGGGGTAAGGCTGTGGAGGCCGGAAGACATCATTCGCCGCTGGATCTCGGCACGTCACTACGAGCATACTATACGTTACTTTGCCCTTTGGCTTCCTAAGCTGGCCTCTTTGCAGACACCTGACAATGTACAAAGCCTGCAGAATCCGGTGAAAAGCGGTTGTCCTAGGATTGGACGCTGTCGGACCAAAAATCAGCAAACTGCGCTAATTGGGCGTATCTGCTCTCAGATCTGACTGCAGTCGGAAATATTGAGGCGGCACTTCTGGCGTGCTGACATAAGCTAACGGCGCAGGACGCGTACAAGGTACGAGGCGCAGTAAAAAGGAATAAAGGAAACAAGGAGCGCAGTAGAAAAAACAAGGGTCTTCTTGTTTTTTCTAAGGAACAAAAGAACTAGATTATAATTAGAGTAGCAGATCATGTATTTAAGGCAGCGACTTGCGCCGCTGCCTACCATCGAGGGATAGACCCCTTCACATCTTATTTGTAAGCATCTTCGACCTACAGAAAAACTAAAATTCAGCTACCTGAAATGACTGGGACTGCGACTTGGGGACTAACATTTCTAAAATGTCATAATATCTACTTTGCTTTTGCTAGCTTTTGCTGTGCCCGTACTTTGCTCAGCTTGTAATCAGTGCAGCTGTTGGGGTACTTGTCGTGATCAATTGCTTGGGGTTTTTCTGGCGCTGAACATTTTCGTTGATGCTTATAGTTGAAAATGGTACATATGCAACGCAAAGGCTCTTTCTTTCTCTCCTCTTGCCACATCCCCCGCTTCTTCCATCTCCCCATCAACATTCAACCATGGTCTCGCCCACCACCCTCCTCCGTATTCCCCCATTAGAGCCGCCCACAAGATACCCATCCAGCTGAGAGCCCTGCCCAGCGCCCCTCACATCGACGTCGCCGTCCTCCCTCCGTGCACCGTCACCCAGCAGCGCACCTGCATGCGGCCGAGGATGCAGCCCGCCCATCGCGCCCGCTGCGCCGTGCGATCTTCCCGAAAGTGGCCTTGCTCCTCCGCGTGGCAGGCCGAGTCCCGATATCCCAATCCCAGCCCGCGCAACGAGCTGGTAGCCAGTCGTGGTGTTGACGTCACTGCCCGCCTGCACCCGCACCCGTGCACAGGTCAGGTTTGGATATGGACACGCGTCCGGGGCCGCAGGGTGATCGGGCACTCCTGTACGTATACAGCCCACCGATACCACGCCACTGATGGTGACTCAGCCCAGACGTACCGTGGGGACAAAGTCAAGCATCGGCGAACGTCGAGGGGTGAGCATTTTTCCTCGACATGATTAGTTTGACCCCGTGTCGCAGCTGCCTTCGTCTGGCTATGGTGAGTGGTCAGCCTTAATCAGAGGCGTGCACCGTTAACAGCCCTTGCGTAGACTGCACGTTTTTCGGCGATTACGGCTGTTGTCACTACTTCCCTACCACAGAGCTAACTACTGTCAACAGAACCCAGCCACCAGACGCAGATGCAGACGCAGACGGAGCACGCCCACACGCAATGAGGCGTTGGGGCAGGAGATCTGCACACGGTGGCATGATGTACGATGTAGATGAGGCGCCTAGAGTTCTGAGATGGTGCTTCTGGCCGGCCTTCTGTGTATGCGATGACGAGTGGCTTGACTGCGCACCCGCTAGAACAGACACTGCTAGAATCTGTTGTAGGCAGTTGCTAATAATAGATATGTTCTAATGTCTACAGATGTTCTAAATCTGCGCCAGCGTGGTCTGTTTGTGTGAAAATACTATTTTAACAGATTTGCGCAGATTGAGCTGCGCGAAACGGATCCCGGCGCTCTCAGCTGCTATTGTCTCACATATATGCTCTGACCGGACTTTTTTGAGGGAGCAGAATTTTCTTGATACCGACAGATGCCAGCACAACCGCTTTTCCCCGGGAATCAAGATTTAGTCGCCTGGCCAGAGGTCAAATGAGACATCCCCAAAACCCAGAACTTGATCAAATCAATCAATGTATGGTTGTGACAAAACCCAATATGACAACTTGATACATCGCGCCAGAGATTCCAGAGGGGAAAAAAGAGTGTAATTGAAAAAATCAAGAACAAGTGGGCACACCAGAGCTCGCAGCTAAGACCATTGGCTCGATGATAGGCATCGTGTATCTCCCCGAATCAGCACACATAAACACAGAACCACACTCGCTTACTTTCCAGCTCAACTCGAATTGTAAGGTGCGCCCTTATAAGGTCCCCTGGCCATAACTCCATAGCTCCACCCTGGACCAAGACCAATACCGTACATCTCGCGTTGTGCGGGACACGTCATCGAGGGAAATGGTAATATGTCAGCGACGTACCCGTCCACTTCCGATGGGACATATATATCCTACATAACGCTGGCCCGGCATGTGCCCGTCCAGGTGAATAACAGTGGCGTCGTGGAAGGAGGCGGTACAGCAGAGGATGATCGGTAGCACCTCACATGCGGAGATGGTTTCGGAAGAGCCAGAGGTTGTTATGTTGCTCTAAGGGCAGCTTGGGCCGAAATTGGTTCATCCTTACATAAGTAAGCAGCGAAATCACATGGCATGCCGGTTCACCTCGGGATACAAATACCCAATGCCGGTCAAGCTTTCTTCTTCTTAGTACCACCACCACCAGCGTCTTTCCCAATTTTACCCACCATGTCCCAGATCATTGTTGTCGGTGGCGGTCTCGCCGGCCTCAGTGCCGCACACACCATCTTGGAAAGAGGTGGCAACGTTTTATTGCTCGACAAGCAAGGGTGCGTCGGCATCTATTGGGACTTGGGATATTACCAACTCTATGCTCAGGTTCATGGGAGGGAACTCTACCAAGGCTACATCCGGCATTAATGGCGCTGGCACCGCCGCACAACAAGAACAGGGCATCCCAGACAACGCGAAAGTTTTCTTCGACGACACCAAAAAATCGGCCCGCGACCTAGCTCGGGATGATCTTATCAAGGTGCTGACCGGGAACTCTGGTGATGCTGTGAATTGGCTCGTGAACAAGTTCGGTCTGGATCTGAGCAAGGTCGCACGCCTCGGCGGTCACAGCCAACCACGTACGCACCGTGGCGGCGCCCAGTTCCCTGGCATGGTAAGTCATGCCCGCCCATGTTACCTTTCAAACACACTAATGATTCTAAAACAGGTGATTACTTATGCGCAAATGGAACGTTTGGAGGATCTCGCGCTGTCTATTCCGGACCGCGTCAAAATTATCAAGAAGGCGCGTGTGACAAAACTCATCAAGGAGAACGACGCCGTCGTCGGTGTCGAGTACGAGCACGACAGCCAAAACAAAGTCGCACTTGGACCCGTCATTCTTGCTACAGGTGGTTATGCAGCTGATTTCACTGAGACCAGTCTACTCAAGCAATACCGTCCCGAGCTTTGGGATCTCCCAACCACGAACGGTGATCATTGCACGGGGGATGGCCAGAAGCTCGCCATGGCCATCGGCGGGAAGGGTGCGCAGCATGCTCATTTAGATGTGTTTTGGTACTGACGCACGCGCAGGCATCGACCTCGAGAAGGTGCAGGTGCACCCGACGGGTCTAGTGGACCCCAACGAGCCGGATGCCAAGGTGAAGTTCCTTGCAGCAGAGGCTCTCCGTGGCGTCGGTGGTCTCCTACTCGACAACGAAGGTCAGCGGTTTGCAGACGAGCTGGGGCACCGTGACTACGTTACTGGCAAGATGTGGGAAAACGGGAAAGTCAGTATTTTTTCTTTCTTTCTTTACTTTGCAAGTCATACTGAGTTTTCTTAAGTTCCCTATTCGACTCGTGCTTAACAGCGAAGCATCAAACCAGATCGAATGGCACTGTAAGCACTACGTTGGCCGTGGACTCATGCGGCGCTTCGACAGCGGTGAGGCTCTTGCGAAAGAGATGGGTATAAAGCCCGCGACGTTAAAGGCCACCTGTGAGTGTTCAGGGTCATGCTCTACCTGCCGAATATTGAAGTGTACGCAGTCGACAAATACAACGAAGGAGCTAAGGCTAAAAAGGACCCATTCGGCAAGAAGGTGAGCATCTTTGTCTCGCCATGCATGACTTCAGTTATCGATGCATGTATTGTATAGTTCTTCCAGCCTGGAGATTTACGGATGGATGACTCATTCCATGTGGCCATCATGACCCCGGTCCTGCATTACACCATGGGTGGCCTTGAAATCGACTCGGAATCGCGTGTGCTCGATGCAAGCGGCAAACCCATTCCTGGGTTGTTTGCCTCGGGAGAGGTAGCGGGCGGTGTTCATGGTGCCAACCGACTCGGTGGTAGCTCGCTCCTGTTCGCAATATTTCGTTTCACCTTTCTCGAAGTGAGTTCTGACACTGTATGGTACCTTAGCGGCTGTGTGGTATTTGGCCGCGTTTCGGGCGACTCAGCGGCAGCGTATCTTTTGCAGCAGGCGTCGTCCGCTGACAAGGCCACGAGCCGTCTCAGTGCCGTCGCTGGACACTTGATGGAGACGCGCATACGCATTGACCCGGCTCAAAGCAAGGTGCACCTCGAATTCACATGGGATGGAAAGAACGCGACAGCATCCACCTCGAGTTCAACATCATCTGCGTCGTCGTCCTCTTCATCTACGCCCCAAATGAGCGCTCAAAAGGCGCCAGAGCCGACTGCGCCACATGCGACTGAGGAGAAAAAGAGCCCAGCAGGTGCGGAAAAGAGTGGCGGTGCATCTAGCGCAGCGAAGGAGTTTACCGCCGAGGATGTTTCGAAGCACAATAAGAAAGATGATATTTGGGTCATCGTAAACGGCCAGGTTTTGGATGTCACGAAGGTACGCGTGGTTTGGTCTTGCGTGAGCTGAGTAATTTACCTATGATTCCTAGTTCTTACCCGATCACCCGGGTGGCGAGAAGGCGATATTATTGTACGCCGGTCGAGACGCTACGGAGGAGTTTAATATGTTGCACGATCCCAAGGTGTGTCGGCACCCCCTTCCTGTTCGTACTTATGTGCAGTGTCTAACCTTTTTCGTATGTCTAGGTTATTCCGCGTTATGCGCCTGATGCCGTCATCGGTGCACTAAAGAAATAAGTCTGCACTGAGTGGGTATGCAGGTAGAAATTTATGGTGCATGTAAGTGCCATTGTATGTAGCTTTGGAGGTTTGGCAAATTAGTTATTTACCTAGGTCTCCGACGATTATTAACCAACTGCATGTATCAACCAGTAGTTTCAATGCTACTTGTGTGGGCCTAGTCAAGGCTGAAATTATAATTTATGGGGAATGCATGGATCTAGCTGTCGAGTTCAATCCACTCAAAGGCACTAACGTACTTATGACAAGCTGTGGACATTGCTCAACACATAATTCCACGACGCGGCATGACACGAATTTAGAGGGAAAAAAAAAACATGAAAGCTTGATTACATCTAAGGAGGCAAGTATACAGAAATCCCCATTAACCATACTTCCGCGTATAACAGAATTGTAGGAGTATATATGGTCATATCCAATATCTAGGGTTCTAATTTGACGAGGATGCCTTTCAAACCAAGAACGGTCTCAAGGCGTTCGATACGAACGCCTCGTTCTCGACTTTCAACCGCAGACAAAGGTGAGACATCGAGTTCCCTCCAAGAAGACCAGACGCCCTCAACGAGGCTCATCGGAGAAGGCTGGATGTCCGGCTGAGGTTCCAGCACTAGAAGCCAAATAGCATCATACCCTCCCGCTGTGAGACATTAGTATGTGTACTTATCCCGCAATAAGTAGAGCATACCTCCGGGTACACCTCCAGCCACAACGCCTGCTTTTACTAAACAAGCATCTAAAAGCGACGTTTGCTCGGGTGGCTCTATGGGCACCTCGGACGCGGATCCCATTTGCCGCATATACGCGCGGATGCTCTGCGATCGCTGCGTCAGACGATGCGGAATGATGATATGCGACATACCTCTGCGACTGAGCGAGTCTGTGTGAGCTTGCGAACGATTTCGCTCTCTTGTGGAGTGATGCCCAGTGTCGACCACTTGTGTGGTTTAAATGTAGATGCACGAATGGAGATATAATAATACTCACCTTAGAATATTCGAGAGCCGCTGCACGAGCAAGGATATAATCGTAAGTACCAGCATCCGAGGCATGTGCTTCCGTCAATGTGTTGAGTACTGAAGCCAATTCATCGTTCCGCGCGGATAGTGAGTCCCACAATTCGTTCGCTGAGCGGTAGTCAGGAGCTCGACTACAAAACCACACAAAGGCGAGTCCTCCGCACCTTCACTCGGGTTATCCCTTCTCCACCGCAGCACTTTCCCAGCAAGAGATGGTGTATCGCTACCAGCATCCACGTCCGCTAACATAATGCGCATCCCAGGGGGGAGACAGAACGGCTGGACTTTATGGTTCCAACCAGGGTTGGAAACGGAAAGCACGGATAGAGGTGATACTTCAGATTCCTAACGAACCATAGTTATCGAAGAATATTGGCAACTTGAATTCTACGTACGTTGTCGGACATGAGGGGGGCAAGAACAGCTGGATCAAACCGTCTGTAAATGTGACTCCCAAAGACGGCGGAGGAAACATCAAATCCACTGCCCACTTTGCCTTGCGCAAGACAGTGGACATATTGTGCGACATTGTGAGCCAGTGATCTGCCCTCGTCGTTTGATAATGATTCTGCCGTGATCGCAGAAAAATGTACTAAGAGAGCCGTGACAAGCGACGTGATAAGAGCAGCTGACGACCCCAGACCCGTCTTATGAACATCGCGCAATGACACGCTGGTAGACGCAAAAGGAGATATTTTTTTCAGAGAACCAATAGTAGAGGGGAGGCCCAGTGACGCTAGCTAACAGGAAAAGCTGTGAATTGCGCTGTGATACTTAGAGATTTGACCTGACCTGCGACCGCTGCGAATAGAAATCGTTGTCGCCAACAATTGTGATGTCCAAGCCCCGGGAAAGCTGCAAGCAGAGTGCCGACTTTCCTTTGATTTCTAAAACCAGTGAGAGCACCTTTTGAATCGCAAGATATACAAATTTGTTGGTTGATAACGACTTGGTACTGTAGTCTGTGTAAATGGTTCTAGTTCAAAGGAAACCATATATGGGATTTCACCTATCCCTATCGTGTAAATTGATACGGCCGTCATCTATTGTTACGCTGGCCTCCCACTCTGCATTGATGAATTGCGGAGATCGAACTTGAATGAGCGAGGCCGCGCCGCTTTCGCGTATGATGGTATAGAACCGCGACGAGGTAGAAACCACAACTCCAGCGTACTTTTGATCCAGCACAAGGTATCCTCCTGCTATCAACACCTTCCCCGGCGCAGAGACGACAAGGGTCATGGTGGTACGATTCGATTTAAACGCGCTCGCTGGTCCGTTGTGGGCGCTGCTGGCGCCGGCGACTCGTAGGTATCCGAATGATCTAAGCATCCTTCCCTGGAATACGTGGCGTGGGGCATAGTGGCCATTTACAATTGTAGACACATTCACATTGGTCGAGTGATTTCGCAGTGGGTATATAAGGGTACACTTTCGTGATTGGATTGACACTGTTTCCTAACGATGAATTGATCCAGTTCGCAATCGTGCAGCGTACAGTGTTTCATGCTTCCTTACTCTCTTATGGCAATACAGGCAGCACATGCACTGTTTTCCGTGTCTATTATAATACTGTCTGCAGCAATCAGTATAAGGCCATGAGACAAGAATATCACGACCGTCATTATTACTGTATTGGGACATGCTGTGAATGTGAGAGGCTTCAGGAGGATGATCAATGGCGTGGTCCAAGAAAGATGGGCACAACAGCTGGATATGCAACTTGCTAGTTGTAGAATTTTCGGTTCTCGTTCGCACCAAACAAATTCTTCCGAATTTCGGGCAGCATCTGGCAAGGGGCAGGTTCACAAAACAGTAACATGAATACCGAGTAATGACGCACTCGATCTTCTAACAGTCGTAGTCTCTCGTCAAGTGTATTGTCGATAGTAATTCGTCTCGTCCCGCTGATGAGCTTCACGCCCCCAGCACTTCCCGAGACGACATGTTAGGCAAAATAAACAGAAATCGTATTTTCAATCGCACCTATCATCAGCTAATGTTCCTTCCACAGTGATAGTGACGTCACGGCCGCTCATTTCCTCGTATTGCTTCATCGCTCCCTGTGTTGCACGCTGGACAACTAACGTATCCTTCTTCCTGCAATACACAGTGGCGACCGGTTCAAGCATTTGAAGCACACCCTATCAAAACAAAAACCCTCAGCTGCAAAATGGGGGAATTATGCCACATGCCGTCACACCTGTAAGACAACACCTTCAAGTAGTTGCTCATATCTTCCCTCGTCTCTGGACAGCTTGAGGATACTAGAACGTGCAGTCGAAAACAAATCCTGGAGGTGCTGTTCACGGGCTTGGAGCAAGCGTAAACGAGATTTATTCGTTTGCGTGGATTGCGCACTTGTGAACACGCATCATGAATCAACGCTTTGGTGACTGCATGTGGCCACTTACATTTTTTGCGCGACTTCAGCACCCTTCCGCTTCTTTTCATAGTTCGCGTCGATAGCCTGAGATTCCTGCTTCACGATCTTTGCCTACTCGGAAAGTTACTCATGACACTGATCAAGAAGTCTTGTAAGACCAACCTTCTCAATCGCGAATTCCTCGTCAGCCTTGACCTTAATTTCACGAGCCTTTTCAAGTGCCTCCTGCTTGATGAAGGCCACCTGGAGCAGACGAATACTGAGTACTGTTATGGTTCTACTAAAATATCACAGACCATCTTATTCATCTCAGTGAGGACTTCATCATCATTTAACGGGCGGGACGACATGGTGTGGTATCTAGAGGGACGTGACCGGAGGTGGACCTTCAGTTCGTCACACACGCGGCCGTCCACGGTTCTCAAGATCTCTCCATGCCCTTGAAGCGATCGGACTACCAACGTCTCGCACAGTCAGTCGAGGACGATCTCGAGCAAGGCGACGTCGGACTGCACCAGTCTCAGCCCACCAGTCCGACCTCAGCCGTAGGGACGCTTGGAAGAAGACCACAGATTGACTTGCGTACCATAGACACTGCTTTTAAGAAATGGACCGAGAACATTGCCCAGAAGGTTAAGAGGAAGAAGGTAAGTAGACTCGTTTCTCCTTCCACACGTATTTTATCCCGTGAGAGTAGAAGACGTCCAAGGTGGAGAAACGAGAGATCATGCACACTGTCTTTGGTCCAGAAGTGCCCGCCCCTGATAATTACACTCGGCCGGTATGAAATCATCTTGATAGCCAAACCATTTATTAACAAATACCGCAAGCTCAAGACCCTTGACCACAAAGCGCCAATGTCCCATGATGAATATGCGTCGTGCGTCCCCAAGCTGACCGCGTGTAGAGTATGCTAACGAGGTTACAGCTTGACTGAATCAGTCAGGGAATCTATTTCTGCAGGAGTACATCCGAAGATGATCACCAAGGGGAGTTCGGGGTCCTATTTCGTACGTGCTAAGGTTGATGGCCGTTTGCAAACTGTCGGGTAAGCTCGCCATGGTTATCAAGCCTAGTCTCGATAACAATGTTTCGCAGTGTTTTCAAACCCAAAGACGAGGAGCCATATGGACGACTTAACCCCAAGACTACTAAGTGGATTCATCGGCAGTTCCGCTGGATAATTCCCTTTGGCCGAAGCTGTTTAATTCCGAATCTTAGGTACTCGTTCTCAGTAACTTGGATAACTCTCCGTGCCTCTAAGTTTGAAATTACAGTTACATCAGCGAAGCAGCTGCATCACTACTAGATGAACGTCTTCAACTATATATTGTCCCTCGCACGGAGCTTGTATCATTTTCTAGTCCTGTAAGAAGTGCCTCACCATGCGTCATCTCGCGATACTGGCTCATCCATGGTGCTAGGCCTTCTTTTATGATTGGCTGGACCGCAGCGCAGCCAAGAAAGGGAAGCCACTGCCAGGAAAGATCGGTAGTATGCAGTGTTTCTTAAATGGATACCAAGGTGAGTTTATCACGTCAATCTCAGGCACATTCATAACATGACGAGCACAGATGCCTCCGAATTTCTGCGGGCTCATCCCGTCCCAGGACGCTCTATTTCTGATACATTTGATGACTCTAGTCACCGAACGGGTGGTGCAACAAAGCGATGCCTTAGCGCACTGCAGGTTATCTGTGGACGTACTGGGGACGAGGATCTCATTGATGACGAAGATGACGACGAGCGCTCGTATGGATGGTACCCAAATCTCGAGGATGGCTCTGAAAGATTTCACTGGACAAAGCTATTACAACAGGATTTTAGAGAAGAGTTAGAAAAGTAAGTTTGAAGGCAACGTGGTTTCATACGCGCTGACAAGGAAGCTAGACTTGCCATATTAGGTTGGGGGTCCCTATACAGCATGTGATGGCTCAGCTAACAATTCATTGACTTAGATTTTTTAATGCGCAATACGGATCGCGGTGCTGATAATTACATGTTAAAGTACTGCGAAGGCAGCAATGAACGCTCCCTTATCGACATCGCCCCTTCACGTTCGTCCACATCCACCATGCCCGTTATGCGAGAGCGACCCACCTCTGAATCCCTCATTCCAACGCTTCCTTCGCCGCCTACTATGCATATGGGGCCCTCTCACTCGTCATCATCAGCTGTCCAAGACTCTGGTGCATCGCCTCACTCACGGTTACCGCACTTACATGTAAGTCCCGTTCATTTATTGACCTTCATCATTCAAACACTAGGTCCTCGCGTACTCCGATGTGGTAAACTGTATTCAATTACACATACTAATCATAATACCTCTGTGCATACTCAACGTCACACTGAAACCTTTTTGGTTAGTTGGCGGCTATCGATAACAGCCTTTCTTGGCCACATGAACACCCGAAAGGGTGGCGATCGTTCACCTACGGATGGCTGTACCTACCCGTCAGCGTTATCGGCCGGTTAGTTTGGACAATGATCTCCATGTAAACTACACTAACGAATGAGAGATAGTCCTTTTAGTGAGAAAACAAGGAGTCACTTTCTACCCCTTCTCACCTCCAAAGCTTGGTGGGAGGAGACAACTTTTCAACTACGCAAATTGTTTGCTTTGGATCCTGATTTCCACCCCAAAATGTTTCGCGTGAGTTGGTTTTTCTGGTGAAGTGTGTTCTCGTTTTATTGAAATGTTCTTAGCGTCAACTTGCAGTAATGAAAGGCCAAGCTTGGAACATTGTTCAGTGTCTGAAACATTCCGTGTGTTGCTTGTGCTCCATTTATTGCCTGGTCCTCTCTAATCGACATTCTAGGATGAGGGTATGTTTCGTTCGGTCTCGTACGGGACTTCGCGCTCATCTCTCACAGGTCCTTTGGAGCTAACCCGACGGCAGAAGGTGCTTGTCTGGGATGACGAAATTGAAGTCACAGACGAGGAAGCTCCGTCGGACACCTCGTTACCAGGGGCCACACCCACGTTTCACCCTCACACCCCTATGGGTCACGCGACACGACCGCGCTCCGAGCAACGCGTCCGGAGCCGTAGTATCGGTTCTTTCCCATTTCCTCCACCAATGCGTCGATCGACCACAGACAGTGCAGCAGGTCCTGGTACAAGGCCCGTACCGTTTGCCAATAAATTTCAGAAGATCAACCCTGGGGCAAGTGGTGTGACAGTTTTGGAGCACATGGAACGTCTGGACGAAGTAGAGCGAGGCTTGAAAAAGCTTGGTATGGAAGAAGTTGTCGTTGAAGAGGAAGAGGAGGAAGATGTCGGTATGACTGCGAGAGATAGGGCGCAAGAGGCGAATAGCGATCTGATGAGTCACAATCCAAGCGATGCGGAATCTGACCAACAAGTTGAAGCGTTGGCTTCATCAACCATATCTGCGCCAATGCTATCAGACCACGCGTCTGACATCGAGACTGGAGCTAGAGGTCATCGATCGCACGATCGAGCAGCTAGCGATCATGGGGGGCGTCGAAGCTTTGATTGGTTGCCGCCACGTCAAAGCGCAGAGTCTAGTACGAAGAAACGGACGGTCATTGTTGAGGTATGTTTAAATGCGACGCAGTTTTTTGGTGGCTCATACTCGCTTAAATACCCAGAGACTAGAGACCATTGACACCAAGCCATTCTTTGGCTGTTGGTGACATCCACTATAGTAAAGGTTTGATGTCGTCTTCATGCTATTACTATTGCTATTGCTATTGCTACAAAACACCATAACTTAACAAACAAAATTATTTAAGCTTATAAACCCACACAAATGTCTCAGTCCTCTTCCGTCATCAGCCAATTTGCAAAATCGTCCAGCCTCTTCTTCTCAGCGTCTTCTGTATCTTCTTGACTTTGATCGTCACCTACACCACTCCGCTTAAATCGTTGTTGTCCGTTGAAAAGTGTAGCCTCCACCCGTCGACCAGAGAAGAATCGACCGTGCATTTTCTGTAGCAAGGAGGATAAACTTGGCAAAAAAAACCACTGCTGTCCGCTCACCAAAACACACGCTTGCGCGCCTATCGGCTCACGAAATTTTACTGTCATCACACCATCCGATTCTTTCTATAAAAGTATAGCTTGTGAGACTGGGACCTTGGAAGAAGTGGGATTACGGACATCATACAGCACCACATTGGTGACCTCTCCAAGACTCGAACATTCTTCTCGAACATCTTCTTTGAGATCGAGGAGTAAAGTAGCGTCTTCTTCTAGTTCTTGAAGTGTGAACATATGTTTCAAAACCACCACACGGGCTTTGTTCACGGTGGATTCCTGCTCAGACGGGTCCACTGAGGGACCAAACTGATCCTCATCGTCCCAATCCTCCAATTTCCTACTGATATGTTCACTGATAGCCACACGAAGGGAAAATGATGAGACCACCTTTGCATTTTCCCAATTCTTTTCGATGCCCTTTTCTTATCAACTTGCCTTGGGGGCTTTGCCATCTCTTTGCCTTCCTCCTTCTTATGTCCAAACTGAGCTATCTGCACATTCATTCTCGTATGCAGCTCGCCCAATCTCAGCTCCGCGTCGTCCAAGATGGACAGAGCAAGAGACACGCTCTCCTCCTTGAAATACACGATTAAAGCCTCTCCATTGAAGGATCCGTCATCCTTCGCGTAGAGCTTAACTTTCGGCTGTGCCTGATCATCCTCCATAATAAGGCCACATTTTGAGAACCGTGTAACAAGTTCATCTATTGTGGTATCTGGCGGCAGGCCTGTAACATAAACAGCCGTATTCTTGGAAGGTCGAGGTTCGCCAGAAGAGTTGCCTGAGGACTTCGAGGACTTGCCACGTTTAATTGAGTGGCCAACCTCTGAAGGAACAGTGTTGGAGGTGTAATCCTCGGGCTCTTTCCGCTTCTTACTGGTTCGTTTTAGTACTGGGGCTGCAGGTGTCTGCAAGAGATGAGCATGACGTTGAAATTAAGGTTTCAAATGCATACTTCTTCGTCGACGCCTGGCACCGAGTATGCAGCTTGCTGAGCTTTCACCAGATCCTCATCCACCTGGTTACTCAGTTAACAAGCATAATTTATAACCGAAGACGAGTTGAATACCAGAGGGACCCAGGCTCCCTTCGACGCGTCCCACTCCATTTCCGTACCATCGTCACCCTCAAACTGCCATGTTCCAGTCGTTTTTGAGAAGTGTATGCGGTCATCAGAAGCGAATGCGGCCGCTTGCTCCTCGAAGGTCTTGGCTTGAAGTGCAGTTGGTAGTGTACTCGAGCTAACTGAGGAGGACATCCTTGCAAGCGCCTGAGCGGAACCAAAATTTAGTGTATCGTCACGACTCAGTAGCAGAATTCCAACTAGGCTAATAAACCTTGGGAATGATCCATGCTTGGTCGCTCAAATCCTCGAAAACCCGAGCGACATGCTGAGGACAATGAGCCGCTCTTGGCTCAGTCTGAAGTCATCTTCTCCGCGGGAGGCGACGACGATGACTATGAAGAGCATGAGGAATCTGCTTTGGATGACCAAAGACCTATTCCTGAGGCGCGAACGGTAGCCCTACCCTTGAGGTCTACAATTCAAAGTCGCGAGACAGGTATGGGCGGGAATGTATAGTAAAATGTATAAACTAACCATTCGCCTCGTCTGTAGAGTATGAACTTGACACAGATGACCTTGACGACGATGCTACATCGCATCTGCATCCACAGCGTCGAAACGATACCAACAGCCAGTCCATGCCTCTCCTCGTGGGCCTGGTCGACTCGGCACATGCTCGCGCAAGCCTTGACGGACCTGGTGTTGGTCTCTCTTTAAGACAAAATGGGGAGGTGGAAGAGGCAGACATAGATCTAGAAGAGCTTGCCGCAAAAAGACATGCAGGGGGTGGACTACTCGACTCTGTTGCAAATATGGCGAATTCTATTCTAGGAGCGGGTTGGTCTACACATTTGTTTCAAGTGGCGAGGAACTGATTACATGCTAAGGCATCATAGGTAGTTTTTCTTTGGAGGATTTTTAGACTTCTGAACTCAGCTTCTGAAGGTTTACCTTATGCCATTCGACAAGCTGGATTTTTCTCCGGAATCCTGTTACTATTTGTTCTATGCGCTGTAACCGACTGGACGATACGTCTCATCGTTATCAACGCTAAAATGAGCGGTCGAAATTCATACATTGGTATTATGGATCACTGTTTCGGCGGGAGTGGCCGTGCTGCTGTGTCTCTTTTCCAGTTCGCCATGGCCTTTGGAGGTGAATAACTCTATCCGCTATCGTCACCGTCGTCATCATCATTCAATTCTCGTAAATTCAGGCATGTGCGCATTTGGAATCATCATCGGTTAGCTTGAGTACGGTCACAACGACATACTACTAACACTTCGCCTTCAGGTGACACTATCCCTCACGTTATCCGCTCCCTCTTTCCTACACTACATACTATCCCTGTTCTGTCACTCTTCGCGTCTCGCCAATTCGTCGTTGCTTTCTGCACACTCACCGTCTCATACCCTCTCTCCCTTTACCGCGACATTCATAAGCTTTCACGTGCCTCAGGCCTTGCCCTCGTTGGGATGGTCATTATAGTCACCTCGGTTATCATTGAAAGTGCAAAAGTCACTCCCGAACTCCGTGGATCCTCCTCCCCATCTGTCCGATTCAGCGTGGCATCTCCACGGATCACAGAGGCGATTGGAGTGATTAGCTTCGCCTTTGTCTGCCATCACAATTCTCTTTTGATTTACGGTGGACTGAGAACTCCCACACTGGATCGGTTCGCATTCGTGACCCACATTTCGACGTTGGTGTCGTTGGTCGCGTGTTTAACACTTGCAGTATCTGCGTTTTTGATATTCACTGATAAAACGCAGGGTAATATATTGAACAACTTCTCTCAGGTCTGCCGGTGTTTAGAGCTGTGTTGTTCTTGCTTTGGGGGCTGATCCTTATTTTATTTTAGAGCGACACCCTCATAAATGTTGCCCGGTTTTGCTTTGGGGTGAACATGTTTACAACATTTCCGCTCGAGCTCTTCGTTTGTCGTGAGGTGATGACGTTCTGCATCTCTAACAGCTTCTCGGCTAAGCGGCGGTCGTCACAGGTCATCGAACAATATTTTTTCTCGCATGAATCATACAATCAACAGCGACATATACTATTCACGACCTCCATCAGTTTTGCAGCCATGTTCAGTCCGTTTTCCGTTGACATACATATCTCCCAGCACTGATATACCTTCAGTTGCTTTGATCACTTGTGACCTTGGCGTCATGTTAGAAATCACTGGCGGTATTTCTGCTACCGCACTTGCCTACATATTCCCGGCGGTTTGCTATCTTCATTTGCTTCCAGCCTCCATACCCTGGACAAGCCGTACGAAATTACCTGCGGTAATTTGCGCTGCGTTTGGTTGCATCGTAATGATGTTGAGCTTGTTTTTGGCCCTGGGCAAGGTATGGACAGGAGAAGGCGATGCAAAAATTTGCATGTAGGGGTGACTTTGTAATGGACTCTGGAAATGGCAGGATTTAACTTATTCGACTAGTTCTCAGCTTTCCTTAATATTATCGTGCTCTGAAGGGTCCAGCCGTGCATGATCTCATCTTCGTCGCTAATAGTGAAGCGTGTTTTCTCTAGGGTCAGCTGCAGGTTATCTCGCTCTACCAGCCGCCACGGCTACCGATGAGTGGATCAAAAGGTGTAATAATATTGACGCTATGATCGTAATATTATTCACCATTTGACCGCAAGGCCAACGATCTCGCTCTCAACCTTTCGATACGTTGTTCTGAATAACTCTCTGCGCCGCACCTCTGCCTGGCCATCCATGGTCTGCATCCATATGTCATTCGTGACAGTTGAAACGACATCATAGTTATTGTCTTCGCCTGTGCCATTGACTGATCCCGAATTCGAGAGGCACATATCCACCAGAATACGGGCAGCAATGGCATTGGGACTCGTGGTTGATGAGATTGAATAGTCAGAGCGTGGAGGACCGTGGCCTTCTTCAGTACCAGACCAGTAAGCCGCCTCGACCTTCCGAATCCAATCTTTGTTTCCCCACTTGGCGACGGCATCCGAAGTCATATCTGTTCCAGGTCCTGTATCTTCAGCTTGACCAACTGGATAGTCTTCCCCATCCGGACTCCGCTCCTCAAGGACCTTGCGTGAGGGCCGGATTTGACCTCCCCCATTGACACAACCACTGGGACAAGCCATAACTTCGACATAGTCATATCCCCTGTCCGGAGTGCCTTGACCTTCCACCTTACGCCTCGCCCTCCCTCGTACAGCACCGCCTGGAAGACCAGTTACTCCCTTCTCCTTTCCAACTTTACGCACTACGTTCTGAAGGTTTCTAAAACCATAGCACTTCGCGCCTTTGAATACTACCTCACCCGTGGCGACGTCCGCTAGTACGTACTCCTCATAATCCGCCGAACGAATCGTACGTGTGCTCAGCTTGAGATCGCGGTTTCGGTTGTTTGGTGAAGATGAAACGAGAGATATTAATGAGTGCAAGTACGAGCCCGAACTGGTACCGGGGTGTGAAACAAGTTCAGGAAGGACAAGATTATCGACCACATTGCAAAATTCGGGATGCTCCTCCCCTTCCACTCGGGTGGAGAGATCCCACTGTTTCTCACGCATAAGGAGCTCGAGTTCGCCAGTGGTGATGACACAGTCCACGTCTCTCGTTTTGTAGACATCGTTGTAAAAGTCGCTGCGTGAAGCTTCAAGCTTCTTGTCATAGCAGGGCATCACTGATACATGATATACCTGGTCAGGACTTCCAGAAAGGTTGTTAATGGAGGGGCTTGAGACGTAATGAACACCGATATTGAGAACGCACCTTCGGCCCCACTTATCAGCCATCCACCGTTTTACTAGCGTACCCATGACTTGTTGGGGACTCTTCGTCTGGCTAATGAACGGAAGCATCTCTGCATGTGTTTTTTCTGCATAGCACACCCACCCAGGACAGGCGCTCGCCAACATTGGCAGAGTGTTCTCACCATTCCCACGGGCTGCCTTCCTTTCATTGAACTCCCTTCCATGCTCCAGAAGCGCAAGATGGCGAGCAAAAGTAGTATCGAAGACATGAGCAAATCCGAGCGTGTCGCGACAGAATGTCTGAACACGCCGTAGCACTGTCTGCATAGAAATTGGATGGCGGGATGATGATGATGTCGACGCCGCAAGGGATGCAAGGGACTGCGGAGAAATTGAAAGGACAGGCAGACGATAGTCGGCAGAATTTGGGGGTGGATTCGAGGACAGAAACCCAAGAACTTCCTCGTGAGACTGCATTGTAATAAGAACTGATTCTGCAGAGGTAATACATCCGCTATAGACCGGATGTGAAGGGTGATGAACATAAACATAAACTTGAGTGTATTGCTCACCTGCATGCTAAACAGTCATTCAGGTTGATTTGTGCTGTCTGCAACTTCCTTCCAGTGCTGGGTTGCTCTGTTTTCTGGGCAGCCACTTCAAAGTAGCTTCCTGATGCATCCACACGGATTTGAGTCTGTGTAGATGTCAGAAATAACCTAAGACAAAGAAATCACGCTCACGAATGCGCCACCAGGCTCTACACCCTCATAAGACTTGCTTTGTTCCACCGGTTTAATGCATGCCTGTGATGGCGTTATGAAATCATTCAGATCTGTGAGCGTCTGACCAGAGGTATGTGTAAGTTACGACACAGACAGAGTGGACTGTGAATTCGTACCAGTGCTCCAGAGAATGCCATGGAAGTCTGGTGGGGTAGTAATATGCGAAATTATGTAACCATGATGGTGCCGAGAGGATGGCTCTTTCCCACCGATCAATACTTACGTAAGGGCTCATCCCTGGGGAGTTTTATATAGGGCTCGGCACCGTACCGTATACGGGTACGGCCGTATGTCTTACGGCTACTTTACGGTGTCACACGTACCGTATCCGTTCCGTATCCTGGACCACCAGCATGCCACACGGTACGTGTACGGCCACCATACGGCCGTATACGGGCGTACGGGAGGTACGGGGCCATAGGGATAGTTGAATTTGCGTTTGAGTAACTACATAGTCATCTGACATATTCCCTACATCCTTATTCACTACCATTGCGAGCTAATTTCACTCTCTGCTTAACAATCATTAGAGTGCGGATTGTATCCGGCTTCAAACTTGCCCGTCGCAGTGAGATTGTATCCCGACCCCCTGAGAAGATACGCTCGACAGCGACAGCAGAACCTGTGGTTTGAGTGTACTAGCAAAGCAATTGATAGAGTTAGCGTACCTGGTATAGTCATCATGTCGCGCACAAAGCGACTCAAAGTTGGGAACTGTGCCCTGCGGGCCCCCACCATTGCACCGGGTCGCACTTGACCCATATTTCAGCAGGGAGTCGAAAGAATTCATCGAGTTCACTTCGATGTGATATTGCAGGTGCACGATTGTTATACCTTGCCGTGAAATTAATCTTCTCCGGAGAGCCGCGGACGCCAGTTGGCAGAGCTCCAGTGCTCAGATCGCTATGCATAGTAGAGGTGGAACCCAGCTGCTTCGAAGATGGCTTGCCCTTACTATAATGGTCAGTGTAATATTCTGCCATGCTATGCTTCGATGCCTCGATGTGTGCAAGCACATCGAGGTCATCTGTGTAATCAGCCCGCAGCCCTGCAATTGTGATTCTGGGATCCAGCACTATATAGAGAAGTTTAGCAATTATATAAACACGAAATAGTACATACTCGAAGCCCAGATGTAGTATGGTGACTGGTCAAACTTGTAAAAGTAGTCGCTTAGTTTGCGATGCGCCTGCACCAGACTGTCTCGGATTTGTAATGGTGCGCTGTCAGGGAGGTTGCACAAGTGCTTTGCGAGCTCCTCTTGCAGGCCTTGGAACACGGCATGAGTTGAGGAGAGTGCGGTATGTTTTGTTGCTGACATCTGTGTGGTGGCGTCCCGAAAGCAACGGAGCCATAGTGTGACTGCTTTGATTCCGTCCCAGTCCTCCTCGGCGAGTTCATATGTGCGCAACTCTTTGTTCTTTGCAACGTAGTTATCAATGTCATGTCGATAGTCTAAAGCTCGGCCTGGGAAGGTCCATTAGGATAGTATGGAAAAGAACAAACACACGCACGAAGCATTTGATGGGTGGAGGACCAGCGTGTCTTAACATCCAGAATAAGCATCTTGGCATTACTGTCCTGCAGGCTATTGGTTCCCCTTTTATGTGAGGATGCGTCAACCTCTTCGATCCAGAGCTTTCGTCTCTGTGGACTTGACCGCACCGCTCGCACGATCTTGCATATCTGAGCATGGGACCAGCACGTGAAAATGCTGCTGAAACATAACAAGTTAGGTGTACCTTCGATACAACACCTATGACCTTTCCTAAGTCATCTTCATCTGTATATTCCTCAAGTTCATCTTCTCCAGTAACTATGTTATCATCAAACTCCCGATGGACCGGCAATGTGACAGCTTCCTGATAGTTTGCGTGTTCAACATACCGTCTCTGGGTAGGTGCAATGGCCCCGATGCCTTCTAGTAGCTAGAGTCTTGGTTCATCACGAGTGCTAGCCATTAGCAAGCACAACATTGCATACCTTCAGAGCCGCCAAGTGAATGGTGTGCGGCATGCATCGCATGCGAGCATGCTGCGCAGAAAAGACTATCCCTTCCTTCTTGCAGCGGCGTTCCAGTGAGAGCATCATGGTATCATTGTTGCTGGCATTGTCAGCAACAATGGCTTGAATTTAATTAACCATTAACCAGTGGCCACCGATGACACAGTAGACACTTACCCGCCCTTTCAACCCATATGTCTCCAAGGTTTTCCATACAGATATTGCCATATTTTCACCGGAATGCTCACCAAGCAGCTCTTGGAAGTCAATCAAGACTTCTTCTGACATTTATGAACACTGCATAAGTCCCCCGCAAGGCCTAGACTAATTAGCGAGGAAATACCTAGCTTCCAGTCGTTTGAGATGTAGTGCATAACAATTGCGAGGAATGCAAAACCGTTGCTAGATGTCCATGCATCGAGTGACAAGCTAACCTTGCTGTCCAACTCCTGTTTCAACATTGTAAGCCGCTATTCACGTAGCATGGTTAAATACGCACCGCAATGAACAACTTCATGTTATCAATAGTTGATGCACCTAGCTTCATTACCCGTCGTTTGACTGTAGTGGGACCTGGAATGTGCAGCGGAGTCGCACCGTGATGTGCATACTCAAGCATTGCTTTAAATTCCGGCTTTTCAACCTCATCGAACGGTTGGTCACATGCAACCTGCCATTCAACCAAAAGCCTTTCAAATGTTCCTTGATCCCAAGGAACCTATCACCGGGTCAGTGGGAATTAGCCAAATGAGTGATCAACTGACCGCATTTTTTGCAGCCTGACGTGAGAACGCAGCTGCTAATGGTCCCTGTTGCATGTCCAGAGACTGCAGGTATTTCTGCACTGTTTTAGATTCAAGTGGCACCTTGTTGGCGGCAATCTGTAGCTCCTCAAGAGTAGCACGTTGATCAGGACGGCTCTTGATGGTCTCCATGAGCCGGTGCATTTCAGGGAAGTGAGTTCGCAGATGGTTAATAAGACCTGAGTTACGAAGGGGCAGGGTTTCAGTGATCAGCTATGAGCTCATCACTCTAGTGCTTTCAAACAGCAGTATCCTTACCGTTCTGAGAACCTTTCATTTTCTTGGTCACCGTTAGGATCTTCCTCTGTCCATGATAGCATCGGTAATGTTTGTTGCCTTGTTGCCCGAGCTCGCCAATGCTATTCTTGTCGACAACCTCATAGAATGAGTAGATCGCGGGTTGTACTAGACCCGTCACTGTGGCCTGCATGTATGAAGTCATTATATAGTTCAACTGCGCTGACCACCGTGCCAGATTTATACCTTGGGATCCAACTCAGTGCCATTCTGGCATGCATCGTCATCAAGGTCCATGTGAACTATACCGGTCCCTTGTTTCTGCGTTGACGTCCCATCCTCATTAGTCACATCCCCCCCGAGACGGTCACTGCAGTCTACGAGTCGCTTCTTTGCCTGGTGTGTCTGCTTTGGCTGTCTTTTGCGTTTCTTTTCTTCAGATTGGATAGTGGCACCTCGTGGAGCACTCCGCATCCCACCTCTATTAGTCGTCTCCGGAATAGTCTTTCGTGGGAGAATATCTGCAAGCTAATGACCCAATCAGGTAACGAGCATATGAGCGAGTCATACACGTACTTCAGCATTTGGGACAAAATCCTTGGGTTCATTCTGGTCATCTGAGTTTGTTCCGTCGTCACTGGTCTCATCTGCGTAGGCTGAATGACTGGATTGGAATCCGATGCTTCAAACACATCCTTATTCAAAGGAGCACCAGGACCCTCACAGACTGCCTGGTCCGACACTCGTGGTGGCTTCTGTGCGCTTGCCTTTGCTTTCGCATTTGCATTTGCATCAGCGGCCTGTTCACGAAGGCGTATCAGCCGGCTTGGTTGATGAGTCCGGCGTGTTCTCCCCTGCGCAATAGTGACACTGTTTCCATCTCAAAGCTACATATCAGCCCCAGCGAGTTAGAAGCAGTGAATCTACATACCATCAATGTCCATCTCATCCCCCTTCGCACCAGCAGCGGTGGCAGCCCTGCACAATGCCTCGATCCAAAGTCTCACCAGACCGACAGCCGCCTTGTCGGATTGTTTACCTATTTCCTCCAAGCACCACCGGATCAGGGCGACCGTTTTCGCGAGTCCTGTCCCACGCTCAGTGAGTATAATGCCACTGGATTTCTCACCAAAGGCGGCATGCATTGCTTTGTTGAAGGCCAGCCACACACCCTCGTCCTGCAAAAACATGAAGTCAATGGTTGGTGGCAGTTTGGAGTTGGAGGGCATCTCTGGAAGAGTTGGAGGGAGGCGTTCGAAGAGGTGTACCATTTTGGCGCACTCATCCTGGACGAACGATGGCATGGTGGGAAGGACCTCGGCGAGGGACGTTAGAACGGTGAACCCGATATGTATAGCATAGACTAGACCACATACCATTATGGCCTATCGGATCGCGATCGGTGGGGTCATCGATGACCGTGTCCGAGACAATTTTAAGTTGGAGGTCTTGGTATTTTCAGCAGATGCATAGATACATACCTCAACCCGTACGCTGCGTAAATACGGCCGTATCGTGTACGGCTGCATACGGAGGTCATTACGGCCGTCACCGTCATACGGTCAAACCTGACTCAACAGGCGTCGGTTCGGTTACGTGCCCGTAATACGGATGCTGTATGAACGGCTTGTACGGGTACGGTGCCGAGCCCTAGTTTTATAACAAAGCACATCCAATGGTCTACATGGACGTACTCCTGAACTAACTTACGCAGGTGTCCGCGCTGCCATCATCCATGGAAAGCAATATCAGATCGAGAGGGGACAGCCTGTGTCTTCTCGATATCTTTGACAGGCTGTCACAGGCATATCTGATTGTCTTCACAATGACGTCACATCAGAGCTTTGAAGAAACCAAAACAACTCACAGTGTGCGCCTTCCATTGTTTGTCTCTTAGCTCTTCATATTTAAACCAACTTGCCTGGACAGAATTTTTGTATGCCTCGTCTTACCCTATATAGGGCGCGGCCCCAAGGACATAAATGGATAAAATTAAAATACAATTAAAAACCAACTAACCTCTCCCTAGTTGATCTACGGCCGCCTCAGAAGTCTAGACACCGTTCCTGCGGTATTATGTGCCAATAAGGCGGACCTAACTCATCTACGCCAGGTACCGGACAATGAGGCCCGTAGTTGGGCAGATCATAGTGTGGCGATCCCCGTCGATAAGCTTGTACATCTCTCATCAAGGACTGGTATTCAACGAGTACCGGATCGCTGTATTTGGTGCTGGAGGCGTTGGAAAATCGGCAACCGCGATTCAAACCGTACTTGACTCATAAGTACGTGAGCGCCATTGGGGGGAATTTATTTCCCAAGCTCTGATATCATGCACTTGATCAGGATGCTTTACAATAGAGGATACGTTTCGGAAACAAATTTTGTCCCGCATATATCTACCTCCCATGTTCACCAAGGCTATAGGTGGACCACCAGTTGGGCCTTCAGGGCACGCACAAGCACAATCACTGTAAGAAATGGCGTGAGCCGATCTTCAGGACTCCTTTCGTGATTATTTCGTAGGGTATTTCAGCCTCCATCGAATTCGAATCCATTGTGGCCTCCCACATATATCATAAAGCCGCTGCCACGGTTGCTCACGCATCACCTCGCGTCTTCCGGAAAGTTAGAAAAGTCCCTAAAGAGGACACGAATGCCCTTATGTTGGATATTGACTCGCTTTCGACAGAAAACCTCAAGATGTTGGAGATAACGTTGGCCACTCCACCCCCTTTATGTTCCAAATGCTCATCAGTCCTGTCATATCTGGTTTCAACATGTATCTTTTGTGGAACCTGTATGTGTTCGTAAAACTGCTGAAGAGCACACAACCATGCAAGGGTAAGACTGCTCAGATGGAAGACAATGCCTTAGTCGTGTTTTGTATTGCCGTCTCTGACTCCAGTGAGTTCCTTGAGAAGTAGATTCGTTCAGTTCTGAAACTACTATCTGCGGAAACAAGTGTCTCTGACTTAACAAATTAACAGAATGCAAGGCGTTTGGCTATCATGTAAGGGAGGTGTTCCCGAGGGCACCTATGTTACTGGATTAGAATGCATCCAAGACGCGATGCAGGTTCACCTCGATCGCTTGGAAAAATTCTTCAAGTTCCAAAGCGTAAGGTGGCCATCGTGGAGTTCCACAGTAGTCTTGAATGCTGCATGGGCGGCGGGGGCGACAACACTGGAACACAGGTTCTCCGACGACGTGACTCAGAGACACCTACGCACACTGCAAGACAGATTATACGCAGGTCACCAGCTTCCCATTCGTGCGGTGAGGACAAACACAGCACAGGCGGAGCTTGGGAACTGCAGTGACGACTCGAAAGCACCCAGCTTGAGCTGCAAGTGGACCCGACCTAGAACGAATGCTGTCTGGTGAGACCTTTAGTCCGGACAGAAGTCTGGCCGTCAAGACATTTGCCAGAATGGCGGTTCTATCATGACACTCGGTTTTTCTGGGAGCAAGAAGACGGGGCAAGGAGGGAGGAGGGAGGAGATCATGCAGAACTATTTATGGTTGGGTATTTTGGTGAATCGATGATCATATTAAAGGAAGCCAAGATGGCCCATGGAATGAAATGTTCTGTATTTCCCAAGCAGATCACATCGATATAGCTAGCTTGCAGCTGAGCTTATGCAAACCGAAGAGTTAATCGGCCTGGGTAACTTTATCCACCTTCAACGGTAAGAGGCTAACATTGGCAGCCAATGAGTGATATAGCCGTGTCGAAGCCAGGGTCCTGTGACCTTGCATTGAAATGGCGACCTGGGTCCGAATCTGGCTATATCAACCGTCGAATAGACTCGTGGAAGCATGCCAGTGGGGCTGCGAACTACAGCTTAGTGGGTACTACCCAGGCCCCGTCACCATGGTATTCTTCTTTGCCCGGATATTCTACGATCATTGATCAAGATAAGTGCAAACGCACAATCAACCCCTTGACATGTCTTGTTAGATCCGCTCGTCCGCGTCGAAGGAAACTACCACTCTCGGGTAATATCTTTAGAGCGAGTATTCCCAGGTGGGAAGTTCTACTATTTTTGCATGGACCTGGCAGTTGCGCTGGGAACGAGACATCGGTCTAGTTGGCCGTTATTAGAACAAGCCTGGTAAACGCTTGGCCGTACGCTGTCGAGCCGAGCTGAAAATCGCAGGCAAATCAATTGTTAAGACGGCGGAGATGGTGTTTCTGACATAAAGGAGTCTGCGGACGGGCCCAGGCTCCCAACACGAGTCCCCTGTGTATTCTGGGAATTTGGTTCAAGCAGGAATCAGCCATATCCGGAGTATAATGGCGTAAAGGTAAATTTAGGCGGATGGCGCCATGGTCGACCTGACAGGTTGCTCAAAGCATTTCCAGTACACGTTCGGAGCGCGTGCAGTGAGCTGTCGACTCGGGACTGAGGCACCAAGAACACACCTACATTCTCTATCAAGCCAGAGCCAGGGCTCTTCCTGTGACTTCTGAGATATATTTATGACGGGCGAGAGGCACGGCATGTAATGACCAGCAAGGGCTGACAGCAGCCCCGGAGAGCAACGCGATTGGATTCATCCTACTGAATACGAGGGGCTTAAACGCCCCAGGAAGAATCAGAAGTCCATGGCGAACGTGAACTGCAGCGAAAAATAGAAGAGCAGATTTGAAAGGGCAACCTTCAAGCTTGAAGCTTGACGGCTGGCCAGTGAGCCTGGCAGCTGACAGCCGGATTTTCGGTCGGTCGGCGGCTGTGGCAGGTTTCCCACTATGATCATAATAAGTGATGGACGACTCACTAAATACTTTAACTTACGCCTTCAAAATTGGCAATTGCCTCGAGCGTATCTCGTAATCTAGGACGCCCGGTGGCACGCCATCAGCCGCGGGGTCGAATTCATGCACCGACTGTCCGACACGCCGATGAATACCTTGCGAGTCCCATCCAAGGGGCATGATCACCATGCGCAAACGCCCCATTGTTCTCGCCGCTATTTGAAATTGACCCACGTCACTCCAACTTGAAGTTGTCCCCAGGGATATCAGACGCCCCGCCTGGGCTGCTGCCTGAAATGGTACGGAGAATTGGTATTGGTTTTGTCCAGGAGGAGGTCCCCCATTGTCTGTACGTACGTAAAACCCACGTGTGTCGGACAGCGGCTAGTCACACGGTCCCGCGCACTTCAGCTGTTGCAATCGCCAGTTCCGGCCCCCGCGGACAATATGCCGGCGTTTCACCAATTGCATGTACAAGTAAAGTAAGCCCGAGACGCGTCGAAGAAGATGTAGATTCAGAAGCCTCAAGTTGAGTCGTGTATCATTTCTGGCAGTAAACGTTTCCTACAAGAAATTAATTAAGATGAAGGTTCTGTAAGCCGTATGGATAGATTCTGACGCGTCTCGAGCAGAGAAGACACTCTACTCTGGGACCCGGCAGTTCCGAGAATTACGTACAGTAGAGCCTCGGGGAAGAACTCAGATATTGGCAACGGTACTACCGCGCCCGGCGCCTCGTCTCCAAGACATCTGCAGCTTCGCATCCGAACTAGCACACAAGTAGAAATAATCGTGCAGTCTGTAAATATATTGATCGATTGACTGCCTCTTTCGCGCATATGATCGAGATAACGGTAAGCTAAGTTATAAGTGGTACACATGATGTACGCATCACGGCGTATCGATACCGGGAAACTTGAAGGAGAGGAGGACCGGGACAGCGAGAACGACGACAGGATGCGCGTTCTTCGCGACGGACAGATAGTAGTAGTGGTGGTAAGGAGCTAGTAATGACGGGCCGGGGAGGGTAAAAATAAGAAAGAAAGGAAACAAAACCCGAATGTATGTAACAAATTGCAAAAGGTGATATGCGGAAAACGTGAAGAATGAATGCAGCTATTGGTATCTATATGCAACGTGGGGAATGGGGTGCTAGGCTGGAATGGCAACAAGGATAAGTCCGGGCAGCGAGGGCAAGCACGAATCGATAACGTAGCGTAGGTGGTAACAGCACAACGGAGAACGAAAGACGTTTTAAAGAAGAGCATTCAGGATAGTGGGATGTTGTGGGAGAGAAGTGAGAGCGCTAGCGCGGGCGAGCGGCGCTTGTGATTACGGGCGGCAGAGGGCGGGCGCGGTGAGGAGCGGGGAGTAAAATTTTCCATTAAGCAATTACGTCTGGAGTACGGGGCGCGGTGTCGGAGCGGTATGGACGTGGGGTGCGGGTGCAGGCAGATACGGGTCGGGTCGGTCGGGGGTATGGACATAAAGCAAACAGTCAAACCGCGCGGCCCGCCGTCCTACCCCGCGCGCGCCCCGGACACGGACGCGGACGGCTGGTGGAACAGCGCCCTGCCCTGGTGCAGCTCGCTCGGGAGGAGGCCCGCACGCTCTTTGCGGCGCATGTGCGTCGGCGCCGGGAAGTCCTCCGGGAGCCCCTTTTTGGGGCCGTGCGAGTAGAACAGCTTGGGGCGCCACGCTTCGCGCTGATCCATCTGCGGGTGCGGCGGTGTCAGCAGGTGCGGGGTCGGAGATGGGGATGGGGGTACATACAATAGAACTGGAGCGGAATTTATCGATGAGGGCTTCCTTGCCCCTGCAACAACAGAGTCAGAACGCGCCGCGATATCTTCCACGCGCACTGGCACTCACTGATCTAAAACAAAGAAAGACACGGCGATGAGCGACACACGATAACAGAAAAGAATAAAAGGCCAACGCACAATTAGCATAGCTCATCCCCAGCACCTTCTCGGACGAGAACAGGTTCCTGCACACACGATCTGATCAGTCCCAAGCGCAGAATCCCGCGGGCGCGGGCACGCACCACTTCGTCCCGAGCTTCGTCTTTGCAAAGTGCAGCAGATCCTCCACGCGGATGAAGTTGACGAACGCTGCACCACGCACGACGTCAGCAAACCAAAACCAACGGCGGTACATAACCCGGCCACATACCATATCCGACGTTACACCCGTTCGTGAAGTCCCTGCACAGCGAGCACGGGCGGTCAGCGGCTCGCATACATACAGCATTGTGTGCGTGACGCACATCCTGAGGTACAGAAAGTCGATCTTGCGCGGACACACGCCGTTGATGAACTCGATCAGGTGCCGGTCGCTCATCTTGTTAGGTATGTTTTTGATCATGACCTGTGCGTGGCTGCATAAGAAAAAGAAAAAAAGGACGAATGAAGCGGAAAGGGACACGCACCGTGGTCCGCGTCTCCTCGCCCCGCTCGATCTTGCCCACGTCGATCCTGTTCCGCTCGGGCGGCGCATCGCGCTCGCCGCCTCCGCCCCCGCCGCTGCCGCGCGGGCTCTCGCGCTCCGCAAACTCGCCCGGGGCGTCGCGTCCGTAGCCGTGCGCATGCCGCGGGACGGGGACGAGCCCGAGCTGGCGCCGCGCGGGGCCCGAGAGGTGGTGGTGGTGCGCGTGCTGGTGGTGGTGGGATGCGTGCTGGTGGTGGTGGGATGCGTGCTGGTGCGAGTGGGATGCGCGCGGCGCCATGAAATAGAGGGCGTCGCCGCCGTCGCCGCCCACGCTGGCCCTGCGCTCCGACGCGGGCCATTGCGGGTCGTCCGCGCCGGGCACGGGGAGCGGGCCCTGGTACGGGGGCAGCGCGCGCGTGGCGCCTGCGTCCAGGCCAAGTCCCAGCCCCAGGCCCAGGCCAAGCGCCACCGACCCCGCCCTTGCGCGCGGACTCGCCTCCGCATCCGCATCCACAGACGAACCCTCCTCGCCCGCGAGGCGCAGCGCGCGCCGCACGGGGCTCGGCGTGCCTCCCGCTTCCTCTGCCTCTCCGTCCCACGCGCTCGGCACGTCGCCTGCATTCCCAACCTCGTCCACCGCGTCTGCGTCTCCGCCGGCGCCCTCCACCTCCCCGCGCCCGCCCTCTCCCTCGCTCGCGACGCTGATGCTGCGCGGCCTCCCCACCGCGATGGGGCGCGGCGGCGCCTTGCCCACGCTGTCGAAGTGGTAGATGTTCGAGATGCGCCGGGCGTGGATGTATTGCGGGGGCGTCGTCACGCGCGGCGGGCGCTGCTGCTGCTGGGCGTCCTGCTGTGCCTGCTGGAGCTGTAGCTGCGGGTGCAGCTGGGGCACGGCGGGGGTGTATGCGTGCGGGTGCGGGTGCGGGAACGCGTAGTGCGGGTGCGGGAGTGGGTGCGACGCGGCGTCTGCGTGAGGGGGGTGTGAGCCTGAAGTCGGTGCGGTGATGGCGGCGGCGGCGGCGGCGGCTGCGCGCGCACGCAGGTTCTGCTCGGAGACAGAGTGCTGCAGCGCGCCCGCGTGGCGCAGGTTGTGCAGCAGCGAGTCCACGGAGAGGCGGCGCTCGAGCGCGGCGGGCGTCGGGTGCGGGTGCTCGTGCTCGTGCTCGTACTGCTGGTCCGCCTGGTGCTCGTGCTCGTGCTCGTGGTGTGGATGGTACTGGTATGGCTGCTGCTGCTCGTAGTGCGGCTGCACATACCCGTACCCATACGCGCGCGCATACTCGTGCGCATACGCCGCGTCGTACGCGTACGCGGCATACGCGGCGCCGTGGCCGTGGCCGTGGCCGTACGGGGTGTAATACGCACCCGCCGCCGCGAACTCGGGCGCGGGCGCGAGCGCGGGCTCGGGCTCAGGGTCGGGGTCGAAGTGCGGGAACGGGATGCGGATGTCGCCGTCTGGCGCGGGCGCGGGGTTGGGGTTGGGTTTGGGGCTGGTGGTTTTGGTCTTGGTTTTGGTGGCGGGCTTCTTCGTACCCGGTGCGGGTGCGGGTGCGGGGGCCGTCACTGCGGCGCCCGCGGGGGCGGCCTCCTCCCCGACCCCGGCACTCACTTGCACCTCGAGCCTCACGCCGAGCACGACGCGCCCGTGCAGCGCAGCCAGGGCCTCCGCCGCGTCGCGCGCGTCAAAGTAGGACACGGTGAATTCCTGCCAGGTAGATAGATGTGCGGCGCGGGGTCACGAAACAGGGAAAGAGCATGAAAAGAGCGCATACGCACCCTCGTCGCGTCCGGGCCGTCTCCATATGCGGCACCTGCACCAGCACTGCTGCCCCACGGGAGGACCTCGGCGAAGCCGCGGAGGTCGCCGAAGCGGGCGAGCACGCCCTGCAGCGCGGGGGTGTCGAGCGCGGGGTCGTGGTCGGGCGCGTCGCGGCCTTGGTCGCGGGCGGGTGCGCCGCCGACGGGGACGGCGCGCACGCGGAGGTCGCCGTCGATCTGGGAGACGAACGCGGAGGGCCCGATGCGCTGGGAGACGAATGAGAAGGGGGCGTTAGAGCGGTGGGGGGAGACGCAACGCACGTGGGAGAGCTCGGCGGGGGAGACGAAGCGCGCGCGCAGGGCCAGGGCGCCTGGCGACACGGTGTCGGTGGTGGTGGTGGTGGTGGTGGTGGTGGAGTCGGGAGGGACGGTGGGGAGGACGACGGCGCCGGCGTTGATCTGGGCGCGGGCGCGGAGGGCGTGGCGGAGGTCGAAGAAGGCGAGGACAATCTGCGGGGCGTGAGCGTGAGCGTGCGGGTGCGAGGCGGGACTCACGACGCCGTGCGCGGCCTGGAAGCGGACGAAGATGCCCTTGAGGTCGCCGCAGGGCTGGGGGTGCGGTGTGTCAGCGGGGGCGGGCGGGTGCCAGTGGGGGTACTCACGGCAAAGGCGGCTTTCAGCACGGCGGAGCTCGCTGCGGGGGGCACGTTGGAGACCTGGGGTGGGTGAGCGGGGAGCGCAGGCACGTGGGACGGCGACTCACGAAGAGAAAGCGGGTGGGGTGCTCCTCGTCGGCGGGGGCGCGCTGGGGGGTATATGCGCCAGAGTCGGTGGGGAGCTGTTCAGCGGGGAGACCGGGGAAAGCCGCGGGGGCGGTATAGCGGTGACGCGGATAGGTGGGGGACGTGGGGGACGGGAGGGCGGCGGCGGCAGCAGCAGCAGCGAGGACGGGGTGTGCAGAAGCCGGGCCCGGGAGCGGGACGGGGGTGGCGGTAGGAGAGGCGACGGGAGACTCGACGGGGGACTGCGCGTACACGGCTGGGTCGTCGTCGTCGTCGTCGTCGCGGTGGTCTTCCTCCTCGAACGCGGGCACAGCAGGCTGGATGGCGTGCTCGCCCTCGGGGTGGGCCTCGGCCGCGGGCCGGACACTCGCGGGGGTCAAGGGGGGCGTCAGCGGGAGACTGTTTGCGTGCTGCTTCCTCGCGGACGGGGCGGGGTCGTTGTGGTCGGAGAGTGGGGTGGGGCAGGTCGCAGCGTGGTGGGGGTGGTGCAGGCTGGTGTTTTGTGGGGCGAGGGCGTCCATGTCAGACACGGTGGGCGCGACGTTGAGGGCGGGCCGCGCGCTGTGGGCGGCGGGCGCGCCCGGGGCGGACGGGAGCCAGAGGTCGGGGAGCGGGGAGTGGATGCGGCGGTGCTGTGGGGAGTCAGAGCCGGGAGCACGGGAAGAGGGAGGACGCACCGCCAGAGAGAGAATCTCGCGGGGAGAGGGAAGCATCGGGAAGGTTAAGGAAAGTGGCGACGCCTGGGAGGGCAGGATGGGGCTGGTGGGAGCGGGGCTGGTGGGAGCGGGGCTGGTGGGAGCGGGGCTGCTGGTCGCTGTCTGTGTCCGCCGCTGGTCCCGTCTCTTTTATAGGCAGACATTGGCGACGTCTAATTACGTAATTTGCGTGAGCGGAGGAAGGAGGGTGTTCGAATTGGCGGGGCTGCCGGACCGGCGCGCAGGGTTGGCACAACTGTCCCGATATGCGCTTGCCCGATATGGCGCGCATCGCCGGCGTCTTATGGGTGCTTGGCGTGCATCGTTGCGCATCTGGCGTCCCCAGGCGTCCCCAGGCGTCCCCAGAGCGTGCGCCCGCCACCCCATCACGGAGTCACCCGGCACCACACTCCTCGCGAGTCGGCGGCCGGATTTCCAGACGATCATTCCGGACGCCACGCCGGGCCCGTCTCCATGATATGCACGCCGGCTTCATCATCCCTGCACCGACCCGTTACGGCATCCCGCCCCACTCAATAGAGACGCGGGCGGCCACGGTGTCTCTGGAAGCACCGTTGGCCAGTCCCGGAGCAGAAACTGCCAGAGAAGCAGAATCACGCGCCCTGCCACGCGAGCCCTGTGCCCATCTGTCTACCCGACCGAAGCAGCTGCGCTAGCTGTATGGGGTGACGCATCCCGGGTAACTTGGTAGGCGAGAATCGCCCAGCCCCGCGGAAGACGATGCACAGAATACCGAAGAAACACATGGCCCCACTGCAGACCTCCAGCTCACGACCGCTGCTTGAGTACCCGAGCCAGTACCCGGCCAAGCGGTGTCTACGTACATGCTTCCCGTTCGACTTCCCGTGTCACGCCGTGACCATCTCCCTCCGCTGATCTATCCCCCAATTGCGCCCCACCCACCCTGCTCACAGGCCATCAGAACCACAGAACCTTCCCAACTGATGCGGACCCGCCCGTCGGCTCCCACCCGAGCGCCCTCCCGCCGCCTTCCCGGGCCCCGGCGCGCGAGCACCAAACACACGGGACGCGATGCGCAATGGCCCGTCACCTTTCTCATCCATCAGACTCGCCGTGGCTGTGTCGTTTTTTTCCGACCCGTGCGGGAGCCCTCACTAATAAATCATGACCAATTCCCGCTCTTATTCCACTATAGTGGCTTCATTTGTTGCGTTTCGGACTCTGCGCATCGAGTGTCATTTGTGGCCGTGTTATACTAGCAGTCGCTGCGCCCACAAAATCGCTGGCGTCGCAAAATATGTTGGCGCGATTCACAGCCCACGTTGACACGAGCGCCCTTTCGCGCGGCGACTCCCTCTGCGATGCCCCGCCGCCGCCGCCGCCGCCGGCGCGGGCGTGCTGCCAGCCCGCCCGTTATGGTCGTGCGGGGCGTAAACCTCGGACGTACGCCCAAGGGGATACGTCCAGGACAGGCCACGCTGCCCATAAACGGGAGGCGATCGCATATCACGACCCATCAAATGCATGCTGATCCCCATCACCTTCTCTTGATCGTGGCCCCCACCTCGTTACATGCCCCAGCCACCAGTCACCGTCCAGCGTGAAAAAATTCAGTGGCTCGTGCCCAGTCGATTGTGGTATCGATTCAGATTCCCATCTCCACCAGCATCAGGTGGATGCTCCCAACTTAGTAACCGTCCATCAATTCATCCACGCTTATGGCTTGCGCGGCAGGGGCTCGTATCGTCCAAAATATAATCTGTACTGTAATGGCACGGCACTACCCAACTATCTTATAATTATCTTGAAAACCGGCCGCCGGCGTGCGACTCGTACGTAACCCCCCGTCCGTATACAGTATGTCCGTCCGACTATTGCTCCCGCCCGTCTGATTTGTGTGTCTTCTGCCCGCTCATGTCGAGTTCCCTCTTCGGACTCGCGGCCATGTTTCAGGACGCTGATCCTGATACACTCTAATTCCGAATCCGTGCATCTCTTTGAAATTTTGAATGGGACATACATTCGAGCATAATCAGGGGGTCCGTCAGAAAGACTCACGAAATGGAAGCATCGACGAGCCAGGGCGGAGGTGTACATGTTTGCGTCCCACCCAAGGTTATTCGGGGAGATTTATCACTCCAGCTATTAATATTAATCCCTAGCTAGGCTAGCTAGCGGCACACGCCGCTCATTGTCTAAATTAGCTCGCTGTTCTCATCCTCTCCCTGGTGTACCCACGACACGGTCGGGAAAAAAACATCTATCAGACTTAGTTTTTTCGAACCAGTTAATATTTAATATTCGATATTCAATGCTTATTGACGCGACAGGATTAATGGTTAATCCGGATCTAAGCTCGAGATGAGCGGTATACTGGATATTCAACATTGACGCGACAGGGATGAATGGTTAATCCGGATCTAAGCTTTACGAGATGAGCGGTATACTGGATATTCAACATTGACGCGACAGGGATTAACTGGTTAACCCGGATCGAACAGATGGAATCCGTTATATTAGCGGTATACTGGGTGGAGTACGTCCACGTGCGCTGCGCCCTTTGGCTTCTCTTCTCTGTCCGACGTATAGACTTTACCTTCGCCACCCGCGTAGGGCCTCGGAAGCGTGGGGTACTCCTATGTAGATGCGACGTCCCACCTGTGACACGAGCGTCGCTTGAGTCGACTTCGACTTCGACTTCGACCAGGGCCTCCAGCGTTTCAGTGCGTTCTGCTATATATTTCTTTCGCGCGGCAGCAGTAGTGGCCACCCCCCTGACTCTGAGCGGAAGGCGGTATGAACCGACCTTGGTATTAACGATCGATTCGTTTGGGCCGGTGATGCCAGTAGGTTAATTGGCTGGACGTCGGGATATATATCGATGAGCGGGATCGTATATCACCTATACAGTATGGTTCGTGCGCGCAAGGTGCCGTCGCGGTAACGTAAACGTAAACGGCCTCGCGGGCCAGTGTGAGGCCGTGCATGCTCGTCTTCAGGAGGCGGGGTGGCAGCGACCTGCGACCTCATGCTGCGAGACGGGGACCGTCGCGGTGGGTGTGCATGGGTACTCGCGCCCGGGTGCTATAGCCACGATGTGTTGTGCTGTGCTGTGCTGTGTTAGAATATGATGGTGGTACACGTATAGGCGTCACCCGCGCGGTCTGCCTGCGAATGGGAAGGCCACTCCACTGTGGAGTATGCCTGCCACCGCGCGTTGTCGTTGACGACCATGACACGGACAACATTTTAAACAAAACAATCCATACGTGACTCCATTGCATCAAATGGGGTGAGTCCAGCCACCTATAATATCCCGCTACGGTATAACGATAACGCGGCTGCAGCGTGAGAGTGCCCTCACAGAGTGCCCTCACCGAGTGTACAGCGCACCACCGGCAATTAATACGCGTGCGTAGCCACCACTACTTAGCCCAGCCGATCCCGCTGTTCCTGTGATTTTACTTTTTTTTTCTCTCCCCAGCCTGGGATTCTCAAGGAAATAAGTAAGTTGAAACAAAGGGACAAATAGGCGGCGCGAAAAAGCGCTGTGCTGTGCTGTGATGTTGGGGCGTTTACTGTTTGTTTACCCAGGCCCTGGGTAGAGGCATGCGTGCGTGCATGAAAATTTTCACCCACTCACCGAGTTCGACTTGCCATCGGGCTCACTGGCACTCGCTCGGGGCGCAGGCCTCAGCTCTGTCTCGTGCGCTGTTATATGTCCCCTGAGGTCAGCTATCCTGACCTCTGGAGCAGTCGACGCATTTTCGGTGACTTTCCCCCCTGTTCAACCAATGCGATATCGGCCTTTGCTCAGGCTGTATTCATCGATCGACTCCTGGGTCGCAGATGTTACATAGGCGTGCATAGCGGAGCAGCAGCACCATCGGCTCATACTGGTATGCCCGTGTTTACCGTGACTGGCGGTACGTGTTCTCTCCTGGAGCAGCGTTCTTCTCCGTCTGATGGCTCGCAGACCGCAGTGCGGGCTCGGACTCGGGGGAGGGCCTGTAATGTCCATGCTGGCTGGCTGGCTGTCACGGTGGACCATCAGAAAACAGCGAAAGTACTGGCGCACGCGGTGCGACGTCGTTGGGACGAGTCACTGGATGGATCGTGGTCAGGGTTTCAAATGTGGCGCCTCGGGACTGCGAATGGGCCTCTAGCTGGGTGATGGTCTCCCCATATCATATCACTGCTGCTGTTTAAGCGTTTGAGGTCTGGGCACTGGGCAGGGGTGGGGGGGGGGGGCTAGACTCCTGGACCGAGGATTGTTGGGCCCTAGGCGGGGCATTGCGGCTCGCGAATCACGGCTCACGACTCGCCGCTCAGGGCCGGCCCGCCTGGTCCCCGTCTCCATTCGCCGACTCGACCTCGCACTCCGGGTGCACCGCGGCGCCGGTGCGCCACGCATCGAGAATCAAGGCTCCCCGGGTTTCCCACTGCGTAGCTAGCTGCACCCACCGCTTCCCACGCCAGAGGTACCCCACGTAGTCGTTAGCCATTAGTGCCGCCTTTCAACTACTACCAGCTGCACCCCCCGCGCCTCACGCCAGACCCGGGGTAGTCGTTTGCCCTTAGTACCGCTCCGCGGCACGCCTCAGGACTTACTGCCCGCCGTGGTCCGCCCCGCCTCCCAGCTGAGCCCACCTCCCGCCGTCGCCCGAGTCGAGCTTCCACTCGGCGTCGAGTCTCGACTTGCATTCGATCCGTGCACCTCCGAATCGACTGGGCTGTGGTCAGGCGCGGGGCGTGGAACGAAGGAGGGCAATACGCTCATATATATACGCTACCGTGCACGCGGAGTGGCGCAGCTGGCGCACGAAGACTCGGAATGGGTCGAGGTTAATATGACGGCCGGCCCACCGTGCTTTACGATGCGCTGTACCTGGAGTCTACAATACTTGGCTCTGCCAGCGCTCTGCGCGACTACTAGTGATCGGACGCCAGAATCTCCTCATTATCAGACCTGGGCCCTTGCCATCACGATATCGAGTCGTACATCATGATGTCCGGTGCATGCCCCCTGCCATCTTTCATCGTCATGCAGTTGTAACAGAAAATCAGGCTAGCTAGCGCGGCCGGAAGAGAGTATCCTGGTTCCCGGCGAATTCGCAAGTTTGTTATGGCCCGAACCAGGTAGGCATCATCATTATATATAACTTTTCATGGCGCTATAAACCCAAGACCATGTTGCGTGCGTTGGATATCAGCTCAGCAGCGCTGCCACCGCTATTTCTTTATGGAGCACGGACTGCCACTCGGATAATGGCAACACCCGACCCGACACGAGTGTCTAGCTAGATACCACCGTATTTGCACATACCCCAACCTCCTCTGAAACACTTAACGCTCTCGGGTCTTCTGACTGCCGATGTTCAGCATATGCTACCGGCTCACTCCAAATGCATTACTAAAGTGTGACACGGCATGATAGACACGCACTGCTCCCTCTGGAGCCGTGCATATGCCGTCGTTTGGGCAACGTATGGCGTGGAAGCACAACGTCGAAGGCTGCGGATACCAGGGCGATCCGGGTATTATTGGCCAGCCCCGCATCCCCTTCGACCCGTACCGCTGCTTTGCATCCTCCTCGCCGACACTGCCTTCCAGTTGGAGGGGAGTATGTGGACGGTGGTCGTCCTGGTGTTGCTCAGGAAGGTTAACCGTGGAGATGTGCGTGCACATGCGCGAGACTCGTGACTAAGAATGAAACCAGAATTCTCGCTGGATTATATGGGGCCCCAGTCCTCGAGGCTGGAGTGTCTAGTGCTCCAGCGTCTGGGTGTGACTGTACATTCACCTCGGGATCCGCACCTCGCCCTTCTGATATGTTTCTTACTCGTGTTTGTGGCTGCCTGGGACGCTTCCTTATTTGTTTCCAGACGAACAAAACGTCCACGGATAAAACAACCTGCAATCAATTCCGAGACCCCGGATATTCACTAAATAAAGAAGGTCGTCACCAGGTTGCCAGTGTCGTGTTTAACCCAGTGCACAGGATAGGCAGAACATCCAAGGTCAGGCACCTTCACTTGTATGTTTGTACTGGTAGTAACCCCACAGTGAAGTAGAAGACCCACTCAGCAGTGCGGTGTATGCTGACCATTCGAGTACTGATGCGAGGGCGGTTGCACTGTGCCAGATGCACTCTCCTCCGATGATAATTATTATACTAATACCCACTGCTCCAGTTGATGCCCAGCGTGCGAGATCAAGCTAAGAGCAAGGATTATGGCTTCAGAGTCTTTGAAATTCGAGTCCACTCGATAGCAGCACCAGCTTCAGTCATGCAGATCGAGCAGCATAAATCCATAAGCCCTGCCAGCGTAGGGAAACCAACGTCACCTCGGATCCCAGCGTGTACAAGCTCTATAGACGTACGATTTTCATTCATCACTGTCAGATGTAGTGAGTTGGTGTAAGTCGATGTCGAGTGAAAAGAGAAAAAAAAAGGAAGGCACTATGGTTTTTCCGTGCTATTTCAATTGCGGCCGATCCCGCCTGCTTTCGACAGTACGTGCATCTTGGCTCAACTGCGGGTACCTTCACACTTTCCGTGTCTTCACCTTTTCTTGCTCAGGGCAAAGACCTTCATGTGATATCGATATACGGTACATACATAGCCTGACGCCGTGGAACTTTAATATTCAATCAAGTTGGCATGTCGGGTGGCTTGGAAAGCTTACACCCAGTTGGTTTCCAAATCGCCATGATTGTATTATTCTCTTTGGCTACATACTCATCCGGAGGGGAGGTCGATGGCACCATATAGCGCAGGGTGGCCGAGAATCCATCAGCATGTAGTACCGTCTTCTTTCGGGCAGGTCCAGATCGTGTTACTATCGCCTTCGCAGAGGCGCCTTGAGAACATATCTACTTGTGAAGAATTGTTCAGAGATATCTTTGGGTTTGTAACCCCAAGCCCCCGACCCCATTGGCCAGCGATACCTGATTACTTACCATGGATCTACAAGAGTATGTCCAGCTCGGAGCGTATCAAGGCAAGGTTGCGTCAACAATCCGCCAGCCACCGCGCATGGCCGATAGGACCTCCAAAGGCACGCGCGCACACGTGCACCATCACTGTCATGACGAAGCGCGCCCGTCTTCGGGCTGGCGGCCTACTGATTGTGACATTTGTTGTAAGCTACTATAGTGCGGGGGTTGGGGGTCTCGTCGGAATTTCCATCCGGAAAGGGCAGCCCTGACATAGATCAACGGAAGATGTTAGCTTGCTTGTAGGATGATGCCATGGCAATGTCCAGATAGGGGGGCATCATCTGCTGCGCCTGGGCGCCGTGCCCTCTCCCGTGGTGCACCTAGTCTCAGAAACCCACGCGCATCGACGAAAACGATTGGAGATCACCTGACCGTTGGTTTAGCCGGCCGACATGGACAGCTGAGATACTGCCGACGCTCCCATTCAAATTCCGACGGTATGATAAGTTTGCTCACATAAGCTATTTCCTTCCTCCATCCCACAGTTTTCTTTCCCTTCGTTGACTTGGCTCCTTCCTTACACGACGTGCTCCCCTAGAACACATCCTTCGAGCCCTAAGCGGCCCCACACTCTTAGCATTTGATCTTCCAGATCAACCCTGCATCGTGTCGATGGCCGCTGCGACTGCAATCCAGTCTCACACAGCCAACATAGTCTTGCCCAGCATCCACTTGGGTTCTTTCTCTCCTTACCCTTCTATGGCAAACGACCTAAAGCAGCCGCTCCGCTTTTCTGATGGAGATACTGTCCCCGTTTTCAAAGATGAGGTAGTGCAATCTTCATACCCACCACAGCGCAATCCAGCGCAATGGCGGTCTCAAAATGCTTCATACCCCGCCTCGCAACCGTATTCTTACAACGTCAACAGAACACTTTCCCTCTCATCGCCCGTTCAGCCTCGTACGCCCCCACCCCCAGGCACACCGTATGCCTCATCAGGCCAATCTCCAGGCCTCCCCATTCAGCCACCTAATAGCCCAGCTCAGATTCCAGGCCCGCCTCGCGAAGTATGTGTTGAGTGCATGATGCGTGACGAAGACATGGCAGACGTCGACGTGACGGGGCCGGGTGTCTGGGAGCGTGAGAGTGATTTTTATTACGAGGAGTTATGTCAGCGTGAGGAGGAGGAGGAACGAGACCGAGACCGAGACCAAAACCTCCATCCCAACTCCTCTTCTGGCTTGAGCTCATCGGTTAGTTGTTCTCGTCCACGCGCCCGCGGTGCCAAGTTGACCGAAGGAAATCTGAAAGTCTGGCTAAGTCTGGTGAGTCCTGCACACCCACCCTGTCACTGGCACCACTCATCAACCCCGCAGAACCCCCGTGAGCCCGCCTCTCGGAGACAGACCCTCACCACGTACCTTGATACGCAAAATGACCTCCTTCTTGCTGAAAACAAGGCCCGTCTCCAGGCATTACAAGAGGCACGCCAACTTGATAACAGGATGCGCGACGCCTATTCAGAACTGCGCCGGTCAGCTTACGACCTAGGGGCAAGCGCGTCAGCTCTTGACGATGGCGGCGTCAAAATTCGCAGTCCCAGTGCTACTGGCTTCGGGGACGAGGCTCGAAATAATTCTCACAAGCGCGATACTACACTTCTCGAAAATGGCATGATCGTAGAGCGAGTGGATGTGCGCAAAGAGGAAGCGAGGGTTCGCAAGGGGGAACGCCGTGCCCGCAAGGCCTCACGAGATAGTCTCAGCGCCATGGATAACCGGGACCGCGAGCGCGATGTAACAAGCCTATACAGCTTTCAGGCTGCAGAGGGCCCTGCGTCGCTGCGTGCGACACTACCATACGACAGTAGCATGTCTGTCGGTATGGGCACAAACCGCAGTGTCCGGTCGATGTATACGACTCCTAGTTCGTCGTGGCAGCCGCCGGTGCCCAATAGGCCCATGTCTATGGCTCCGGGTCTTGCATCCCAGACAAGTCTTGATTCAGTGGCGAGCCCACGACGGCGCTTTTTCGGGATGAGACAATGGAGTGGGTATTTCGGTAGTAACGCTAGTCTTGTGCAGAGTGGGAGTATGGTAGATATGCAGTACGTCACCCGGCCAGATCCATCCAGATTAGAACAGACTGACAATCTTGTGTAGCCTTGGCTTGGATCTGGAGAAGCAGCTTGCGCAGACTCCTCAGGTGGATATCGGGAGCAATGCGCCCTCGTTGCGTGAAGCCTGGCCTCGCAAGGAGGATGGGACACCCGGGCCCCCGTCTTTAGATCGTGGGTCCTCTACACATGCCAAGAAAAAGAAACGGCGCGGATTGGGTAGACTGTGGAAGATCATTACAGGTGCCCCGAACAAAAAGCATGAACTTCCAGACATGGACCATTCCCCTCCGGGCGAAGAAGAGGAAGACCTACCCCTTGCTCCTCCACCGCCTTTATCTTACTTGGTCAATCGGGGTAGCTCGCAGTCCGAGCGTTCGATGAGTATGATGGGGACGGGTAGACATGTGTCGATGCCCAGTCTCACGCTTTCGAATGGAGCGCACCATCCACGATCGAATTCTACGCCAAGCGGCGTTGGTGTCAGTCTTAGCTCACCTAGCGACAAGAGCAGTCTGTTACCGTCGCCGACAGAGGTACGCTTCCCTTACCGAGATAGCAGCGGCGACGAACGTGAGGATGGTGCATATGAAGAGGATCCTGAACTGGCACTCAAAACGAAAACTTCAATTAGCGGTAGCCCATCACCCCCGTTTGTTGTTAACATTTCCGATCCCGAGTTTCAAGTAGGCTCACCCGTGCCAATGCCCATGCTAAGCCCACCACTGCCACCTAAGGCAAGGATTAGCCCTTCATCGTCGTTCACGGTCCCTACCATCAAAGTACCTCCATTGTCCCCGGTTCGTCCTATGAGTGTATTGAGCCTCGACAAGAGCCTACCCCCACTTCCTGCTGGGGAGCATGCGCCACCCACTCCAAACCCGTTTCCGGACCGGCCGCGCAGTGTTACCGTCCCAGACGCTACGCTTCCCGTGGCATCATATGGGCACCACCCGCAGAGAGAGCTATCTGCACCAGATTCTGGGTTTCGATTCGAGGACGCTGTTCGAAGACAGAGCTTCAATGACCTAAATTCTCGCCCCGATTTGCCCCGCGGTGCTGGAAAAGGAATTACGCCTGGTATGCGATATGATGATTTTGGCGCCAGCCGCCATTCGGTTGCTGTGTTTGAGCCTGTACCCGGCGCGCCGAGTCAGCGGAAGAGTCGATTCAGGATTGGAACGCTGTTGGGCCGGAAGGAAAAAGGTTCTGGGGGACACCGCCAGTACGCGTCGATGGCAATACCCGCTTCGCGGACCCGTGAGATAAGCTTCGATGCTTTTGCAGCGCAAGTCACGGCACCGTCTTTGTCGGAGAGGTCGTTATCGCAGCACGGATTGAGTATGTCTTCCCGCCGCCCGTTAGATGATATTGTTCCTCAAGAACCAGACTTTGTCGCTTATCGTTATCCGTCGAAAGACGAGCGGCTGGATCTGTCGAGGAGTTGAGTATCTCGTTAGTCGTCTTTGTGGATTTCCCTTGGCTCTAGATGTTCGTAGTCTAATTTTTTCCCTCTTTACGCTCATGCGTTGTGTGCGGATTTTCCTATTTACCTTCGTTTTTCTTCTTTCTTTCTCCACGAATGCTCCGCACCTCTCCTTCGCGACTCTCACTCTCTCTGCATTACATACGATCACCACGCCCTCCCCGTTAGGCCACACACTCATATATCACACTCGGACCTGCATTATTGCTCACTGCCTGTAGGTGATGATTATATAGCTGCTTTTGTCTGATGAGGTCTTGTATGGGCTGTGAACATAAGTCGGTCGTGAAGAGCTTTGGTGGGAGTCACGCTTGACAAGTATGGCTATACACACGTCAGTCGATCAGGACTGTTGCGGCGCTTTTGCGCCAGTCCCCGACTCCGTTTCTGCGATCACTTTCATAGAGCATGAGGAACTGTGAGCTTCATCAAGTCAAAAGTGTCTTTGTATGTTATTTAAACCAACGTGTTTTGTAGTGCAATAGATAGCAGAGATGTAGGTGTAAAAGGAGGAAAATGTAAGATAAATAAAAGGAGGTGGGACAAAGATAAAACTGGGGAAGAAAAATATAATACCCATAGATAATGATCTGCAGGATGAGAAAGGACATGAGGCCGAGATACTGATGAAATAAACAATTTCACAAACAGTCAATACCACAGGGGAATATCTTGAGGATAAAAAAAAGAAGCAGGGAAAACCAGAAACACAATGTATATAATAAGTAGCTGGCTGGCAGCAAGGATCCTGAAAGGAAGTGGTGTCAGACTTGTTATTGGATTCTAGAGGGGTATTTCCTAGGGGCATGCATCATCATCAATGGATTATCCTCCTAGGGGCATACACCATCATCAATGGATTATCCACCTAGGGGCACACAGCATCATCATTGACATCATTAGTGATGTATGCACTCCTAATCCAATGTTCCATAGGGGTTTACCCCTGTTCACCACTGTATAAGTAGCTAGGACTTTAGCTACAACAAATCATTGGTTTTAGCCCATTCACTCACATTGTTGAGTCCAGTCGAGTGAGTTAACAGTGTCCTCACTATCAGTCTCAAGTTCCTTTTCCTACATCTCCTGCGCTCGAGTTAATGCGCAGACTCCTCCCAGTCCTTCCCATTTTGGCAAGGCAATGAAATAACGAAATAACAGATTAAGAGTCTCATGGTCTCACCATGAGCTCTCTCTCTATACGACACACGGATTTACAAACCGTACGACGGTCTTCGACCACTTATGATGCACACTGCGTGTGCAACGACCAACAACAACACTGATTCAACCTTTCCACATCTATCCTTCATCGCTAGGGACTATCAAGAGGTCCTTATACCTTCTGGATGGCGCATAGACCTCAACCGCCACTCCATCGTCATTTATGACCGCACCCGCGCTCTATTTCGCTCCAGGACAGCATGGACGACGACACACACTTCAAGGAGTGTGCATACATTTCTGGGACGCACAAAGAGGTTCCCAGACCCTTTCTTTCGACGCATAAGCCGCGCCGGCCGCGCAGCTTTCACTGCATTATGATTGTGACTTGCACCGGGCATGCCACCCCTGTTTCCATGATTCCCATGTCAATTTTCATGTGAAACGACACCAGTAACATCACCCCATGCAGGGCTCACCATTTACTCATTCAACACCCTTATTCCCTTCGATTTCTCTTTTCACCGGCACCCTGGAATTTTCTAAGGCATTCACTATTCACTTACCTACCCAAGGATGTTTCTCTAGGCCCTGACGGCTTTACCGTTCATTCCAGGCACCCATAAGCTTCAGGACCGCCACAGGGTCTTGCATTATGGAGAGCCCTATCCAGGGCACCGTTTCCTGTGTATCCTGACTCCAAGTACATTTCCATGAGCACCCCCCTGACCCATTCATAAAACCACTGTCAATATGCAAGCTCTCTGTATCCTAGTGAGTCTAGGGATACATCGAGCTTGAGGGGGAGTGTTATTGGATTCTAGAGGGGTATTTCCTAGGGGCATGCATCATCATCAATGGATTATCCTCCTAGGGGCATACACCATCATCAATGGATTATCCACCTAGGGGCACACAGCATCATCATTGACATCATTAGTGATGTATGCACTCCTAATCCAATGTTCCATAGGGGTTTACCCCTGTTCACCACTGTATAAGTAGCTAGGACTTTAGCTACAACAAATCATTGGTTTTAGCCCATTCACTCACATTGTTGAGTCCAGTCGAGTGAGTTAACAGTGTCCTCACTATCAGTCTCAAGTTCCTTTTCCTACATCTCCTGCGCTCGAGTTAATGCGCAGACTCCTCCCAGTCCTTCCCATTTTGGCAAGGCAATGAAATAACGAAATAACAAGTCGTACGGTTTGTAAATCCGTGTGTCGTATAGAGAGAGAGCTCATGGTGAGACCATGAGACTCTTAATCTGTTATTTCGTTATTTCATTGCCTTGCCAAAATGGGAAGGACTGGGAGGAGTCTGCGCATTAACTCGAGCGCAGGAGATGTAGGAAAAGGAACTTGAGACTGATAGTGAGGACACTGTTAACTCACTCGACTGGACTCAACAATGTGAGTGAATGGGCTAAAACCAATGATTTGTTGTAGCTAAAGTCCTAGCTACTTATACAGTGGTGAACAGGGGTAAACCCCTATGGAACATTGGATTAGGAGTGCATACATCACTAATGATGTCAATGATGATGCTGTGTGCCCCTAGGTGGATAATCCATTGATGATGGTGTATGCCCCTAGGAGGATAATCCATTGATGATGATGCATGCCCCTAGGAAATACCCCTCTAGAATCCAATAACAAGACTCATTACTAACCCCGATCCCTTTCAGACATCAACATGGCAAGCACTGACTGAAGACAGGAATAGAGTAGGAAAATAGTATAAAAGCCCCACAAGCATTCATGTATATTCAGCTTTAGTTTCTATCCCCTGATACATGTTGATTATCGACTGGTCTCCTTAAGTGCCTAAAAACTACACTCTTAAGCCAGTCTTATCAACTACTTAAAGCTCTGATTCACACTTCGTTACATTTTTTGACGTATTCTCAATCAACGTCGAGCTCAACGGCCTGATCAACCACTGAGTACCCGATTTCTTGAAATTTTTTTTTTCAACTACATGTAACTCAAAGAAAACCCACAGAATGGTCACACGCTCTGGAAAAGCATATTCAGAGTGTCCAGCTTCAGCTGAGACAAACACACCAAACCCCTATACCGAGTTGCCTCAAGAACCCGGCCACGAGGAAACCTCGATGGACCTGGGAGACAATATTGAGATTGCACTTCCCCAGTAAGTGACGATGAACATTCCAACCTAGAAAGAGCGGAGGGCGTGGCCCTTGACATTTCTCAATCAACAGATGCTCGCATACCCCATCTAGAGGTTGAGGCTAGAACCCCCGTTGACGATCTCATAGCTGAGAACTGTCACGACGTTATGACATGTTGCCCCTGTCATGACCGGTTTATTTCTCCTACCGTGCTACCTCCATGTTCCCCCTCGTCACTCCCTAGCATCTTCGTCAGAGTTCGCCGCACCTACCGACCACTCCTCCTCTATGTCCACTCTACTCGCTGTTCGCCCCATCCTCTGAACCGCTATTCGCTGCTCGCGCATTTCGCCAGCAGGCACGCCATCAAATATGATCGATACCATTCACCCGGCATGATGGTTCATCATTAGCCCCATCATCTTCTTAATCCAACCCCATTGGGTGTTCGTATGGCCAAAGTGTGTTCGCAGGGCATCCCTTCCATAGGTCGTGCGGGATCAACCCAGTAAACGAAGAGTCCGTGCAGGGTAGCATGTATGCGGGTCCCAAGACATGGTTTTGTCCATAAGTACCTTCGCCCCCTTTTACTCTCCGTTGTTTCATGTTCGCATTCTTCCCTCACTATATTGTATGTTTATTCCATCTAATTAGTATCATGACTGCACACCTCTATCCGGCCCTAACTCACGATGGCCTCTTTCCTATTCGCTAATACCTTGCGAGCATTCGATATAAGTAGTTTACATTCGCATGTATATTCTCCAGTTCAATTATCATACGTCGTTCATCTTGTGCAAATCTGACCTCGCTGTGGTCATCATCTTAAGCCTTCTCTTGGAGACTTCTATCTTCAACTAGCAGAGGACTTAGGCATCACTGGTGAGTTCTCATACTTCATCTTTGTTACCTTAGCCTTCTACCATTTTCTGTGCTGTTGGCGAAGGGCTCCGAAGGAGCACCTTTGTCGGCGAAGGGGTTGTCGAAACTTAGACAGCCCTTCCATGAGACCTTGCATGTTACATCGTCAAGTGCCACGGGCTATTTCGCTACGACTGTAGATAGGGTGGGCCCCGTTCGGGCAGTCCTCTTACCTTGTGAACATTCATTGGTTCATCTATTCACCAAATGTCATACTTATTCGCACAAGTATTCGGGCATTCGCTGTGTTCACTACGACTGTAGATAGGGTGGGCCCCGTTCGGGCAGTCCTCTTACCTTGTGAACATTCATTGGTTCATCTATTCGCCGAACGGCATACTTATTCGCACAAGTTATTCGGGCATTCGCTGTGTTCACTAATACACAATATTAACGCCTAAAAACCAATCTTGACAGCCCCCACCCTGCAGATGGTGCTGACTTGAGAGAATGTTGCCCTGCCCAGCAGATGGAGCTGACTCAATAGAATGTCGCCCCCGCTCCGTGGATGGTCCAGACTTGACAGACCGTTGCCCCTGCTTCGTGGATGGAGCTGACTTGACAAACCATCACCACCGCTCTGCGAGTGATGCTGAAGTTGACAATGAATACATCGACACTGAGTCAAGTCAGGATACTAGGGATGCGTTAGGCTTGAGGGGGAGTGTCATGAAGTCAAAACAAGTACGTCTACGACACAAACACATATTCTATTCCCCATCAACTTCAAGCCCACTCCAACCTACACACCCCCCCTTGAACCCATGTGCGATCACACACCCCATACCACAATACCCTATCAACCTGTGGACACGCAGCTGATCCAACGGCCCGTCGGCCCATCCCTGAACCAAGATAGAGCCTGAGCTCGAGACGCACTGATTCGTGGAACAAGTCGACGGCTAGTCCGTCGCATATGTTCTTTCTTTCTTTCTTTCTGTTCTCCATTCTAAACACACTTCTTCCTACCTGCTCAACGAACCAGGAGTAAAGTACAGCCTCCAAATGGCCATGCCATCATAAGGTCGGATGCCCGCTACTTCAAGGACTGGTTCTCAGACCACTGTCCTGGCCTACCAATGACTCCCCCCGACCGCATTAGCACACATCGTGCCCCCACACTGGACACCCCTGAACGTGCTGGTCGTGAATCACCAGCATGGTCCAATTATGATGGGTCTGAAGACCCCTATGGCGAAATTCCGGCCTCTTGGACATCATGCCCACCTGGTAAATCCAGGTGTGTATGCAAACCATCACCAACAATGTTGGATCAAGATGATGATCCATATTGACGGTTCATGATTGGTATACTAGAAAATATGGACGTGAAATCGTTGCATGAGATGATAAAAGATCACGCACGTCACATGTCTGAATATGCAGAAGTAAATAACACTGCTACATCAGAATTGACCACACCTTCCACGCCACTAAAATCTAAGTCTACACCTTGGGCGACACCTAGATTGACTGCAGCACAGAAAGAAAAGTGAAGGGCGCGTGACTTCAGCTCGCGGGATGCAATGTCAACAATAGACGTACTTATCGTCAACTCCAAAAGTACGAGCTGCTTGCTCAGCAGCTGCATGTTGAACTCAATGGCGCTGACCCCAATAGCCCTGCTAAGGAGAATACGCACCATAAGATGGCAAGCGTCCTCCCCGGGGTTTATTAGCTCAGGCAATTGAAACCAGGTAACAGGGACACAGTGACAACCACTTACCCGCTCGTGACCTGTGTCATGGACCAGATCCCAGTCCAAAGCTATTTGGCAAATGTCTTCAATGGCAGAATGACAAACCTCTACACTCAGCGACAATCTGAGATGGATGTATCCTCAGCTAAATCTAGCGACTCACCTAGTATTTACAAAGCCAAAGTACTACGAAAGAAAGCTTATCGTAAGAAGTTGAAACAGAGGCTGGTGGATATGTCCTGCATAAAAATCTCTGAGTCAGACCTGTCAAGAGTGGTTTTCAGGCATTAATATCGTGTATTAGTGAACACAGTGAATGCCCGGATAACTTGTGTGAATAAGTATGCCGTTCGGCGAATAGGTGAACCAACAAATGTTCACAAGATAAGAGGGTTGCCCGAACGGAGCTTGCCCTATCTACAGTTGTAGCGAAATAGCCCATGGCGCTTGACGGTATAACGTGCAAGGTGTCATGGAAGGGCTGTCTAAGTAGCGACAATCCCTTCGCTGGCGAAGGTACTCCTTCGGAGTCCTTTGCCGACAGCGCAGAAAATAGTTCGAACGCTAAGGTAACTAAGATGAAGTATGAGAACTCACCAGTGATGCCTAAGTCCTCTTCTGGTTGAAGATAGGAATCTCCAGGAGAAGGCTCAAGACGATGATCACAGCGAGGTCAAGTTTGCACAAGATGGACGACGTATGATAATTGAACTGAGGAATGTACATGCAAATGCAAACTACTTATATCAAATGCTCGTAAGGTATCAGCGAATAGGAAAGAGGCCGTTGTGAGTCAGGGTTGGATAGGGGTTGCAGTCATGATACTAAGTAGATGGAATAAACATACAATAGAGTGAGGGAAGAGTGCGAACATGAAACGACGGAGAGTAAAGGTGGCGAAGGCACTTATGTACAAAACCATGTCTTGGGACCCGCATACATGCTACCCTGCACGGACTCTTCGTCTACTGGGTTGATCCCACACGACCTACGGAAGGGATGTCCCGCGAACACACTTTGGCCATATGAACACCCAAAGGGGTTGGATTAAGAAGATGATGGGGTTAGTGATGAACCATCACGCCGGGTAAATTGTATTGATCGTATTTGATGGCATGCCTGCTGGCAAAATGTGCGAGCAGCGAATAGCGGTTCGGAGAATGGGGCGAATAGCAAATAGAGTGGACGTCGAGGAGGAGTGGTCGGAGGGTGAGGCAAACTCTGGTGAAGATGCTAGGGAGTGACGAGGGGGCACGTAGAGGCAGCGGGGTAAGAGAAATAGACAGGTCATGACAAGACCCTTACGACGGCTCCGCAGACTTCAACGCTTTCGAACAATGGAAATTTGAGGTAAATACCTGGTTTGAAATGACTATTTTTCCAATGCATTTTCATGTAAAACACATGAAGAGTTTATGAAAGCAAAAGCCACGAAATACTACATGACATTTGTGGCCCCTCAACCCAATGCCTATACAGTAGAGTCCCTGGGTAAAGAACTATTTGACTTCTGTTTTCCAGCACGCTTTAGACAACAAATGTGTCTCAAATTCTATGAAGCTCACCAAGGCAAGAAAACGATATGAGAATACATTAGACACTTGCGATCTCTGGCGACACCCCTGCCGGATATTATGGAGTTTCACATTGTTCAACAGCTATGGAATGGTGCCAACAGCTACCTTCACCTGGAATGGACTAAGGCTGGTTTGTCTGATGAATACACGGATCTCGCAACATTGGAAGAGACAGCTGAGCGATTCGAACAGGCCGAGCACTTACGGCAATATGAAGAAAGACGTAACGCCTCTCTTACAAAAGTGGATCCTAGATGACCCTCAAGGAATAGCGACGCATATCCATGACCAGCGTCCCTGACCGACGTGCTCAGGATGCGGACTTCTCCATCTAAACACTGCAACTTCCGCGATTTCAAGCCTAGAGATAGAACCACAAATGATATCAGAGCTAATACCCGCATAAAGAGACGATCACGCTCACCAGCACACAAAACCAAGCTCACCGATGCTCAGAGGGCGACCTGCGAGCAAAGCTACCGCAGTTCCCCGATCGCTCCGATGCACAAGCATTACCTCGCTGTCATGTGGGGTGATCAGATATGGGTCGAGCATTGTGCCGTCTTTGGTTTGGCTCCTGCCGGTGGCATTCAGGGCTCGGTTGCAGATGCCCTCATCGATATCCTCAAGTTCATGGCATAGAGTATGTCATTAAATGGGTTGACGACTTCATTTTTTCTGTTCCCCTGTTCCGTCCTCTGATCCTGACTATACCTCTGGCTTTGTCTATTCCTTTGATTTGGATCGTATCTTTGCTGTAACTACTCCTCTCGGTGTCCCCTGGCATCCTGTCCACATCAAAGGCAGTGTCTTTGCATTCATCTTTGTCTTTGTCGGTTTTCTATGGGATTGTTCAGCTCGTTCTGTTGCCCTACCAGAGGAGAAGCGCTTGCGATCTCTGGCCAAGGTCTCATCCTTTCTATCTTTGTCTAATCACCGTGTCACCCATCGTGACTGTGCTAGCATCTTAGACACTTTGCAGCATATCTGTTTCGTCTACCGAGACAGCCATCACTCCCTATTGCCTATATGCTCCTTCTTGTCCAAATTTCCCAACAACTGGGCACTTCACCATGTTCCAGCCTCGGTCGAAGAAGCTCTTCGTTGGTGGGAGTGCATGCTCCATGTCCCCAATGCCTCTCGCTCCTTGACTCCCCGTGTTCGTCTTGATCTGGACATTTCGGTTGATGCATCTACTTTGTGGGGTATCGGCTTGTCGGTCAGCAACAAATGGGCCACTTGGAGGCTGTGTGATGGCTAGAGGGCAGCTGGCCGAGACATTGGCTGGGAGGAGGCTATCGCTCTCGAACTTGCCATTCTCTGGATCCTTTCTCAGGGTCTATCGGACTGCAACGTCATTGTGCACGGTGACAACACGGGTGTTATTGCTGCCTTTGAGAACGACCGCTCGCGTAACATTGCACGCAACGACTCTATTCAACGCATGATGGCCTCCCTTGTCCCGTCTAACATTCTCATCACTCCTGTTTACGTTGCCTCCACTGCCAACCCAGCTGACCCTATTTCACATGGGGTCCTCCCAGGTTTCTCCTCCAATCTCCACTACTCTTTCTCTCTCCCTGTGGAACTCGCCCCTTTTCTCACCCATGTCTCCTCCCCAATCTGAGGCTGCCCGGAGAGCTGACACTGATCTCTTTGGCATATCCACCCCCAACTCTATTGTGGCACTGCTGTTTGCTCATTCCTCTTCTCCCAGGTGCAGATCTCTTTCCCTCTCCAATATCGACCCCAACCCTCTCCGGCCATATGTTTCTGCCCCCAACCATTTCATTCATTGGGTCTCTCCTTACGGCCTGCGGGCCATGCCCGACCAATCTTCCTCCTTGCCCCCTTCCTTAGTAGTTTGCAGATGGCTCATGTTAGCTAGCTCTGTACAATGTTCTACACTATCTAGTTATTCTGCGGGCCTCGTCCATTTCACATGCTTTTGTGATGATTACCACATTCCCGAGGATTTGCGCATGCCTGCCTCCCAGGCGTTGCTGAGCATTTTCATTACTACTCAGGGTGCAGGTTCTGTCGGCAAAGCCGCAATGGGGCAATGGCTAGCGGGTCTTAAACTGTGGCATCAGATCAACAATGCGCCATGGCTTGGTGGCCATATGCTTGAAAGGTCTATTCAGGGCGCCACTCACTTCGCGCCGCCCTCGTCATCTCTGCCCAAGCGTGACCCTGTTACCATGCAACATCTCCATGCTCTCCACTCACACCTTGTCCTCACTGACTCCTTTGACATTGCCATCTTTGCTGTCGCCTGCATGGCCTTCTGGTCCTGCTCGTGGCTCGGCGAACTTCTCATCGACAGGCATTTCGATCTGTGTCAACACGTCTCTCGCTCGACCCGCATAAAACATGGTGTTGCCGCCAACCAATGTGCTTACATCACGTTTCGCATTCCCCGGTCGAAGACCAAGCCGAATGGTGACATTCATTTGACCGACTCCTCCTGCGCCTGCTCAGCTACCGCTGCCTTTCGGAATCTTGTCCTCCAATTGTGCTGTACCGGGTGATGCTCCCCTTTTTGCATTTGAGACTGCCGATGGTTCTTGGGCTCCGATGCGCAGGACCTGGTTTCTCAATCGCTGCCAGGAGATCTGGTCGCAAACGGATCTCCCCCCTGTCCTTGGCCATGGCTTCCGTATAGGTGGCACCACCTTCCTTCTCCTCCTCGGTGTGGATCCATGGATTGTCATGATGCAGGGACGCTGGAGGTCTCAATCTTTCCTGTCATACTGGCGGTGGTGCAAGGAGATCCTTCCGCTCTTCATCGGGTTTAGTTTCCAGTCACATGCGAGCATTCTTACTACCATGTCCGCCTTCAGACAACGTCTTCTTGCATCGTAATACCTTCCAGTAGCGTCTCTTGTTTGTTTATTCACTTCTTTGTACATATGGGTGAGTCGAGCAATGGGCCGACTGTCTGTTCCCTATGGGAACTGATGGGTGGTGAGGTCTAGGCCCCATTGATCTCGTGCGCGAGGCTGAGCCAAAATAGCTCACCCCTCCACCTATTGTGTCTTACTCTCAGTCTCCCACCTAGGATTGCTAGCTGTACGGTTGAACTTACATAAGGAACACGTGACATGTGATTGGTAATCACACCTTTCTTTCCTCCGCTCCTCTATACCTAAGTTTGAACTTGTGATTCTTTCTCCCACCCACCTTCTTCCTTGTCTCTTGTATTTGCTACTTTGTTTCTTGGTTCCTGTCGCATCTTGATCGGTGAGGTCTAGGCCCCATTGATCTCGTGCGTGAGGCTGAGCCAAAATAGCTCACCCTAAATGCACAACTGTCACGAATGGCTGCCTCACACACCCGCCAGGCATACAGGCTGCGACTGTAGAGCTAACAAACTCCATCAAGGACCTAGATCGTTTAGCTTCTGAAAATATAATGCTTGAACTGAATCTGATACCACCCCAGGAAGAGCCAAGGGACGCACCAGATGCAATGGATTTCCCACAGAGCTTTTGGGATGCCATCAGCCACTCCCTATCAGAAGGCGTTGCGCCTCGGAACGAAGCCTGACTTTCTAACTAGATGATGGGATGTCTACCTTAAAGAGGGGAATAGTGACTATGCCACCATAAACCCACAGAACCTACGGCCAGTGTTTACTCAACACCAGTTGGCATTATCCCTTAGAGCTACTAACCTTGTTCCCATCGTACTCTGTGTTATTGGATTCTAGAGGGGTATTTCCTAGGGGCATGCATCATCATCAATGGATTATCCTCCTAGGGGCATACACCATCATCAATGGATTATCCACCTAGGGGCACACAGCATCATCATTGACATCATTAGTGATGTATGCACTCCTAATCCAATGTTCCATAGGGGTTTACCCCTGTTCACCACTGTATAAGTAGCTAGGACTTTAGCTACAACAAATCATTGGTTTTAGCCCATTCACTCACATTGTTGAGTCCAGTCGAGTGAGTTAACAGTGTCCTCACTATCAGTCTCAAGTTCCTTTTCCTACATCTCCTGCGCTCGAGTTAATGCGCAGACTCCTCCCAGTCCTTCCCATTTTGGCAAGGCAATGAAATAACGAAATAACAGATTAAGAGTCTCATGGTCTCACCATGAGCTCTCTCTCTATACGACACACGGATTTACAAACCGTACGACGGTCTTCGACCACTTATGATGCACACTGCGTGTGCAACGACCAACAACAACACTGATTCAACCTTTCCACATCTATCCTTCATCGCTAGGGACTATCAAGAGGTCCTTATACCTTCTGGATGGCGCATAGACCTCAACCGCCACTCCATCGTCATTTATGACCGCACCCGCGCTCTATTTCGCTCCAGGACAGCATGGACGACGACACACACTTCAAGGAGTGTGCATACATTTCTGGGACGCACAAAGAGGTTCCCAGACCCTTTCTTTCGACGCATAAGCCGCGCCGGCCGCGCAGCTTTCACTGCATTATGATTGTGACTTGCACCGGGCATGCCACCCCTGTTTCCATGATTCCCATGTCAATTTTCATGTGAAACGACACCAGTAACATCACCCCATGCAGGGCTCACCATTTACTCATTCAACACCCTTATTCCCTTCGATTTCTCTTTTCACCGGCACCCTGGAATTTTCTAAGGCATTCACTATTCACTTACCTACCCAAGGATGTTTCTCTAGGCCCTGACGGCTTTACCGTTCATTCCAGGCACCCATAAGCTTCAGGACCGCCACAGGGTCTTGCATTATGGAGAGCCCTATCCAGGGCACCGTTTCCTGTGTATCCTGACTCCAAGTACATTTCCATGAGCACCCCCCTGACCCATTCATAAAACCACTGTCAATATGCAAGCTCTCTGTATCCTAGTGAGTCTAGGGATACATCGAGCTTGAGGGGAGTGTTATTGGATTCTAGAGGGGTATTTCCTAGGGGCATGCATCATCATCAATGGATTATCCTCCTAGGGGCATACACCATCATCAATGGATTATCCACCTAGGGGCACACAGCATCATCATTGACATCATTAGTGATGTATGCACTCCTAATCCAATGTTCCATAGGGTTTACCCCTGTTCACCACTGTATAAGTAGCTAGGACTTTAGCTACAACAAATCATTGGTTTTAGCCCATTCACTCACATTGTTGAGTCCAGTCGAGTGAGTTAACAGTGTCCTCACTATCAGTCTCAAGTTCCTTTTCCTACATCTCCTGCGCTCGAGTTAATGCGCAGACTCCTCCCAGTCCTTCCCATTTTGGCAAGGCAATGAAATAACGAAATAACACTCTGAGCTGCTTCGCTGCTTGATACCGAGCAGATCCGAGCAGACATATTAGCGAACCTCCCCTCGGACCCCATAGCCAAGTCGCACCTCGGCTTGGTTAATGACCCGAGGTGGACCACAGACCCTGAGGGCTTTCTCAAGCTCGACAACTGAACCTATGTTCCAGCGGCACACAACCTTCGACTTCGCATCCTGCAATACAAGCACGACCACATTCTCTCAGGACACTTCGGGGGTCAACAAGACCTTGGAGTTGATCCGACAAGATTACACTTGGCCAGGGATTAGATCCTTTGTCAAGGATTATATCCTTTGTCAAGGATTATATCCTTTGTCAAGGATTATATCCTTTGTCAAGGATTATATCCTTTGTCAAGGATTATATCCTTTGTCAAGGATTATATCCTTTGTCAAGGATTATATCCTTTGTCAAGGATTATATCCTTTGTCAAGGATTATATCCTTTGTCAAGGATTATATCCTTTGTCAAGGATTATATCCTTTGTCAAGGATTATATCCTTTGTCAAGGATTATATCCTTTGTCAAGGATTATATCCTTTGTTTATTTTGTCAAGGATTATATCCTTTGTCAAGGATTATATCCTTTGTCAAGGATTATATCCTTTGTCAAGGAGTATTGCAAGACTTGCACCACTTGTATGTGAAGCAAGCTGCAACGTCACAAGCCCTATGGTCTCCTCAAACAACTCCCCGTTCCCAAGAAGCCTTGGAATTCCATCTCTATGGATTTCATTGAGCAGCTCCCACCTTCATCCAAGTTCACCTCCATACTAGTGATTGTTGACCGCTTCACTAAGCAGGTTATCTTCATCCCAACCACAGACAAGATAACCTCGCAAAAGCTCGCTCACCTCTTCGTCCTTCATGTCTTTTCCAAGCATGGAGTCCCCTCACACGTCACCTCGGATAGGGGTTCCGAGTTCGTCTCGCACTTCTGGCGTTCTCTAGGGAAAGCCTTGGACATGCGGTTGCATTTCACCTCGGGATATCATCCCGAGGGTGACGGTCAGACCGAGCATGCTAACCAGACCCTGGAACAGTACCTCAGGATCTACTGCAACTATCAGCAGTCCAACTGGGCTTCGCTCCTCCCCCTAGCCGAGTTCACTTACAACAATGCGCCTAGCGCAACCACTGGTATATCCCTGTTCTTTGCTAACAAGGGTTACTGTCATGACGCGTTTATTTCCCATACTCAGAAGCTCATTTTCCCTATTTTCTCACCCCACCTTCGTGTTCGTTCCGATCACCATTGTCATGTTCGGCAACCAATTCTCGCTGTTCGCGCCAACTACCATAGCCATGCCGTCAAACACACGATCGACGTCTTGGGACTGACTCGGCAGTCATCACTGGGCCTATCACCTCCTCTGCTCGACCCTCTTCCGATGGTGTTCTGATAGCTGGATTGTCATGACCTGTGTATTTCCTGCACCTTGGTATCCCCATTTTCCCTTTCGCTACTCCTCCTCAGTGTTTGCTCAGCTTCGCCCTCCACCTCGACCTCTCCTCCCCTATGTCACCTCTGTTCGCCCTTCCTTGCATTTCGCCGAACGACTATTCGCTGCTTGCATCATTTGCCAGCAGGCACGCCATCAAATACGATCGATACCATTCACCCGGCATGATGGTTCATCATTAACCCCATCGTCTTCTTAATCCACCCCCATTGGGCATTCGTATGGTCAAGGTGTGTTCGCAGGACATCCCTTCCATAGGTCATGCGGAATCAACCCAGTAGACCAAGAGTCCGTGCAGGGTAGCATGTATGCGGGTCCCAAGACATGGTTTTGTCCATAAGTGCCTTCGCCACCTTTACTTTCCGTTGTTTCATGTTCTCCCTCTTCTCACATTCTATTGTATGTTTATTTCATCTATGTTGTATCATGACTGTGTACCCCTATCCAACCCTGACTTGTGATGGCCTCTTTCCTATTCGCTGATTCCTTACGAGCATTCGATACAAGTAGTTTACATTCGCATGTATATTCCCCAGTTCAATTATCATATGTCGTTCATCTTGTGCAGCTTTGACCTCGCCGTGGACACTGTCTTAAGCTTTCTCTTAGAGATTTCCATCTTTGACTAGTAGAGGACTTAGGCATCACTGATGAGTTCTCATACTTCTTCTTTGTTACCTTAGCCTTCGAACCATTTTCTGTGCTGTTGGCGAAGGGATTGTCGAGACTTAGACAGCCCTTCCGTGAGACCTTGCACGTTACATCGTCAAGAGTCACGGGCCATTTCGCTACGACTGTAGATAGGGTGACCCCGTTTAGGCAAACCCTCTTACCTTGTGGACATTCATTGGTTCACCTATTCGCCGAACGGCATACTTATTCGCACAAGTTATTTGGGCATTCGCTGTGTTCACTAATACACGATATTAACGCCTGAAAACCAATCTTGACAGTTACCACCTGAACCTCGTGGTTCACCCCGAGTGTTAAGACCCGTTCCCGAGTCCGGGCCTCGGCCTTGGTTCTCGCTCGGGAACCTTCAGGTTTAACTCGGGTTCCCTATCGGGTCATCATTCACCCTGATCCCCATTCCTAGATAGTCCTGTTCCATTTCTGATGATCATCCATCAACCCTGCTTCCTGCTTGATACAGGCATTGATGCCCTCTTTCCGTTCCTTGCAAATTAGTATATAAACCCCCGTCATGTACGCTAATCCCTCAGTTCTGATATCAACTTAGATTCCTTGTATCTTCCGCTCCTCTGCTGATCCTCATTTCCAAACCTCGGCTTCCAGCCGAACCCGTCTCCAATTCCGTTTCCAAAATTATGGCGGAACACTGTAGTGGGCACAACCTACGAAGTTGAAGCCAAGCCCTCTGTTCCAAACCTCGGTTATCCTCAGCTTGGCCCTCGGGTTGAGTCTTAAGTACGACTTACGTTCTTAACAGTATATCAGAACTCTCCACAGGCAGTTGTTCAATATGCCTATCACTAGATCTTACACCTAGTGCCCGCGGTAGCCGCGTCACCCCGACCATAGAGGCCCGCCACGCACGAAGTACTTCACACCACCCCGAAAACCCCCCATTCTGTCACCGCTATGACAACCCCCTCCGTCTTCGAACTGGTCTCAACGCCGAGTTATAGGTGTCGGTCACGGACACATTAGCGAGGTTCCTGAGGATCCCCACGGCGAGTCCCCCGACCCTAGCGACCCTGGAGACGGTGGTCATGGCGGCAATAACAACTCCGGTTCCAAGCACAATTCTGATCCCGATGCAGAGGCCCTGAGACCGAACCCCAACCCGAATGCAGAGGCAGACGGCGAGGAACAGGTTGGGCGCCATATGCTCACGGCTTTGGAAAAGCTCGCCGACAATGGACTCGGTGGGGGAGACCGCACCGACTCAAAGGTGAAACTTCGGGAGCCCGACCAATTTGACGGCTCGGACCCGAAAAAACTCCAAGGTTTCTCTCCAGTGCATGTTGAATTTCCGTGCCAAACCCCAAGCTTTCAGAGTGTCAAGATTGGATTTTGGGCGTTAATATCGCATGTTAGTGGCGAATGCCCGAATAGCGTGTGCGATCTAGCGAATCGCCCAGCGAACAGTACCGAAGAGGTAAGGGTTAAAAGGTAAGAGGGTTACTCGAAAGGAATTCACCCTGATCTACAGTCATAGCGAAATAGCCCGTGGCACTTGACGATGTGACATGCAAGGTGTCACGGAAGGGTTGTCTAAGTAGCGACAATCCCTTCGCCGGCGAAGGTGCTCCTTCAGAGCCCTTTTCCGACAGCACAAAAAATAGCTCGAAGGCTAAGGTAATGAAGATGAAGTATGAGAACTCACCAGTGAGGCCTAAGTCCTCTTCTGGTCGAAGATAGAAATCTACAGGAGAGGGCTCAAGATGATAGTCACAGCGAGGTCAAGTTTGCACAAGATGGACGTATGATAATTAAACTAGAGAATATACATGCGAATGTAGACTACTTATACCGAATGCTCATACGGTGCTAGCGAATAGGAAAGAGGCCGTCTGGAGTCAGGGTTGGATAGGGGTGCAGGGTCAGGATACATAATAGATGGAATAGACATCCAATAGAATGGAAGAGGGGTGCGAACATGAAACGATGGAGAGGAAAGAAGGCGAAGGCCCCTATGTACGAAAACACACCTTGGGACCTGCATATACACCACCCTGCACGGACTCTTCATCTGCTGGGTTGGTCCCACATGACCTATGGGTAGGATGCCCCGCGAATGCATTCTGGACATAGGAACACCCAAAGGGGGTTGAGTTGAGAAGATGATGGGACCAGTGATGAACCATCAACCCGGGTAAAGGATGTCGATTGTGTTTGATGGCGTGCCTGCTGGCGAATGATGCGAGTAGCGAATGGTCATATGGCGAATGTGGCGAATAGCGAATGGAGCGAGGAGTGAATGGAGCGAAGACACGCAAACATGGAAGAGTGGTGAAAGGGACAACAGGGATAGCTGGGTACAAGAAATAAATGAGTCATGACAGCCTGCACCTCCTTGCACTTCATGATAGGGCCAGTGATGAACCATCAATCCAGGTAAAGGATGTCGATCGTGTTTGATGACATGGCTACTGGCAAATGATGCAAGTAGCGAATGGTCATTTGGCGAATGTGGCGAATAGTGAATCGAGCAAGGAGTGAATGGAGCGAAGCCGAGCGAACATGGAAGAGTGGTGAAAGGGAAAACAGGGATAGCTTGATACAGGAAATTAATGTGTCATGACAACTGTGTAGTGAAAACTTCAGCGAAGCTAATTCGTCCTGCGCTGCAGTGGTACGAGTCCCATTGAGTCCAACCTGCATGGAGGCCGCAACTGACACTATCCGAATGCATCCTGAGCATGTGGGTCTGTCATGGAGTGGGAGTTTAACAGATGATGGGTTCTATGATGGATGAGGGCTCCAACACCTGGCGTGCTGGCAGGAATGATGCGAATAGTGAATGCGAAGGCAGTATGGCGATGAATATTTTGGTGAGATATTCGCTGGTTCAGGAAGTCGTTCGCTGGTTCGGGAAGTCATTCGCCTTGTGCTGAGGGATGATTCGCAGAATAAACGAATCATGACACAGAGATGGTTCTGTGAAAGTGAACTATGTCCTGTCCTTCCTCAAGGGAACGGCTCTCAATTACTTCAAGCCCTTCCTCACTGACGACCCCGTCAATGAGCCCCTTTGGGCCTCAGACTACGGCATCTTCATGGAAGAGCTTTACCTGAACTTCAGCCCCTATGACCAAGCTGCCGATGCCGAGGTAGAGCTAGAAAACCTCGTCATGAAGGATAGTCACAAGGCGACTTGGTTTTTTGTCGACTTCTACAGACTTGCATCCATGCTTCAGCACAACAACTCGGCTTTGCATTGCCGAGCTTACCTTGCATTGCCGAAGCGAATCAAAGATGAAATGGTGCATTTCGACAAACCCCGATCCCTTGACGACCTCCGAGATCTGGTCCAGAAATTTGACCAAAGGTATTGGGAACGTCGTGGTGAAGCCTCTTGTGAGACTCAATCCGCACCCAAACCCGAGGCCAAGGACAAGTCCAACCAAAACCGAGCCTCCCAGAACAATGACCGACGTCAAGGTCAAAGTTCCGGCAACTCCAAGGCCAACGCCGGTAATAACCATCACGGCAAAGGCAAGGACAAGCATAAGGGGAATAATGCGTCCGAGGGTCAGAAAAAAACCGACTATGCTAATAAGCTCGGCAAGGATGGCAAACTCACGCCCAAAGAACGCCAGCGTCGCATGGACAACAATCTCTGCCTAGTATGCGCGCAGAGTGGCCACCATGCAAAAGAATGCCCGAAAGCCACGTCGGCTCGGGCTGCAACGGCTTCTGAAGGGAAGACGTCCGATAACAAGGCCAAATCATTGGCTTCGGGCGCAAAAAAATAGTCAGCGACCCTCCGACCTCCGCGCAAACCGAGGGTTGTGTTGACTCAACTTGCGCAGTAGGGGAGGTATGTAAGGGCAACCCTGGCTAATTGTGGAGATCACACTACCACACAACTGACAAGGGGAAATCCAAAGTATGTATAAATGAACAGAGTATACAAGAGAGGGGATTCTCACCTGACAAGGGGAAATCCAAAGAGAAAAGTCTAACGACCCCCAATGTCAGCGAGCCCGTATTATACTACACTGCGCAGCCAGGGACAACACTTGGCACCCGCCATCAACCCTGCATCCTCCTGACCTCCCTGACCCTTGATCGACCCTTGATGCCACCTATTACGCGAGTCGCTTGATTTCCGACACTGTTCCGAGAGCGGAAGTCAGAAATTGGAGTGGAACTGGCAAGGCGGACAGAACTGGTGGAAGTTCTCCCAGAAGCGGAATCATTTCCGAAAGCGGAGGCAGAGATGGAATTGGAACTGGAAGCGGGGTCGGATATGGAGTCGGAACTGGGTGTGGTGTCGGAACTGGAAATGGAAAACAGGGTGTCCCCTGACATCACCCCCCCTCTAGCATGCTGCGTCCTCGAAGCACGGGACACAAGGGATTGAAATGCCAGCGAGCGGATTCGGTGAGGGGCACCGGGGTGTGTCCTATAGAACTCATGGAGTTTTTCTGGAGCGGAAACATCTTGCTCTGGGACCCACGAATTCTCCTCATACCCATACCCTTCCCATTTCACGAGGAATTGGAGTCGTCCTCACACAAACCGGCTGTCCAGGATCCGTTCCACCACATAGTGCTCTTCCCCATCTACAATTTCTGGTGGAGGTGGCGGACGAGCCTTCCGACCTGGAATTGGGTCCTCAGGCATAGGGAGTAACTTCACCACGTTGAAGACGGGGTGGAGGCGGGACATGGACATCGGAAGTCGGAGGCGGTATGCATTCCGTCCAACCCTCCGCATCACTGTGAATGGCCCAAGATAGCGGTGGGCAAGCTTCTGCGAAGGGCGTGTGGTGTGGATGTCACTTGCATCTAGATACACCTTGTCTCCAACTTGGTACTCCGGGGCAGGAACCCGGCGTTGGTTGTAGTACCTTGCCATGTCATCCTTGGCCTTCGCAAGGGCCGACTTGGCTTCCGAAAGGGTGGAGTCCATGTGGTCTCGGAACTCATTGACCGTCTCGAGTCAGGAGTCAGCCTGGCGTGGTTCGAAGCCCATCCGCGGGTGTCTTCCGGAGTCAAGCATGAAGGGAGTCTGTTGTGTGGCGGAATGTACATGGTTGTTGTATTGGAATTCCGCCAGTGGAAGTAACTCATCCCAGTCATCCTGCCTCTCATTGACAAAGAGGCGGAGATATTGCTCCAACTCCTGATTGACCCGTTCCGTCTGTCCGTCACCCTGCGGATGGTACGCTGTGGTGGTAGCCAGCTTTATGCCGAGCAGGCGGTAGAGCTCCCGAGTCAGTTCCACGACAAACTGCGGACCTCGGTCGGAAACAACTTGCTTCGGGAGCCCATGCAACTTCCAGACATGTGCAAGGAACAGGCGGGCCGCTCCGAGGGCTGTGATCATCATGTGTGTTGGAATGAAGTGGGACACCTTGCTTACCGAATCCACGATGTTCATGATCGCGTCGTAGCCTGTTACGACCGTTCATTTCCGACTTCCGACCCTCAGTTCCGCCACTCCTTCCGCCCCTCCAATAGTTCCGCACAACGTTCCGCCCCTCCGACATTTCCGACATTCCGCCCCTTGTACATTTCCCTTGTTCTTTCGACTCTATTACCCGGACCCACCGGACCCACCTCGCCATCCATCAAAACCATATATCCGGTCACCCTTGTAGTTCGTTGTCAGATATGTTTTCCCGACCCCTTGTTCTTTGCCATTGTTCTACCTTACCCTGAACCCCCCTTGTGGTCCCATTGTTCCCAATTAGTTAGTTCCCACACATTGTACTCGACTTCCGCTTCCTCCGGAATTTGCTTAGTACAACACCATTACTTGTTGCTCTGCGCTTTGTATAAAAACCCCCTCATGTATGTCTGTTATTCTGCAATCAGATAATCACCTTCGATACTTGATTTCCTTCGCTCCATCTCCTGTTCTTAGCACAGCGAGTCTAGCAAGATCTCAGTCTCTCCGTCTTCCGCTTTCCGCCTCAGTTCCGCCTCAAGTTCCGACCAAACCTTTGGCTCAGTACTTTCCAACTTCCGACTCATTTCCGAAATACCTAGGACGATAGTTCATTGGGGGCGCAACCTATAAGTTGAAGCCGCTGTCCTTTCCAGTTCCGACTTAGTGGAAATCTCGATACGTAACATAGCCATGAGACTCTGGGAGTTCAACGATGAAGTCGACACTGATGGTGTCCCAGCGGGATTTGGGAATTGGGAGCGGAACAAGTTCTCCGACGGGTGGATGTCATTGTGCTTTGGTTCAGAGACAAAGGTCACATGTCTTCACATACTGTCCAATGTAGCGGCACATCTGAGGCCACCAGTAATTCCAAGCCACTAACTCCAGTGTCTTCCACCTGCCAGCATTCCCAGCGACCCGTGTGTCATGGTGCTGGGACACAATGCAGCGGCGGAGGTCCGCCCCACCTGGAACATAGACCTTGCCTCTGAAGTGGAGCAGTCCATCACGTTCCGACCATTCCGCTGCCCATACAGACCGTGAGTGCCCTTTCCGAAGTTCCTCCACTGCCTTCACCACCGACTCCTCCTTCTCTCCATTCCGGTACTGCCTTCGGATGTCCCGGAGCATTTGCGCTTCCGCCCCAACTGCAGTCACTCCTTCAAGGGCGTGGATTGCAAAGAGGCTAGGGTGGAGCAGTGTCATATCCGCGTTGTCTCCACTTCCGCTTCCATGATCCGCACGGTGGGATAGGGCATCGGGCTTGCCCATGGTGCGGCCGGGGCGGTGGTGGAGCATGAAGTCAAACTGGGACAGGTGTAGGGACCACCGTGCTTGTCGTCGGTTCAACTTCTTAGATGTGCGGAAATACTCGAGGTTCTTGTGGTCTGTCCAGATCTCAAACGGGCATAGAGCACCCTCGAGGAAGTGTTGCCACTCCTCCAGTGCTCGGATGATTGCCAGCATCTCCTTGTCGTGGATCTCATAGTTCCGCTCGACCGGACTAAGGCTTTTAGAGAAGAAGGCAATCGGATGCCATCCCCCATCATCTTCCGATGACTGTTGTGACAAGACCGCTCCGGTAGCTGTGTCGGAAGAATCTGCCTCGACTCAATAAGGGTGAGAGTCATCGGGAAAGATCAGGACCAGGGCGGAAGTGATCAGCTCTTTGAGTTTGTCAAAGGAGGCCTGTTCCGGCTCTCCCCACTGCCACCCAACCTCCTTCTTGGTGAGGTTGAAGAGGGCACGAGCGTGGCAGGAGAAGTCCTTGATGAACCGCCGGTAGAAATTGACAAACCCAATGAAGGACTGGACCTCTTTCTTGTTCCGCGGCACAGGCCAATCCGATACACCGGAAACTTTGACTGGGTCCATTTCCACCTTTCCTTCCGACACAATCACCCCAAGATACTCTATCCGTGTCCGCTCAAATTTGCACTTTTCCGGCTTGAGACACAGGTTGTATTCCCGGAGCCGTTCCAGCACTCTCCGCACGACTTCCCGATGTTCCGACATTGTTTTTGTGAAGATGAGGATGTCATCGAGGTAGACGCAGACAACCCCTTCTGCTATCATGTCACGGAAAATGTCATTCATCATCGTCTGGAATGTGGCGGGACTGTTGGTGAGGCCGAAGAACATGACCTGTGGCTCAAAGAGTCCTCGGTTGGTGCAGAATGCGGCCTTCCACTCGTCTCCCTCCCGGATCCGAACATTATTGAAGCCCCAGCGGACATCCAGCTTAGTGATGTACCTTGCCCCACGGAGTTGTGTGATCAGTTCAGAAATGAGTGGAATGGGGTACCGGTTCTTGATCGTGATCGCATTCAAGACCCGGTAATCCTGCACAAGCCTGAGCAAGCCGTCCTTCTTCTTGATGAAGAACACCGGAGATGCCATGGGTGACTTAGAGGGGCGGATCCTCCCTGTACGGAGGTTTTCCGCAAGGAATGCATCGAGCTCTACCTGCCCCTTGGGTGACAGCGGGTAGACTTTGCAGTTGGTGGGCTTTGACCCAGGCTCCAACTCGATGGCATGGTCCCACAGCTTCCATGGAGGCAGGGCATCAAACAACTCCTTGGCAAAGACGTCCTCGAACTCCCGCAGGTACTCCGGAATTTCCGCCTCCACTCTATCATGCTTCTTGAAGGCTTCAGCAAGGCGTTGCGAAATATTTCCGGTGGCGCGGATGTGTTCCGCTTCCGGTGGAAGGTTTGCGTACAGCAAGCGCTCCCCTTCCGCCAGAGTATCTTCCGGGCCGAGTCGGATGACGTCGGAGTCGGAATCGGAATCGGAATCGGAATTGGAAGTGGGAGCCGGTTCAAATTCCGCTTCCGAGTCTTCTTCTGCAAGCAGTGGATGGGGGCCAGAACGACATGTCTGTATGAGCCGTTCGGTCTTCCACTGCTCCTGGCGCTCCTTCTGCACTTCCGACCAGCACATGTGACACTTGGCTGGGCATCGACTCATCAGTACCTTCCGAGTCTGCCAATTGATCTCCGGGTTGTGCTCCTGAAGCCAGGTAAATCCGAGGATGATGTCTTGCTTCCCCAGGCTGGTGACTGCAAAGGAAGTACGTTCTGAGTGTCCATCGTAGTGGAGAATTGTGTCTACTATCTCCATGATGGACCCTGCCTCATTGGGGCTTCCATCCACATTGAACACTGGGATTGCACGTTGCAACTTCCCTGTGGTCAGTCGGTTCCATTCCACATAGTCCCGGTCTATAAACTGACCAGTGGCCCCGCAATCGACCAGAACGCCCCAGCCATGGGGAGCGCCGGTCCGCGGACGTGTCCATGGACAAACCCTAGAATGTGTTAGGTAATATAGTTGACTGTGGGCCTAAGGCCCACAACGTTACATACGGACTCATTGCCGGCCACAATGAGCACACTCCTAAGCTTACCGTGGCACGAATCGCTCCGCTGTTTGTATATATCTACTCTAGCGATATGTCGACACTTTTTTCACTGCTTAGTGTCAACCTCAGTCTCCTTCAAGCTGTCAGCTTTGAACAGCTTATCACATTTGTCAACCTTATCCAACACCTTTGCGAGCGAATAAAATGGAACCAGCCTTACGATTACATTGGTCCCCCAGATGCACTGCCAATTTCTGTGCACAATTTTATATGTGATGTGCTGGGGCTGGACACCGAAATGGTAAAATATATCTGGCTTACTTGGAAGCATATGGCTTGGACCAAGGCCACCGATTCTAGAGAGCCTCAATTCCAACGATCAAATTCACTTCTACCTTTATTTCTGAAGCATGGTCCGGCTCATAGCATAGGTAAATCTGACCGAGTGGTTCGCTGCCTGTATTTAACATATCACTTGCAGCCTATTATGAATTCTTTCTACCTCATCGTGTCTGCATTGATCCAGAATGTCAGCATTATGGAAGTACACCCCAGTGGGCTCGTCCTCGTTTACAGAACCCAGTACATATGCCGCAACGTTACTGACAAAAGACTATGGACTGATGCCATGCTATACAACTTCATTCTACTGCCGAAGTGAGTTACACATTTTTAGTATACAATAATACTGAAGGTTATTGTGAGATTGTCATACAAGATATCACCACAACTACCGTGTTCATGCACAAGCATCATTACGCACTTACTACTCAGGTGTCCCTGATGTTATCCAGGTGTCTCAAAAATTCTTCTTTCAATCTTCTGCTTGTGAAATCTTTGCTACCATGATGAATTCAGCTTGGTAAGTCCTAAGGTAATGTGAATGCTCAATAATCATCAACTTCCGTTTAGGACTTCAGCTACGAATTGTGACATAATATTTAATCAAGTGTTTCTGTCTCCAACCATCAAGAATATCTTGCCACGAGATTGGAAGGTCAAGCTAACATGCTACTCTGAAGATGTCTGGAACACATTTTATATCCATTCGCTCCTCCTTGACCTTACTGTGTGCTCGGATGTATTACAAATCCCTCACCAGTGCTCAAGTCAAGCAGATCGCCTTCGTCCCGCTCTTGAAGCACGCAATGATTGTATGATGGGAGTTGGGCAGGAGCATTGGAATCATGCATGTGAGAAGTGCACACATGTCTCTAAAGATGCCAATGGGATCAGCTGTGAGCTGTGCTTTTCTATTCTCAACGCCTGTTAAATTGTCATCGTAGATGGGATACGATCGGTGGTCACTGATGGTGTCACTCTCGGACATCCCTGCTGTGCCGGTGATATTGAATGCAAAAACCCACTACCTAACGGTCGCTCAACCTATTGTGAAGCAGGTGATCGTCATAGATTGAGGTATCGCAATGTGCTAATGCCGCACGTATTTATCAAAATTGTTAGTTTTGAGCCGGTTATGTACAGTGGAATATAGGATCCATTGCGAAATACGGATGACCCTCCTCGCCGCTGCCTTCCCACCGCAGACCAGGCCAGGCCACACCCCTCCATCCTAATACGGTCCCGCACGCTGATTCACCAAAACCCAGTGAAAGACGGAACGCGATCTCACCATCGACCCACCACACCTCGGCGAAGAATGCAGCGGCAAGCACGCCGAGTGGGCGGTGAGGAGCGAGGTGAGGACGAGAGCGCGGAGGTACGGCAGGACAGTCGATGCGAGCACGAACAGGGCAAAGTCCGAGACGTGCACGCACGGCGCCCAGTGTGCGGGCGGGCACGGGCTGTACGTTACGCAAAAGTTGTAGGAATGGAGTAGGAGGTGGAGTGTATACAGCGTGTGCGCGATGACGAGCATGGTGAGGGGACGGCGCAACAGCGTGGTGGAGGGCGGAAGCTGCGTCTGGCCAGGAGCGGACATGCAAGCCATAGGACATGACGAAGAGGACGGACAGCATTGCGTAGCCCGGTGTAAAGGCGGGGCGGACGGGACGAGACTTGGCATGGGAACAGCATACGTATCGTGTCTTCGGAATAGTCACGTTCGGAAAGTCGAGCAGATGTCACCAGGAAAAAAAGCCTGAGAGGCGCCGAAGCCACCCGGGCAAAAAAGGAGCACCCTTGGGCAGCAGCGGTCGCATGGCGCATGGCGCATGGTGATTCGAACGGTGATGGGGTTGTTCGGGTTGTGCTGGAGAAGGGAGCGGCACCAAGAAGACGACGTGGCAGCTTCGCAGCGAAGTCACCGGGGGTATGGTTAGGCTACTCGAGGCTCATTGGGGCAAGGATGACTCGGAGTGATTGATCAGCTGGTGCGAGTCGTACAAACAGATTGTGGAAGAAGCTATGACTGTAGGTGGGCGGTGTTTATTGCCGCTGACGTAGCTGCACATGTCCACGAATGGCAAAGGGGGAGACGCGAGTGTTCAGCGTTGTGGAGCAACGAGGCACTCACCTTAGCTGTGATGCGAGCAGCCAGAAGAACACATCAAAATGTGCGAGTGAGATCCAAGAAGGAGGAGGGTATATCACGAGCGGAAAAGGGGGAGGCGCGAGTGTTCAGCGAAGGCGGCGGTGTGGAGCACCTAAGGCACTTACATTAGCTTTGATATGGCGTTTTGCATCGAGTGTGGATGTAGGCAGGGCATGTTGGTCACCTCCTTGAACAGTGAGGGCGACAGATGGAGTCTGGAGCAGTTTCTGCGGCGTGGAAGACATGGTGGTTGGAAATGGCTCCTATGGACCCTTATGGTCTCTTAGGGTTAAGTGTCCATGGACGCGTCAGTGACGTGTCCATGGACGATGGCTCCCTGTGGCTGGGGTGCCCTCCAATCGACAAGGGCGGGTCCGGATTTGACTTCCGCCGTATATGTCATCTGGATCTCCACCTTAATGACTAGTGACTTGGGGCCAGGGGTGGCAGCAACAACATAGCGCTTCGGGAGGCGTCTCTCCCAAGGGCGGATGCGGGATGGATGGGGTGTCGGATTTGGTTTTTGTGTGACTTTATCCGGCGGGTCTGTACGAAGTGAGGGGTGTGGGGGCTTTTCATTCTCTACTTCAAGACAGGAAAACCGGTTATGTACAGGCAGCAGGGCCACACATCTCACCCGCTGCACGTCACAAAATCCGACGCATCTTCCATTTCCGATGCACCATGTTCCGCATTTTCGGAAATTCCTTCCGCAGTGGGCACTCCACTTATGTCTGCGAGTGCGAGGAACTCTGGAAGGAGCTCAAGCTTCTCCTCTGTGGTCATAAGCTGGATGTCAAAGGCTTGGGGGCACTCGCGGGCATAGTGGCCTGGTTGTCGACATCGGAAGCAGGTGATGGTTCTGTGGCCTTTTCCACGCATGCGGTCAACGTCCATTGGGGCAGGGCCACTCTTCGAGGGAGGGGGGCTAGGGTTCCTAATAGGAGCAGGCGGAACAACCATCAGAAATATTTTCCATGTGGGAACGAATGCACTTCTGGGTTTTGGCACAGGTGGAGTAGGACGAACAGAACTGCATGTCATGTTCCGGTTTGTCTCCACAAAGGCCTCGTTTGCTTCCCTGTTTCGGGACACCCTCCACGCAGCTTGGTACCACCCTTCCGGGTCATCGAAATCCAGAGCTCCATCCCCAAGCAGCGCCACTTGGTTCTGGAGTGTCGGATCAAGCCCTCGTTGGAATTTGATGATGATCGTCTTGTTGTCGTCATACTCCGCAAGGTCGATGAGCTCCTGGAAGCAGTCAATGTAGTCATCGACCGGATCCTTGGCCTGGTACCAGCTGGTCCCCTCGAGATTCGTAAGGGCTGTGAGCTGCTCATTTTTCGGGCAGAACTGGTCGGAAAATGTTTTCTCGAAGGTGTCCCAGTCCTGGAAGTAGTTCCCCTTGCCCTTTGCTTCATGTCGGACCACGTTGTTTGCAAAACGGGCTGCGCGATCGGACTTGAAAAAGGACAATGCCCAGTGAATCTGAGCCTGGTCGTTCGGAAAGAGGTCTCCGACAATTGCGAAGTAGATGCTGCATGTGTTGAAGAATGCACATCCCTTCTCCCGATCTCCGTCAAAGTCCGCCAGAGTTGCGGGTTTGACCTTTGCCAACTTCGCGGACATCCTCTCTTCCGCCAGTTCCGCTTTTCCGAAATCCAGCTCATCCAGCATTGCATTTCCAACACCTTGTGGAATATCTAACTTAGCCAAAATCGTTTGTAAGGCTGTTTCAATCGCGTCGGTCTTCATCTGGTTCCGCGTCAATTCCTCCTCCACATTCTGAAGACGATCATCCGGATCCATGTCAGAAGGGGAAATATGGGACGGGATTTCCGGGGTTGGGAGCTCGATGTAAGAAGAGGGGCTGTCGTATACCGTGTGCGCGGAAGAGGTTGCGATCTCTGAGTCGCTGTCTCCGATTCCGAACGCACCTATGGCGAATGCAACGTGCAGTACGACCGCCGGTCCTCTAGGGGAGAGACTTTTCTGCTGTAAGGGCAACCCTGGCTGGTTGTGGAGATCACACTACCACACAAATGACAAGGGGAAATCCAAAGTATGTATAAATGAACAGAGTATACAAGAGAGGGGATTCTCACCTGACAAGGGGAAATCCAAAGAGAAAAGTCTAAGGGCCCCCAATGTCAGCGAGCCCATATTATACTACGCTGCGCAGCCAGGGACAACACTTGGCACCCGCCATCAACCCTGTATCCTCCTGACCTCCCTGACCCTTGATCGACCCTTGATGCCACCTATTACGCGAGTCGCTTGATTTCCGACGCTGTTCCGAGAGTGGAAGTCGGAAATTGGAGTGGAACTGGCAAGGCGAACAGAACTGGTGGAAGTTCTCCCAGAAGCGGAATCATTTCCGAAAGTGGAGGTGGAGGCGGAGTCGGAAATGGAGTTGGAACTGGGTGTGGTGTCGGAACTGGAAATGGAAAACAGGGTGTCCCCTGACAAGGTAAGAATCAATGCTTCTGCTCTCTTTTCTCCGAAATCTCTTGTAAGTAGTTTGTCCTCATCTCTTGTCCAGAACGAAAATTTTAAAGCACTAGTAGATTCCGGCTCTACCTATTGTTTCATAGAATCCGTCTTTGTCCGTAAATACAGTCTCCAAACCCGTTCCATAGACCCGATCCCACTCTGTTTATTCGATGGTAGTACAAAATTGGTAATTACTGAAGCTGTAGAGCTACCTACCCATTTCCCCAATGGTCACACCCATTCCGTAGACTTTTATGTCAACCCCCTTGATTCGTCTGTTTCGGTAGTTCTCGGACACAACTGGCTCACCCGCTACAATCCGTTGATTGACTGGGTATTGGGCAGTATTACTTTCCGAACTTCCCTTCCGGACAGTCCTGTGGACCCCCCGCCAGCTTCGGCTCACACCGCAATGGCCGAGCCACCCCCGAGTCTGGAGGCCCCTCGGGTAGCTCTCCTTAATGCTGCGGCATTTTACCATGCCTGGAAGTTAGAGGGTTCCCAGTGCTTCCAGCTAAATCTGGCGACGCCCGAGACTGAGGCTTCGGCCCACCCAGCTTGCGCAAAATCCCAACCTGTGGACCTCAAGGACGTCCCTCCGGAGTATCACGACTTCGCGGATGTGTTCAGCAAGTCCAAAGCTGATACCTTGGCTCCACACCAACCCTACGATCTCAAGATCGCTCTGGAGGATGGCGCTACTCCCCCTCAGCCTCCGTTATATTCACTCTCTACCTTGGAGCTTGCTACGCTCTGAGCGTTCATAGATGAGCATCTGAATATGGGTTACATTTGGCCCACTCAGTCTTCGCACGGAGCCCCCTGTAGAGGACAGGAATTATAGGCAGTAGGTTCGGACTTGGTGATCAAAAGAAGACTAGAAATTAATTCACTCTCTCAGTGAATTTAGTTGTCACTATAAATATATTATACACTACCTATAAATTAATTCACTACAGGATGTCTAGGTCAGCAAATCGAAAAGAAACAAGACTAATTTACTTGCCTCTCTCAGTGAATTTAGTTGTCACTGAGAGAGGGGGGAAATGTGTCTCATGCACATGTACTACTAGCCGGTGCTTTAGCGCCCGTGAGGCCACGGTGTGCCATGCTAAGCGCCCATAGAACGTAGCACGGTAGTGAACAGCCACAGCTCAAAAAGGAAACTTGTCCACAACCACCCACAAAGGGTCGGTTGGACAGAACATGAAAAGAAGTAGAAATACAGCTTCAAAAAATCAAAGAAAAATTTGACAAATCATAGAATGAATGTCAGCATGGTTTCAAGTCAAAATCAAAAGAAATACAAATGGTGGAATCTATTTGGCTTGATTTTGGTGCAGGAGCATAAATGCACCCAACACCCCCATCCTCTTCGTCAAGAAGAAGAGCGGTGAACTTCAGCTTTGCGTCGATTTCCGAGCACTCAACAAGATTACAAAGAAAGATCGCTATCCACTTCCATTGATTACCAACTTATTGGATGCGTCCCGAAAGGCTTGGATCTATACAAAAATCGACCTTCGGCACGCATTCCATCTAGTCCAAGTCGCCGAAGGCGATGAGTGGAAAACAGCTTTCCGGACCCATTACGGCTCTTTCGAATGGCTGGTCATGCCGTTCGGCCTTGCCAATGGTCCTGTGGTCTTTCAACGTTTCATGAATGACGTCTTCGGAGATATGCTTGATGTATGCGTCGTTGTGTACCTTGACGACATACTCATCTACTCCGACGACCCGGTCAAAAATAGGGAACACGTCCATGAAGTATTGCGGCGTCTTCGGAAACACAGCCTCTACGCCAAACCCGATAAATGCGAATGGCACCGTGACTCTGTGGAATTCCTCGGGTATATGCTCTCTACCGATGGATTTACCATGTCCGAAGACAAAGTCCAAACAATCTGCAATTGGCCCGAACCTCGGAAGGTCAATGACATACAGTCCTTCCTCGGCTTTGCCAATTTTTACCCCCGCTTTATTTTCAATTATTCCAACATCACTGTTCCCCTCACCCGGCTTACCCATAAAGGCACCCCATGGGCATTTACCGAAGAGTGCCGAAAGTCCTTCAATTACCTCAAGGAGGCTTTCACTTCGGCTCCAATCCTGTCACACTGGGTTCCCGACCGACCTATGGTCGTGGAAACCGACGCCTTGGATTATGCCCTCGGCGTGATCCTGTCCCTGTTCGATGACACAGGCGAACTTCATCCTGTCACCTTCCACTCTCAAACGTTTTCTGGTGCCGAACTAAATTACGATGTCCACGATAAAGAGCTACTGGCAATCTTTGAAGCATTTCAACGTTGGAGACATTACTTGGAGGGCTCCGGCTCCCCTATTGACGTTGTCACAGATCACAAAAACTTGGAGTATTTTCCACCACTAAATTGCTAACCCGACGACAAGCCCGCTGGTCTGAATTCCTCTCACAATTTAACCTCATTATTCGGTTCCGTCCCGGAAAGCTTGGTACAAAACCCGACGCTTTAACTAGATGATGGGACATCTACCTTAAAGAGGGAGGAAATGACTATGGCTCAGTCAATCTGCAAAACTTCCGACCAATTTTCCCAAACCAACAATTATCGGAATCACTCCGGGCAACTTACCTGCTTGCACCCATCCTCCAAGCGAGCACTATGATGGACTCCGAGAAGCTTCATGCCGACATCTTAGCCAACCTGACATCTGACCCTGTTGCCTGCCGGCATCTTGGTGATAGTTCTGACCCGAGATGGATGCAAACCGACAACGGCTTCCTACGCCACGATGGCCGCATATACGTTCCCAATGCCGACAATCTCCAGCTCCGAGTACTCCAGTACAAACACGATCACGTACTCTCGGGACATTTCGGCCAAAACAAGACCCTTGCTCTAATCCGCTGGGAATACACCTGGCCTGCAATTCGGTCTTTCGTCATTGACTTCTGCAAGTCTTGTACCACTTGCTCCCGTTCGAAGTCACAGCGTCACTGTCCCTATGGCACTCTCAAGCAGCTCCCGATACCCGAGCAACCTTGGAATTCCATCTCCATGGATTTCATCAAGCAGTTGCCGGCATCCTCGGGATTCACTGCGATCCTCGTGGTAGTCTGCCGCTTAACCAAGCAGAGCATCTTCATTCCGACGTACGACACGATCACTTCTGCCAACCTAGCCCGCCTGTTTGTCTTGCATGTGTTCTCGAAGCACGATGTCCCAAGCCATGTGACATCGGACCGAGGTTTGGAATTCGTATCCCACTTTTTCCGTTCCCTCGGCAAAGCTCTCGACATGAACTTACATTTTACCTCCGGTTATCACCCCGAAGGCGATGGTCAAACTGAACGTGTAAACTAAACTCTCGAACAATATCTCCGGGTATATTGCAACTACCAACAAGACAATTGGTCCGAGTTGCTCCCGCTTGCCAAGTTTGCGTACAATAATGCTCCCAGTGCCACCACCGGCATTTCACCGTTCTTTGCCAACAAAGGCTACAACCCGAACTTGACAGTTCACCCTGAATGGGACCTCGCTTCCTCTCGGGCCCGAGAATTTGCAGTCGACCTTGACCAGCTTCACGCTGCCTTGAAAGAGCAAATCAAATCTGCTCAATCTCGGTACCAGGTCTCAGCTGACGTGCGTCGTGCGCCCGCCCCCAAGTTCGCAATTGGGTCCTTAGCGTTTGTAAAAGCGCAGTTCTTCCGGACAACCCGGCCCTCGAAAAAGTTGGCTGAAAAGTACCTTGGCCCCTTCGAGATCATTGGCCAGGCCGGATCCCAAGCTTACATATTGCGGCTTCCGGACAGCCTTCGGGCAGTCCACCCAGTCTTCCATGTCTCAATGCTCGAACCCGCAACCCCGAATGTCATTCCGAACCAGGTTCAGTCTCCGCCGCCCCCAGTCGAGATCGACGGCGAGACCGAGTACGAGATTTCCGAGATCCTTGATTCCAAGATCGACCGACGCCATAGACCTTGTAACCTCCTGTACCTTGTCCGTTGGGCTGGTTACGAAGGAACCGATGAGGAGATGTCATGGGTCCTTGCGACCGAACTCGGCCATGCATCCGAGATCGTGACTGACTTCCACTCGGCCTACCCTGCCAAGCCTGGACCATGGGTTCCTTGAACCCGAGCTTCGGCTCCCCATTCCATTTCACTCATTATATGGTCACTTTCTTAGTTAGACAAACACTCTTTTGCTATGTCCTATCTCGGCCGCCTTGCCAAATATTTACGCTTGTAGTTATCGGCCCCACATCCGTCCGCTCATTCCCTGTTCATCTATCACTCCCGTTTCCGATTCCAAACCCCAGCCAAAAAAACACCAAGAAAAAAGATTCACAATTTCCAAAACAAACATTATTATTCTAATCCTCTTTCATAGTTGCATCCCCGTCCGCATCCATCCCATCTTCATTTCCCGACTCCGCATCCGAACCCCCTTCCCTCGCATTATCCACATCCTCGTCCCCATGTCCCGATCCCGATCCCGTATCGGTCCCCGCTCTTTCCTCTCCCTGATCTTCCTTCTCCTTTCCCTTGTCTCCACTTCCCAAACCCGATCCCCCCACGAACCCGAACCCCTCCCAATCCGCACCCGAACCCGAACCCCAAACTCCAGCTTCTTCAGCCACACCCGTCCACCATTGAACCCACTTGCTAAGGCGAGTGTTTTGCCGATGTGTTCTCTCGGCAAACTCCAGTATTCCCTGGAGTGTATCGTGCATTCGCTCGAAAAGAGCGTTTTGTTGAGCCAGAAGCTCCCGAATGGCCGCCGAGGCCTGATCCCTGGAAAGGCCCGTCAACTTAGGCCACCCGGCCTCGGTGGGCAACCCAGATCCATTTCCGGATCCCGACCCTGAAGGACCCGTTTTTATTTCAACCGACGGTTTGGCACCCGTCGGCTTCATTGGCGTTGACCTTGGCGTCTTTGCCGCCGGTACCTCGGCCCCGACCCTGCGCTTCCGCTTTCCCTCAGTAAAACTGCAATGAACCTTGCGGGCATTACAGTCTCGGCATGCCATATTAGTCCCCCATATGCAGGAGACTTTCCGCCGATAGCAGTTGTCACAAGGGAATTCCTAAATCACAAGTCAGTAGCCGAACTGAACCATAACGGAAAACTCACTTCTTCCTCTTCCGACTCCTCCTCCGCCACCTTCTGTTTCTTTGCCTCCGTTGCCTTGGGCTTCGCCTTCGCTTGATTCCGCTCCCGAGCTTGCATTGACATCAAGATGCGTGCCTTCGCGGCAGCCCAATCCACCACCACTAACTCGGGCGATGGTATCCGAATCTCTTGGCTGACCGAGGCTTGTCGCTCCTGAAACTCCTTAATCATATCGTCAAGACGTTGTCTTAGACGAGCACGGGTAGCTACCTCAGCTTTCTTGGCCTCTTCCTCTTGGGCCTTCTTCTTGGCCTCCCGAGCCTCTTCTTCGGCTTCCCGGGTCCTCCTTGCTTCTTCCTCAGCTTCTCGCCTCTCACACTCCTCCTCCTCGGCTTTCGCCTTGCATAGCCACTCCCTTTCCTCCTCGGCTTCTTTCACTTTCTGGGCATCATCCGCCCTCCTCTTTTTTTCCGCCGTGTCCTTGCGCTCCTGGGCGAGGTGACACTTCTCCTTCAGTTCCTCCCTCTTCCTCTCTGCCTCAAGTTCCTCGCGCTCGAGCTCTGCGTCGAGTTCCTCGATTGTAGGCTCTTGGGTGTCTTGGATGTCTGACATGGGAATTTAAAATGATGGGAAGAAGCAGAAAAAGATACGCGAAACAAAGTTTACATAATACCCCCATTCCGGCAATCTCTGTAATCTCACTTATGGCCTCATGGGTTCGGCCATAAAGGGGAGGTACTGTTAAGACCCGTTCCCGAGTCTGGACCTGAGGCCTCGGCCTCGGTTCTTGCTCGGGAACCTTCGGGCTTAACTCGGGTTCCCTATCGGTTCATCATTCACCCTGATCCCCATTCCTAGATAGTCCTGTTCCATTTCTGAGGATCGTCCGTCAACCCTGCTTCCTGCTCGATACGGGCATTGATGCCCTCTTTCCGTTCCTTGCAAATTAGTATATAAACCCCCGTCATGTACACTAATCCCTCAGTTCTGATATCAACTTAGATTCCTTGTATCTTCCACTCCTCTGTCTGATCCTCATTTCCAAACCTTGGCTTCCAGCCGAACCCGTCTCCAATTCCGTTTCCAAAATTAGGGCAGAACACTGTAGTGGGCACAACCTACGAAGTTGAAGCCAAGCCCTCTGTTCCGAACCTCGGTTATCCTCAGCTCGGCCCTCAGGTTGAATCTTAAGTATGACTTACATTCTTAACACTGAGCGCGACCTCGCCTCAGCACGAGCTCGAGACTGTTATGAAGTGAGGATCGTCCGGCATTTTTCCCGCTATTTCTACTATTTTTCCTAGCCTTGTAGGTAGTATTCTTCTTGTTACACTTGCGTCACCTGTCACCATTGCTAACACCGGTGATTGCCATTCCGGTGTTCCATGATGTTCTACTGGTTTCCACCCCTATGTCCGTCATATACAAGTAGTAGATCATTAGTTACAAACAATCTAATGGTTTTTAGCCCATCGCTCCCATGAGGAGTCCGGTTGTTGAGCTCTGAGTTAACAGTGTCCTCATTGCTTGTGTTTCAGTTTGTTCTCGTTGTCCTGTGCCGTGAGATCGGCTATCCTTCCCTTACTCGTGTTTGCATTAGTTTGCGTTCTCTTATTCCGGCTTCGTTCGCCACAGCGACGCCAACCCTTCTCATATATCAATAACAGAGACTTCGTGGTTGACCTGGACGAGCTTCACCAAGAACTTCGCCACGCCATCCTCGAGGCTCAAAAGACCTACCAAGCCTCGGCCGATGTTCGTCGCAAACCCGCCCTGATTTCCAAGTAGGATCCCTCGCCTTTGTAAAAGCACAGTACTTCAGAACCACTTGGCCCACTAAGAAACTCGCCGAGAAGTTTTTGGGTCCTTTCGAGATCATTTCCCGAGTGGGTACTCACTCCTTCACCTTTCAACTTCCAGAACACATGCATTCAGTCCATCCAGTATTCCACATATCCATGCTCGAACCAGCCTCGCCCAACACCATCCCAAACCGAGTTCAGCCTCCTCCGCCTCTAGTTGTCATCGACGGCGAGCCCGAGTTCGAAGTCTCGGAAATCCTTGACTCCAAGATCGATAATAAATGGAAAGTTCCCGACGTGAATCCAGACGACAATACTGACTACGACAGAAACTCATTGAGCAGCAGCGGCGAACAGACAGCAGCATCATTCCAATGCCCACCTCCACCACCACCACCACCAGGACCTCCCCCCGGCAGGCCTTCACCTCCAAATCCCGCCAACCCAGTTCCGCCCACTCTAGCCCCGGATCTTGCACAGGCTATTGCCATGCTGGCCAGCCAACTCCAGCGTCCGGCCCAAGCTCCACACCCCAAGACAAAATTTCATGAACCAGATCAGTTCAATGGTTCTGACCCTAAGAAGCTTCAGCCTTTTTCAGTTCAGCTTCAGCTCAACTTCCACGATCGTCCCGACGCCTTTCCTGATGATGAGCAAAAGGTCAACTACGCCCTTTCGTACCTTAGGGGCATGGCTCTTGACTACTTCGAACCCACCCTCATGGACCCCTACGCTGTTGTCGACTGGGCCGGAGATTACCAAAACATCGTTTCTGAACTCCGCAACAACTTCGGACCATTCGGTTATGGAAGAAAATGAACTCAATAAGCTTCATATGAAAGACATTCATAAGATAGTTAAATACATCGTCACTTTCCAGCAGCTCACTCCTTGAGTCCAATGGGGAGAACCGCACTCCACTAACAGTTCTACATGGGCCTGCCATCCCAGATCAAGGATGAAATCACCCGCATCAGAAAACCCGCCACCCTAACCGACCTCCGCAACCTAGCCCAATCTATCGATGCACGCTACTGGGATAGACATTCTGAAATCACTCGTGAAACTTCCGCTCAGAGCAAGCACGACAAGTCTTCCAACAAGAAGTCTGATAAAGACAAGAAGAAGACCAATTCCGGAAATAACAACACCGGAAACAACAACAACAGTTCCGGCTCCAACTCCGGCAACCAGAACACCACTCCCACACCTCACAACAACCAGGCCTCTGGTTCCAACACCAACGCCCAGAAAAGCACTCCCGACCTTTCCGACAAACTTGGGAAGGATGGAAAGCTAATCCCTGCAGAACACCAGTGTCGCAGGGACAACAACCTTTGCCTCTTCTGCTTCTGCGGCAAAGAAGGTCAGAATGCACCCGAGCTACCGCTTCCGCTGCAAAGGCCAAGGGCCGCGTAGCGAAGACGGAAAAGAAATCCGAAGCAACTCCCACTATGGATGCAAAAAAATAGTCAGCAGTCCTCCGGCCTCTGCACAAGCTGAGGGCTGTGTTGACCCCATTCGTGTGACTAAAGAGGTTAAACTCAACACATCCACTCTTTCGTCCTCCGACTCCCTCTTGATTCCGCTCACCTCTGACACCATTTCCACACCTCCGTTTACTGCATTGATCGACTCTGGTTTGACTCACTGTTTCCTCAATTCCGACTTTGTTTTGAAGCATAAGCTTCCAACCGACAACATTCCGACAATTCTGCTCCGCCTTTTTGATGGGTCATCCAACACGGCAATCTCACAAGTCGTGGACCTATCCATCCATTTTGCTATTGGGGACAACCATGAAGTTACATTTTATGTTACTCCGCTAGATGCTAGCTGTTCCGTTGGACTAGGACACAATTGGCTCACCTGATATAATCCGTCGATTAACTGGGCATTGGGTCAGATACAGTTCGGTACCCCGGGTCAACTTCTGTCTATTCAGATGTCATCCGCAAAGATGGCTCAAGCCTCTTCTGCAATTCCGCTTGTAGATTCAGTTCTGCACTCTGGTCCCCCGTTAGCAACTCCGTCCCTTGAAGCTCCTCGAATTGCTCTCGTTTCCACCACCGCTTTCTGCATATTGCAACGGCAACAAGATTTGACTGTCTTTCAGCTTCACCTCTCCAATTCAGCTTCAGTCAAGGCTCGTTCCACCTCGACTTCTGCTCTGGTCAATATGAGCTTAGTTCTGGAAGAATACCATGACTTCCCGGATGTGTTCAACAAGGCCAAATCCGATAAACCTGCTGAACATCAACCTTATGATTTGAAGATAGATTTGGAAGAAGGAGAATCTCCGCCCCTTGGACCGATCTACTCCCTTTTGCAAAGTGAACTCCAGACTCTCCGTGAGTTCATTGATGAACACCTCAACATGGGATTTATCTACCCTTTGCTGTCTCCGCACGGCGCTCCGGTCCTTTTCGTCAAGAAGAAGGATGGATCTCTCCGCCTCTGCGTCGATTTCCACAGACTTAACGCCCTCACTAAGAAGGATAAATATCCACTTCTGCGCATTTCCAACCTCCTCGACACTCCCCCCAGCGCAAAGATCTACACCAAAATCGACCTCCGGCACACTTATCACTTGTCCGCATCCGCGAAGGTGATGAGTGGAAAACCACCTTCCGCACTCGCTACAGTGCTTTTGAGTGGGTTGTCATGCCTTTTGGTCTAACCAATGCTCCCGCTGCTTTTCAGTGATTTATGAATGATGTATTTTCCAACCTCCTCGATGTATGCATCCTAGTCTACATTGACGACATCCTCATCTATTCTGACACACCGGAAGAACATTGGGAACATGTCCGCGAAGTACTCCGCCACCTCCGCAAACACCACCTCTATGCAAAAGCAGAGAAATGCAAACGGCATCGCAACACGGTGGAATACCTAGGCTATATCCTCTCTCCAACAGGTCTCACCATGGCAGAGGACAAAGTCAAGGTAATTCAAGAATGGCCGGAACCCCGATGGGTTAAGGATGTACAGTCTTTCCTTGGCTTCACCATCTTTTACCGACGTTTCATTTATAACTTTTTCGACATTACTGTTCTGCTCACGTATCTCACCAGGAAGGGTGATCCATGGAATTTCACTCCAGAATGCTGTTCAGCATTCGAAGCCCTCAAGGTGGCCTTCACTACGGCTCCTATTCTCGGTTTCTTGATTCCTGATGCCCAACTTGTGCTCGAAACCAACGCTTCTGACTATGCGCTAGCCGCCATTCTTTCAATCATTTCCCCCAACAACGGAGAAATTCATCTGATCGCTTTTCATTCCCGCACCTTTTCTGCCCCAGAACTCAACTACAACATCCACGATAATGAACTACTCGCGATCTTTGAAGCCTTCAAGATTTGGCAACACTACCTCGAAGGTCCGACTTATCCCATCGACATTGTCACGGATCATAAAAACCTTGAGTATTTTGAGACTACTAAGATTTTGACTCGCCATCAAGTCTGCTGGTCTGAATATCTCTTACAGTTCAATATGGTGAGCCACTTCCACCCCGGAAAGCTCAGAGCAAAACCCAACGTGCTCACTAGACGTTGGGACATCTACCCAAAAGAGGGAAGTAGCAACTATGCCAGCGTTAATCCACACAATTTCTGCCCAGTATTCTCGACTGAGCAGCTGGCATCGTCCATGCATGCCACAGCATTGCAATTTCCGCTACTCCACGCCTCAATCATCATGGACACCGAGTCTCTCCATTCCGACATCCGTTCCGCACTTCGTTCCAACCCCATCTCCACAACCCACCTCGATAACCCAACCAGTCCTGGATGGTCCCTCAATTCCGATGGATTCCTCTGCTACAAGTCCTGAATCTATGTTCCGGATATCAATGATCCACAATTTCGAGTACTCCAGCAAAGCCACGATCATCCGCTCTCAGGACACCAAGGCCAAAACAAGACCCTCGACATCAGCTGATGTACCTACACTTGGCCACTCCTCCACATGATGGTCCAAGACTACTGCAAGTCATGCACCACTTGCATGTGTGCCAAGCCTCAACGTCACAAGCCCTACGGCCTTCTGAAGCAACTTCCAATCCCAGAACAGCCCTGGAATTCGATATCCATGGACTTCATCGAGAAACTTCCTAAGTCATCTGGCTATGATACTATTCTAGTTGTTGTTGACCACCTCACAAAGCAGTCTATCTTTACTCCGACTTACAACACCATCACTTCCGCCCAGCTCGCACAGCTCTTCGTACACCACGTCTTTTCCAAGCACAGAATCCCCTCCCATGTCACTTCCAACCATGGATCAGAATTTGTGTCCTCTTTTTTCCACACACTTGGCAAGGCTCTTGACATGAAACTCCACTTCACTTCCAGTCCTGAAGGTGACGGCCAAACGGAACATACTAATCAAACCCTCGAGCAGTACCTCCATGTCTATTGCAACTACCAACACAGCAACTGGTCCGACCTTCTTCCGCTCACAGAATTTGCTTACAACAATGCACCTTCCGCCACCAGTGGAATTTCGCCCTTCTACACCAACAAGGGCTACCTACCACCTGAATCTCGTCATCCACCCCGAACACGACCTCGCCTCTGCCAGAACCCAAGACTTCATTGTGGAACTCAACGACCTTCACCAGCACCTCCGAGAGAACATTTCCGCTGCCCAAAAGAGATACCAAACTTTTGCCGATCGGAAACGTCTTCTGCAACCAGCATTTGAGATTGGCAACAAAGTCTTTGTCAAAGCTGAAAACTTCCACACCACTTGGCCCTCGAAGAAGCTCTCTGAAAAATACCTTGGCCCTTATGAGATCATCGCTAAGGCTGGCAGTCATTCTTTCACTCTCAGACTTCCTGACAATATGCGCACAGTACACCCGGTATTCCATGTCTCCATGCTCGAGCCCGCAGTTCCGAACATAATTCCGAATTGAGAACAACCTCCGCCTCCACCAGTGATCATCGACGGAGAACCGGAATATGAAATCTCGGAAATTCTCAACTCCAAGCTCAACAAACGATACCGCTGCCAACTCCAGTACCTAGTCAAGTGGGCAGGCTATGAAAACACCGATGAGGAGACTTCCTGGATTTCTGCCATGGAACTTGACCATGCCTCTGAACTCATCTCTGATTTCCACAAGGCATACCCCACCAAGCCTGGCCCTATTTCCGCGCCTTAGTCATTGCCAACCCTCAGTTCCGACACTTCCTTTCCCTTACATTGTTCGAGTATCAAGTTCAAATCTAATTAATATTCCGCTACATTACTTTCTGACACTTCAAGAAATTAATTACAAGTCACCTCATCCTCCCTCATTGTCTCCTCTCCACCCATCTTTTCCGTTTCCGATGCCTTTTCTGCCTCCTCTTGCTCGATCCTGTCCAAGTCCCCTTCAACCCTTTCCCTCCCTTTCGCCACACTTTCTGCTCTCGCGCTTGGACCCGCTTCCGCCCCAGCCCCTTCTTCCCACAGTCACGTGTTCATTCACACCCGGACCAAGTCATTCCGCCATCGCATTTCCCACACCAACTGCTCCAGAATGGTGGACACCACAGTCATTTGGTTCTGCACTGAGAGGACTTGATGTTGCTGAATCTCCATCAGTTCGGCCAGAATATCCTGGATTTCACCTTGTTGGTCCCTCATAGTCCTCATCCATCCCGCAATGTCGAGGAGCGACAAGGCCATGGTAAAGCAGTTTAACACCACAGCCTCTGATGTTCCGGTCACCTAGAAAAGGTGCTGTGTCATGGATGGGTGTTCTGCCAGGGTGGAACGTGGAAAGAGACAGAAAGTTGAAATGGGCAGGCCTGGGATGCCAAGGTTGAAAACAGGGCTGAGCGGGGGAATTGTCCCGACATTGTTCACAGGATGTTTCCTGTGGATTGTCTGACCAGATGCAATCGAGCCCTTTGCTTCGCATGGGTCGCATGCGGCCTTTTATTCCTCATCATCATCCCTCATCTTGCGCTTTTTGGTCGCAGGGTTCTCTGGACCTATCTCCCGTAGTTCCAACATCCGCTGAAATTTGTTCACCCTCGCCTGCTGGAACTCGTCCACCCTTCCTTTCCGTCCTTCCACAACGTTCAGTGAAGAGGCGGCCGCCTTCTTTTTCCTTTTGCCCTTGGGAGTTGGTGTACTTTCCACCAAAGATTCCGAGTCTGTCTCAGATTCATATTCAACGGTTTTCTAGATGGAATTTCGTTAGCAGCCATGGAATTTCTGCAGAAACTTTCCGACTCACCCGTTGTCTTTCCGCCTTCTCTGCGGCGGCCTTATCCTCTGCAGCCTTCTTGGCTGCGTTGCATTTCCGCTTGTCCTCGCGGAGATGCTCCTCCTTCTCGCGGCGTTCCTGGTCCTTCCATTCCTGCTCCTTGCATTCTTTCTCCTTACACTCCTTCTCCTTGCACTCCTCCTCCAGTTGTTGCTTTTCCTTCCATGCAGCCTTTTCGGCCTCACGTTTTTCCGCCAGTTCTTCTTGCACGACCATATTGGCAAAATATTGTTTCATTTGCACGCTGGTCATTTTGGAGAAGTCAGGATTGGACGACATGGTGAATGGTTTAGGATCAAGACGCATTCTTCTTCCCACCTATCTTTCAAACTCCGACGTGTTGTTCACAGGTCACGTGATCTGACTTGTGGTCTCATGGGGCTCAACCTTAAAGGGGAGATACTGTTACAACCGTGCAGTTCCGATTCCCAACACTCAGTTCCGCTCACGTTCTGACCCTCCGATAGTTCCGACATTCCACCTCTTAGTACAGCAAGACCTTATGTCCGATCCTCCTTGTAGTTTCGTTGTCAGATATGTTTTCCGATCCCTTGTTCTTTTGCCATTGTTTTACCCTACCCTGAACCCTTGTAGTCCCCTTGTTCCCAATTAGTTAATTACCCCGTATGTCTATCTGACTTCCGCTCTCTCCGGAATTTGCTTAGTACTACCTCATTACATGTTGTCTCAGCTCTTTGTATAAAAGCCTCTCATGTATGTCTGTTATTCTGCAATCAGATAATCGCCTTCGATATGTGATTTCCTTCACTCTATCTCCTGTTCTTAGCACAGTGAGTTTTGCAAGACCTCTGACTCTCCACCTTCCACCTTCCACCTTCCGACTCAGTTCCAACTCAATTTCCGACTTCTGTTTAGTTCGATACTTTCCGACTTCCGACCTGCATTCTGAAATACTTAGGATGATAGATCATTGGGGGTGCAACATATAAGTTGAAGCCATCGTCCTTTCCAGTTCTGACTTGCGGAAATCTCGATATGTAACAAGATAGGTGAAAACAGAAAAACACAAAAATATTATACATTACTTCAAAATCATCACGATTATTGATACTAATAGCCAGGAGCCGCTGGGATCAGATCCACATCAAACCTGATGTTACGTATCGGAAATCCCGGAGATCGGAACTAGAAAGGACAGTGGCTTCAACTTATGTGTTGCGCCCCTGATGAACTATAGTCCTAGGTATTTCGGATTTGAGTTCCGGAGGTCGGAGGAGGTGGAGGTTGAGTTCCGATGTCCATTATACTTACACACCCTTTGTTCTTTTGGCATTGTTCTTACTCTACCCTGCACCCCCTTGTTGTCCCCTTGTTCCACATTAGTTACTTGCCCTGTATGTCTATCCGATTTCTGCTCCCTCCAGGATTTGCTTAGTACCACCCTATTACCTGTGGTCTCAGCTCTTTGTATAAAAACCCCACATGTATGTCTTCGTTTCTGCAATCAGATAATCGACTTTGATACATGAACTCCCTCGCACTATCTCCTGTTCTTAACACAGCAAGTCTTGCAACCTCTGTCTCCCTCTCTGCCTTGATACTCTGTCTTCCGCCTCTTCCAACCTCTGTTCTCTGACGTCCAACCTTCAGTACCCACAGAAATCTGGAAATGGTATCTTGCTGTGCTAAGGGTTGAGTATGGAGGCCGATGAATAGAGTCGTCCAGGGGTACTGAAGAACAACGGGTTGAGGTCGTGGGATGTGGAGGTTGCAGAATAGAGTTGGAGGTGCTGTGGAGGTGTTCCAGAGGTGGCAGAGATGGTCGAGCAGCATGATCGTAACACCTGACTGTAGCCCCTATGGGCTACCAGTGCGGGGTGGCGAACGTCGAAAGCTGGGCCAGTGACAAGGGAGCCCGACCGACCGACGAGGAGGGGGGGTTTTAGTGGGTAAAAGCCCCCCCACACCGTCTCCCGAAAGGGGGTTTGTCTGCTAGCAGATTTCCCCTCCCTGGCAAAAAAAAAGAACCTGCCACTCTGACCAACCTCCGCAACTTCACTTAATCCATCGATGCACACTACTGGGAATGACATTCAAAGATCACTTGTGAAACTTCCACCCAGAGCAAGCAGGACAAGTCTTCTGACAAGAAGTCTGAAAAAGACAAGAAGAAGACCAATTCCGGAAACAACAACTCCAGAAATAACAACAACAATTCCAGCTCCAACTCCAGCATGGAATTCCACTCCCACACTGTGCAACAACAGCCAGGCTTCCGGTTCTAACACTAACGCCTGGAAGACCACTCCTGACCTTTCCAACAAACTTGAGAAGGATGGAAAACTGACCCCTGCAGAATGCCAGCATCGCATGGACAACAACCTTTGCCTCTTGTGTGGCAGCCTCTGCACGAGCTGAGGGCTGTGTTGACCCCATTTGTGCGACTAACAATGTTTGACTCAACGTGTCCGCTTTTTCATCCTCCAACTCCCTCTCGATTCACTAACCTCTGACACAATTCCCGCACCTCCTTTTACTGCATTGATCGACTCTGGTTCAACTCATTGTTTCATTGATTCCGACTTTGTTCTCAAGCACAAGCTTCCAACCCACAACAGTCTGACTATTTCGCTCGTCCTTTTTGATGGGTCATCCAACACAGCCATTTCACCAGTTGTGGACCTGTCCATCCGTTTTGCTACCGGGGACAACCATGAAGTTACATTTTATATTACTCCACTAGATGCTAGCTGTTCCGTTGTACTAGGACACAACTGGCTCACCTAATATAATCCGTCAATTGCCTAGGCATGGGGCCAAATACAGTTCCATACCCTGGATTATCTTCCATCTATTCTGATGTCATCTACAAAGATGGCTAAAGCCTCTTCTGCAACTCTGCTCATGGATTCAGT
>WHVA01000368.1:0-117309 GCA_015179125.1 Gautieria morchelliformis | reverse complement strand
ACTGCTCCAGGACCGCCGACATGACGGTCATCTGGTTCTGGAACGACAGCAACTGCTGTTCCTGAACCACCGCCATATCCGTCAGCAGTTTCCGGATCCCGCGTTGGGTTTTCCGGATTCCCCTCAGCGACTCCGCGATGTCTAGCAACGGAGACGCCATGCTGAAGCGGTTCAGCACCGCTGCCTCAGACGTCCCGGTCACCGGAAATCCTTCCGCCTTCCTTCCGCTTGGTCCCGGTTTTGACTTGGGGGTTTCAGGCCCCTCGGTCTCAACCCTGCGCCGTTTCCGCTCCACCCTCGCGGCACACCCATCCACCACGCAACGGCACTTCTTGTCCCGGCACCGTTCGCAGGCCGTCTCCCGCGGATTTTCCGACCACACGCACTCCAGGCCCTTGACCTCGCACGTATCGCAAGGAGCCTTCTCCTCCTCACCGTCCCTGGTCTTCCTTTTCCGGGTCGCAGGATTTTCCGGCCCCAGCTCTCGCAACTCCAGTATCCGAGCCAGCTTCTCTTTCCGAGCCTGCTGGAACTCGTCCGCCCTCCGTTTCCGCTCCTCAACTACGTTCGGCATGGGAGCACTTTCTTTTTGCTTCCCCTTGCCCTCTGGAGTCGGCGTGCTTTCCGCTTCCGATTCCCCCTCGGAATCGGCAACTCTCTGGCAGTTCTCTGTGAGCTCCGGAACCTCCCCACGACATTTCCGACTCACCCGGAACTTCCCTGCCTTTTCCGCCACGGCCTTTTCTTCCGCAGCCTTTTCGGCCGCATCCCGTTTCCGTTGTTCTTCACGGACGCGCGACTCCTCCTCGCGACGCTTACGGTCACGCTCCTCCTTCTCCTTCCGTTCCTGCTCCCGACGCTCCAGTTCCTTGCGCTGCTCCTCCAGCCGCTCCCTCTCTTTCCGCGCGGCTTCCTCGGCCTCGCGCTTCTCGGCCAGTTCCTTCTGCGCAAGAATATCAGCAAAGTGCTGCTTCATCTCGGCACTGGACATTTTAGAGAAATCGACTGAAGTACTCATGATGGAATAGAGAGAAGACGTGTTTGTCTTTCAGCCTATATTTCAAAACTCCGACGCGTTTGTTCACAGGTCACGTGATTCCGACTTGTGGTCTCGCGGGGCTCGACCTTAGAAGGGAGATACTGTTACGACCGTTCATTTCCAACTTCCGACCCTCAGTTCCGCCATACATTCCGCCTCTCCAATAGTTCCGCCACACGTTCCGCCCCTCCGACATTTCCGCCATTCCGCCCCCTGTACATTTCCCTTGTTCTTTCGACTCTATTACTCGGACCCACCGGATCTACCTCGCCATTCATCAAAACCATATATCCGGTCACCCTTGTAGTTCGTTGTCAGATATGTTTTCCCGACCCCTTGTTCTTTGCTATTGTTCTACCTTACCTTGAACCCCCCTTGTAGTCCCATTGTTCCCAATTAGTTAGTTCCCACACATTGTACTCGACTTCCGCTTCCTCCGGAATTTGCTTAGTACAACACCATTACTTGTTGCTCTGCGCTTTGTATAAAAACCCCCTCATGTATGTCTGTTATTCTGCAATCAGATAATCACCTTCGATACTTGATTTCCTTCGCTCCATCTCCTGTTCTTAGCACAGCGAGTCTAGCAAGATCTCAGTCTCTCTCTCAGCCTTCCGTCTTCCGCCTTCCGCCTCAGTTCCGACTCAAGTTCCGACCAAACCTCTGGTCCAGTACTTTCCAACTTCCGGCTCATTTCCGAAATTCCTAGGACGATAGTTCATTGGGGGCGCAACCTATAAGTTGAAGCCGCTGTCCTTTCCAGTTCCGACTTAGTGGAAATTTCGATACGTAACATGTCCCCAATTATAGTGTGCATAGCATGTCCTCCATGCATAGTGTGTCCCCACATGCAGTGTGTCCCCCATGCATAGTGTGTCCCTCAAGTATAGTGTGCGTAGTGTGTCCCTGGTTTGTAGCATGTCCCCAAACATAGCATATCCCTAAATTATAGCATGTGTGTCCCCCATGCATAGTGTGTCCACATGTGTAGCATCTCCCTCAAGTATAGCGTGCAAAGTGTGTCCCCCATGCATAACATGTCCCCCAAGTATAGCATGTGTAGAATGTCCCTTGTTTGTAGAGTTTTCCCCATGCATAGGGTGTGTAGTGTGTCTCTTGTTGTACCGTGTCCCCCAAGCATAGTGTGCCTGTCCCCAAGTATAGTGTGTCCCCACTCATAGCGTGCGTGTCCTTACTGCCCTTCCATACTTGACCCCTCAGCATAGGAAGTCAGGAGCATCAGGAGTTCCATTTGTTTGGCTATCAATTAGACCTCTGTGCCCCTTGTTTTTTTGCCTATTGTTCTTAGTTCTACCCTGAACCCCTTTGTAGTTCCTCTTGTTCCACACTAGTTACTTACCCCATTTATCCTAGTTACTTTCACTTGCACTGGAACTGCTTACCTCTACCTTCTGACATGTTGTCTCAGCTCTTTGTAATAAGCCTCAATTGTGCATTACTATAGCTGGCCTGGCACTCCCAGACACAGCAAAGTTGATCAACATGGTGGATCATCTAATCACTGATTTAAATTAGGCACTTCATGTGGAATAAACCCCCCATGTCTGGGGAAACCCCTATTGGATGGTTATTACATGGATAATATGTATAGTTTAGTGCATGAATGGCTAATCAAATGCAAGAATGTTCTCAAAACCACCTGGAAGTCCAACCACTATGGTAATAGGAGATGCAACATATCTGTGTGTTAGTGAGTGTTTCCCTCAGCCAAATCATAGGGCCCCTCTGCATTGCGTCCACAATCTGCCATGCACAAACCAGCTGAAATCAAGCTTTGTGGATCCCTTCGCAATGACAACAGCGTTCGCCGGCCGCCAGAGACCTACTTGTGACCAAGGTGGTATCCAGAATAAAAGTTCTGAGGGCGAGTTTAGTAACCAGCCATTTTCGAGACGTGAGTGGTTTTGAAACCCAGGCCCCGTAGCTTTGCAAACGATACGATATTAGCAGATTCCGACAAATCAAGATAACAGCTACTGACTAGCCTGACCTGCGAATGGCGCTGAAAGGAGCTCCAAGGTGTCTGCATTCCACACACGGATCGTGTTGTCGGCAGACCCGGAGACAATGCGCTTGCCGTGGTGCGAGAACGCCACCGACGAGACCCAATTCGTGTGGCCTTGAAATGGTGCTGAAATGGGCTCCCCGGTGTCTGAATTCCACACACGGATCGTGTTGTCACGAGACCCGGAGACAATGCGCTTGTCGTAGTGCGAGAACACCACCGAGCTGACTGAGTCGGTGTGGCCTTGGAATGGCCCTGAAATTACCTCCCCGGTGTCTGCATTCCACACACGGATTGTCGTGTCCAAAGACCCTGAGACGATGCGCCTGCCGTCGTGCGAGAACGCCACTGAACTGACTGAGTCTGTGTGGCCTTCGAATGGTGCCAAAATTACCTCCCCGGCGTCTGCATTCCACAAACGGATGGTCTTGTCATATGACCCGGAGGCGATGCGCTTGCCGTCCGGCGAGAACGCCACCGACGAGACCCAATTGGTGTGGCCTTCAAATGGTGCTGAAATGAGCTCCCCAGTGTCTGCATTCCACACACGGATCGTGTTATCATAAGACCCGGAGACGATGCGCTTGCCGTCAGGCGAGAAGTCCACGGACCTGACCGAGTCGGTGTGGCCTTCGAATGGTGTTGAAAGGAGCTCCCCGGTGACTGTATTCCACACACGGATCGTGTTGTCATCAGACCCGGAGACGATGCGCTTGCCGTCGGGCGAGAAGTCCACGGACCTGACAGAGTCGGCGTGGCCTTCGAATGGTCCTGAAATGAGCTCCCCGGTGTCTGCATTCCACACACGGATCGTCTCGTCATAAGACCCGGAGACGATGCGCTTGCCGTCCTGCGAGAATGTCACCGACGAGACCCAATTCGTGTGGCCTTGAAATGGTGTTGAAATGAGCTCCCCGGTGTCTGAGTTCCACACACGGATCGTCTTGTCATCAGACCCGGAGACTATGCGCTTGCCGTCGTGCGAGAACGCCACCGACCTGACCGAGTCGGTGTGGCCTTCAAATGGTGCTGAAATGAGTTCCCCGGTGTCCGCATTCCACGCACGGATCGTCTTGTCATTGGACCCGGAGACGATCCGCTTGCCGTCGTGCGAGAATGCCACCGACCTGACCCAGTCGGTGTGGCCTTCGAATGGTCCTGAAATGGACTCCCCGGTGTCTGCATTCCACAAACGGATCGTCTTATCATCAGACCCGGACACAATGCGCTTGCCGTCGTGCGAGAACGCAACCGACCTGACCGAGTCGGTGTGGCCTTCGAATGGTGCTGAAATGAGCTCCCCGGTGTCTGCATTCCACACACGGATTGTCTTGTCCAAAGACCCGGAGACGATGCGCTTGCCCTCCAGCGAGAACGCCACCGACCTGACCAACCCGGTGTGGCCTTCGAATGGTGCTGAAATGAGCTCCCCGGTGTCTGCATTCCACACACGGATTGTCTTGTCCAAAGACCCGGAGACGATGCGCGTGCCATCGTGCGAGAACGCCACCGATGTGACCAACTCGGTGTGGCCTTTGAATGGTGCTGAAATGAGCTCCCCGGTGTCTGCATTCCACACACGGATCGTCTTGTCATACGACCCGGAGACGATGCGCTTGCCGTCCGGCGAGAATGCCACCGACGAGACCCAATTGGTGTGACCTTCAAATGGCGCCGAAATGAGCTCCCCGGTGGCTGCATTCCACACACGGATTGTCCTGTCATCAGACCCGGAGACGATGCGCTTGCCGTCCTGCGAGAATGCCACCGACGATACGGTACCGGTATGACCTACCAGAACGGTTTGAATACGTGGCCACGTCGTCGCTTTCCCGGTCTCGATGTGGAGGAGTCGTGGAAATCGTGGGAGGTATGTCTCGCCTACTTTCGACCTTTCAGGTGCAAACGGGAGTGCCGACAAATAGAGATGGGGAGCACTCTGAGAGATTACACTCCCAAACGCAGCTACAAAATTGAGGGTATCCGCTACGAATGCTGTAATGTCATTATCCTGAAGTTCATTAGACTCACGTCGGAGCTCATCACAATTCGGGGACTCACCTGACTCCAGCCCAATATTGACGAGAGCGCTGCTGATGCATCGGATACCTTCTTGATCAAACTTAAAACCTCTAGCCAGTAGAGTAGCTTAGTCTCGAAAAACTCCATGACCTTTCCACCTATTTCCGGGCTAAAGGTGGTGGCGCGAATATGGTCCGCCCAAAAACGGCAAGAGTAGGAAAGTTGTGGGGATATATACTTCTTGGTCCGTGTTCCCAAGTCGATAACGTCGTCGTTGGGCAGATGTGAAGTTTCAAGCTGACAAATGTTGAAATAAAGTTCCTCCCTCATCACGCGCAAGGATGAGAGAGCAAGGCCATCATGGTGTAAAGATGTGTCGATGTAGTATGGTCCACTCCGGCTGCGATCTGTCAAGAAGTCACGAAAGGATGTGTGTAGCAGACTGATTGTGCCAGACTTTTGAGAAGGAAGGCTCAGCAAAGCACCCATAGGTCCAACTATATCATGAACCTCGGCACCCGAGTCGTCTGCCTTACATAATTTCTGCAGGGCAGACATCGAGAGCGGTTCTCTGGCGGCAAGCATGCAGCCCATCACCAGGCGAAAGCGACGCCTGACACGGTCTGTGAAGTCATCGTGAACCCCGAATATCTGCGTGAGGATACCGAGATACAGGTTATCCATCCCACTGAGGTTCTTGATTAAAAGGTCCTCCAGTCGGTCAACAGCTGCGCGACCACCCTTCCCACCTATGATAAATCGGCAAGCCGTGGATGCCCATTGAAATAGGCCTTCAGATTTATCGACTAATAATCGACACCAGCCACCGTTGGGCCATTTGTGCTCGAGGGCCGGAATGTTACCCAGTTGCGCTTGCACAAAGCGGGAAATGTCCTCATAGGGGTTGGGGTCAATCTCCTTTATGGACCTGGAAAGCACGTGCTTCTTCCCAAGAAGGGCGTTCTGGATGTCTAGTTCAGCGCGGGAAGTGATAAGAAGATGGAAATTAGACGGCAGTTGTGCTGCTTCGTTGCCAAGGACAGACAAGAGAGCCTGGCGAGATTGCTCGTCTCCGCTCTCATCCAATGCATCAATGACAATCACCGTTGGTCCGATGGTCGTTAGCCCACGGGCGACGTCTAAAATGAACATCTGGAACTGCACACTAGGCACGAGTGTGGTCCGAAGTTCGCGGTGATTCCGAACCACTTTCAATAACGATGCTCTGCGTTGTGGGTCCAGATCGGCCAGACTACGAGCAATTGTGCTGAAAACATTTTTGGGGGAGCGTTCTGCCTGCTGAGCGCGGTCGAAGCAGTACGACGCTCCGAGACGCTTGAGCCTGTGAAATCGTCGGGCGACCTCGTGAGCAATTGCAGATTTGCCCGCACCTGCAACATCGTTCAAGAAAAATATCCGGGGGGTGTCGTCGCTATCCTGGTTGGCCCAATCACAGATCTCCCCAATAACTTTCTCGCGAGTACCCGGCAAACAGCCTTTATTAGGATCGCAACCAGCTCCCGCTGCGTAGGGCATGCCATTGAGCTGAAATTCCCCAGCTGGTTGCAAGGTGTATTAGCCTCGGGAAAGGCCCCAAATCAGAAACTCACAGAGATCACCGACGACATCCAGAACACGTAGTACACTGATTTCAGGAGTGATGACGGCGTTTTCCCGTAACGCCAACCTGAGCTTGTTGAACATGTCCTGGTGTTGTTTGACCTTGCTGTCGACATTTGACACTAGATTCTTCGCGGTTCTTTTCCCTGAACAAAAGTCATCAGCCATGGCCACCAGACACAATGGGTCCAACATACAGAAGTTCTTGTTTTTGGCATAGTCGGCGATAAAGTAACTGCACTCTACCGTCTGATTCGTCAAGGCTATGATAATTGGTCTTTGCGAGTCAATTTGCTTTAACGGCTCCGCCAAGTGGACAAACGCATAGGTGTCTCCAATAACCTTCGCCAGCTCATTGATGCTATCGTCCCGGTCTTTTTGAGCAATGATCGTCTGCCCTGACGTCAGATGTGTATATCAAGCTGGTGCTAGATCTACCTTGTGCGCAATAGACAGGATAGACCATGCCATTTTCGCGTAAGGATGGACCTAGAATCAAGCAAACAATGTACATGAGATGACCTGGGAGACCGTGGGCATTTGAACCATACCTCGGAGATTCCAACCACGATCTCTGTAAAGAGCTTGATCTTGTCCAGGAGTGGATCCCAAACCGCCATTGTCGGGATAACAGTATTATTGGTGGTGGAAATGACGTCGTCGACCACATACTCTGCTTCAATAAATCTGGACGACGCAGCGTTCATACTATCGACCACTTTCGTTCCGCTGACTGCTTCGCTGAACTGGGCCTCCTGCATCCCAAAAGACGTAACGGTGAACTCTAGGACGGTCTGAACCTCATGCATGTTCCCTGCCTCATCGTATTTACGCAGTGTGCGAGCAACCGCTGCTGTGTTCGATGATTACACGTGCATTCCGTCGATGAGCGAAAAGGACTGACCTCCAGTGGCTCCGTCTGCAAGCAGCAGCTCAATCCTTTCCCTTGCGCCGCCTATGTAGTCATCACGTGTAAAGATACGGCGCCCGTAGACTTCGATTCTTAATACGGAAGCCCCATGAAAGCCCTTGCTGGGCGTGGATTTAAGTCGCATGAAGATAATAACGTTGGAATTAAACGCACAAATAGAACGAGTCATTCCACGAGGCCGTATTGCCTCTCGCCGATACCGCAGTCTTCTTGATATCCTCGTCGACATAGAGTTTTACATAGTAGTTACCAGGACGTTTGAAGAACAGTCCGACATTGGGAAGGCGATCACATCTCAGGTCTGTTGTCGATCGGCGACAGTCAGTATGCCATAGGCAGCGCAAACGTAAGAGTCCTCCCTGCAACTTTGATTCCTGCAGGAGTACTTCGGGGTAGAGAGTGAACAGTTGGCTCAATAGAGAAGCGATCGTCGACTTACGGTACTGTCACAGTGCCCTCGACGTTGTTCATCGTCCGCAATGTTCGAGGTGGTGGTGGATGGAAAAAGACGAGGAGAGGCGCCGCACGGCACTCCGTATTTCGGACCTGTCATCGAAGACATGACTCATCGAAGCCACATGTTCCCGGCAAGCCGAGGCGAAGCGCCCGTCGATTACCGTCTTCGTAACAGCTGGACCGTGTCTGAGAGGCAACAAGGGTACATATCATGTCGTGCCTTGCAGTCTCCGTGCACGCCTGAGTAAGTTTCGTGGATCCGTTGTCGCACCCACAACATGTGCATCAACGCAAGGTAGGTCCAGGATTTTACCCCCGGGGTCAATCCCGCCTTTATACATATGAGGTCACACGTTCTCACATGCAGTTTTGTCGACTCCCAAAGCAGCGCTACCAGATCTCCAAATGCGACACTTGTCCCGCCAGTCCATCTTCCGTCCCAACTTCGCAAGCTTGCCTAGACCCTCCCGGGACTCCTCCAAATCCTGTCAAGCCCTTAGAGCATCCAACGCCATCCACTTCCCAATCGTCCAGTACCAAACCGCCCGCAAACGGTTCACCTTCGTTCCCCGCCAATGTGTCCCTCTATGATCCCGCAAGCCGCTGTCTTTACGGGCGTTTCACGAACCAAATCCAGCCACTTCCAAGCCCCATACCCAGCACAAGCCCCAAACCAAAGACTACGGCAACTCCGCCTGGTGGTAGCCCCACGAAACATAGTACCATCCTCCTAATGGTATATCCAGAAAGCCATCGCCCAACCATCCGTGGCGGAAAACGCTTCGATTTGATTCATCACACTCGTCTCCTGTCTGCACTAACCCCGCACCTTTCAGCGCCGTATTCTCCTTCGGCTTCTCAGCCGACTGGTGGGTCCCAACGAGGCTCGGCGCAGATACTTATACAACACGGTCACCGGGGAAAGCCCTGCACACGCGCGGCACCAAACCGCGCGAGAGGTGGAAGACAACTCCCGCCACGTCCAATCCGAAACTGTCCAGTACCAAGTACAAACATAAAAAACAACAACACAACGGAACGCGACCCACAAGCCGCCGGGTCCATCACGCCCGCCGCAGCCATCCACACGCGCGCGGTCTCGAATTCGCCATGCAGGATAAGGCCGAGGACGTACGCAGGTTGTGGCACCTGAGTATGCGAGACATCGACTAAGGCTGCACGAGGTATCAAATCCGTATATACATCGACCATGCCCGTCCACATCACCGTCCAATTCATATAGACACTCCCGTCAGAAACGGACCACCCCGCATGACAAGACGCGGGCTGTACATGACTGGGCGTAGTTGAGTCGTCGGGTGTGCGGGCCATGTCAGCAGAGGCTTTGGGAGGGTGGCACACTCACATCAGCGCCCTGGCTTGGCATCGGGGTGACAAGGTCGCGGTCGTCCTCTGGGCGGAAGTTGGGCAGGAGGGGCGGTGTGCGTGCGGGTGCTGCTTGGCGAGGAAAGTCGTTCGGGAGGGGGGCATGTCGTGCTGCTGTGCCTGTCATGTCACATGCACCTTCAGGCATCCATGTTACGCTCTCCTTTGTCTTATCTCCTTCTGTTGCCTCCGGCGTTGGCTCCAATCATAAAGCACCGCGCAAGGGCACCCTTTCACCCCGTCTCTCCCTCTGCCTCCCTTATGAGCGGCTGGGCGTTGTCGTCATTGCCTCCCATCAGACGACCCTCTGAATCCCCTTCTTCGCCCGCGCGGGCGGGAGGTCTACTTTTAGGGTAGGACGTCGCCCCGCTCCCATGACATATGCAATCTTCCACTCGTCTTTAATGATGCTGGACGGCAGGTTGTGTGACCGACTGTCTGCAGCTGTTTGTCGTTCTCCCCTATCCCTCCCTCACTCTCTGTCATGCCTCCTCCCATGACACAACTCAACCCCTTCAATCCTTTTCTCATGATGGTGGGCATGGGTGAGTCTGCACGGCCGTGTGAGGTTGTGTCTCGTTCTCCGCTATCTCTGCCTCTGACCCTGCGCTTCATGCGACCTTGCCGCCTTTCCAATGCAGCCTTTCCAGCCATACAAGCAGGCTTGGTTTTGGCATTGTCAAGTCCATGGACGACAACGTCGTGCAGTATCTAGTGTGTGACTCTGCGGCCGTGTGTCCATCTCCGCTACCCCCTGCTTCTGTCCTGCGGTTTGACGTGATCTGACCAGGCATCCGGGGACACACTTAGCCCTTCAGACTGTGGAAGAAAACTTGGTCTGGACTAGTTAGTCCGTTAGACATCAAGATCGTGCCGCATTTAGTGTGTGACTCTGCGGCTGTTGGCTGGTTTCGATATCCCCTGCGCTCCGCCTCTCGCACAGCCTGCCCCCCGCAGTGTTTCATGTGGAACGTACAGGATCGGGACAAAGACAGACTTCCTGGAGCATGAGGGCCTTTCACCTAGATGAGCTATGCAGTCATTTCATGGAGGTGATTTCAGTAACGGCAGTCTTACCTCAGTATGTTGGCTTCGCAGTTAATGAACAGCTAATCCCAGCACTATTTGCTTGAGTCCCTGATTAGGTGCACTGTGTCCCTGTCTTCTATTCAATCTAGCTATTCGTATATATACTAAGTATGCTCATTGAGGTCCATAGTCGCTTCCTGAAAAGCATTTCCGCAAAATTGATTGTCTCGATTAGAGTCGAGCAATTCAGGTGTACGTGCCAAGGCAAGCTTCAGTTAGTACGCTGCGCTCTTCGCTCTCGAGGACTGCAATATATGAAGTCCATATATAGTGGCGACGCCGAAATTTGCGCACTAGGGTATGTACGAGCATTCACAAAGGAATTCAAAACGTACTTCCGGAGTCGATCGCGAAGAGCGAGAATTTAAATACGGATATGCCACCGCATGCAAATAGCAATTCCACACAATCTGTATACGACACATGATGCCTCGATGCCGAATGGGTGTCAAGTAATATATAATATACATCTCGCACAGCTAGTTTCACATGCACATATCGAGGTCCTTGGGGCAAGTGCCATGGACCCCGTCACTTATACGCACATCGCAATAAAACACCCACGAAACTCTGCAGGGGCACAGGCGGCACGAGTGAAAACGCCAACACATACAGCGATTCAAACGCCCCAAGTTATGACCATCCAAGAGATGGCCGGGGCCACGCAGCAAGAATCGCAAATAGCGCATAGCGCTCGAGGCGGCGGGGTAGAAAGGGTAGAATATAGGGAATCGTGTAAGGTCATACATCCTAAATCTGACCATACGAAAAACCACGAACGCAGAGGCAACAGCCTGGCCGTGACAAATTGAAAGCGAGGTGAACGCCAAACTCGAAAAAGTACAAAAGAAGATTCTTGGTCGAAGATCGAAAGCAAGACTCACAAAAAGGGAATGCTCCTATCAAAAAATATCTTCCTTGCAATCCCGGAGGAATGTATCCCCAGCCAAGGCAGTGTCCTCCATGCTCGACAGATGAAATCATTGAAGAGGATGGGTGGCATGTGAAATTGTTGCGGAACGTGGTCAGTCGTTTTCATGGAGTACGCTCGGACTGCTAGTCGAAGCCGGAACATAGTGAAGTGCATGCCTCATAACGCGCCCGTCCATCTCGGTGCTAATTAATGCTGAACCTAGCCTACGTCCCTTATTAGTAGGTAGGATCGCGGACTACGGCATGCGTTCCCGCTCAACCGCCGCCAGGGTACTTGACCTTAATAACCCGGTACACCGCTGCCTCGCAGGCGTTCCACCCCACAAGTGTGCGTATGACACTACCACGAAGAAATAATACAACTGAGGCAGGGCTCAACCACAGAAGAAGTGATTTGGGGATCTGTATCAGCCACTTTTGAACCCGGGGCAGGGCCTCAGTATGGGTAGAATTCGAGAGAGGCAAGCTGGCCAGGATCAGTGAAAAGCGTATTGACGCATGATGTGCTCGGTTGCGCTTCGGACTCCAAGTAGACGTAGACTCAGAACGGGGTCGCGTATGGCGGGGTCAAGCGGGGTGGAGATGATTTCATCGACCACTTTCGTTCCGCTGGCTGCTTCGTTTAACTGGGCCTCCAGCGCCTCTCCGGACGGCGCGAAAGACGTGAGGATGAACTTTAGCACGGTTAGAACCTCATGCAGCTTGCCTGCCTTATCTGATTTTCGCACTTTGCGAGCAACGGCTGCTGCGTATGGCTATTACGCGTGCATTCGGTCGATCAGCGAAAAGGACTGACCTGAAATTGCTCCTTCTGCAAGTAGCCATTCCTTCGCACCGCCTATTAGTCATTACGTGCGAAGGTACGATGCCAATTTCCAACACAGAGGACCAATTCAAGTGGAATCTGTGCATGGATTTAAACCACATTGAGACAAGAACACCGGAATGCCACGCACAAATACAATCGCTCATTCCACGAGACAGTATTGCCTTTCGCAGCTAACGCAGTCTGCTGGACATCCTTATCGACGAAGATTTCACCAAACAGTGACTAGGACGCCTGCCGAACAGTGTGGTATTAGGAAGGTGGTGGCATTTCAGGTCTGTGGTCGATCGCTAAGAGCCAGCATACAATAGAAAGCACTTTGATTGCTGCAGGAATACTTCGGGGTAGAGAGTGAACAGCTGGCTCGCTATAGAAGTGAGCGTGGGCTTACGCTACGGTGCCTTTAAAGTTGCCCTTAACGTTGTTCATTGTTCGCAGTGTTCGAGGTGGGTGGTAGGATGAGAGAGGCGCCGCACCTGTCGTCGAAGACGCCAGTGTTCACAGCGTCAAATTGAAGCGCGCGTCTGATCGTTCGCGTTTGGGCGCCTCTGAGGAGAAACGGATAAAAAAAAACAAGAAAAAAAAAAAATAGAACGACGCACCTCAAGATTTTCTGAATACGCTGTACAGTAAGCTCTCGTACAGCGCTATAAGGCGGATTCGTTTGCTGGTCAAGTGACCCGAACTGGTGCTTGCCACAATTCGAAGTTACCAGACTCCGTCCACGACGTCCACAAGTGAGGATGTCGACAAGGAGACTCTGGTGAAGGATACCTTTGACGGTGTGCATTGATCTGAGATAGCTAACCGTGTCAGTCCACTCTACAGAACCGAGTCGTACGAGTGGGGACAAATCCAGGCCAGAGGCTACAATGTCGTCAACTTCCTTCACCTACCCGATGCGGAGTCAACCTAACTCGTTGTCCGTGTCCCCTATACCCCTGCAGAGGGATGGATGACCACCAACGGTCTAACCGCCTTCCGCGTGGGGGGGGGGGGGGATGATGGGTAGCCGAGTCTGATGACTGACAACTGCCACCACGGGATATCAAAAACAACGTAGACCAACGGGAGCGGGCCACACGCGGCACGGAAATAGGGCACAGCCACGAGGTCGGTGTGGGAGGGCACAACGACGGCATGAGCACCATCCTCAACACACAAGGACGGACGCGTACCGCTGTCAGACCTTGAGGACGCCGCGCACACGAGGGCTGCATGGGGGGACTCGACCTCGTGGGACGACGCGGTGGAGGCGGCGCTGGCGAGGGACGTGCGACGGAAGTTGATGGATGCGATCTGCGAGGCGGGTGTGACGGGGGATGGGGCGGGTTGGCGGATATCCGACTGGCGGAGATGGGGCATGGGGAGGGAAGGAGGCCATTACATAGTATGTGGCGGGTATGGTCCACAATTCAGTTGTGCAGTTGTGGCGCATCATGCGGCAGTGGAGAAGAACCTGCGAGAATATCTGCGAGACTGGTTGTGTATATAATCGCGGCCGCATATCACAGTAGCACCCACACGGATACACACTGTATAAATCTGCCTTCCCTGTCTCCCTAATATCTGTCCGTGTTGATATTCCCGGATTTGCGAGCGGCATCAAGTGACCGCGCAATGCGTAGCTTACAAATGCGGTAGTTTACATGTATTTGCCCTATCCGTTTGTAACCTGCCAGAACACCAAGTCGGTGCTGTCCCCCTCGCTTGCGTCCTCTCTTCCATCGACGTAGCCCCTCTCCCGCTGCAAATGGCACCTCGGCCTTGGTCCTCCTCAGGCGCTTGCTGCACGAGACTCGCGCCGCGGACCCCCAAGTCGGCCTCCACTCCACACGTCCAGGACTCTGGCGGCGATGCCTGGTACGAACGCAGGTTCTACCGGAACCCTGGCGCCAACTGCGTCACTGCGTCACTGCTTCCCCACGTGACATGCATGCCAAGAACAGCGCTTCCCCACACGACACTTCAGGCCAGTGCCCAGTATCTGGTGTGTACGCTGTACAGCCCCTCGCCGCTTCCACAGACTCGGGTCCGACTTCATCCTGAATCATCTCATTCAATAGAAGCGTTGTCCTCCGACCCCCCCGCAACGCCAACCTCCTGGCTCTCAATCTCATTGCCCACCAATTCCTCGAAGCCCGGCCCCAGTGCCCAATGGCACCATTCACGTTCACCCCCAATCACCGGCGATCTTCGCAACCCAGCCACTGCCTGATCCACCGGTGAATAGTTGAGTTACCGCGCCGCTATGTGCCGGCCCGGGCATGCTTGGGAGGATGCGCGTGGGCAGAGAGGGTGTGTGGTGCCGCTGTGGGGATGTTTGCGGAACGGCAGGGAGAGTGGGTGGGTGCCGAGGATGGCCTGGACAGCATATGGCAATGTGGAACACACCTTGTGGTCAGCCTTCAGGCACTCGCTTCTTCCACGCATCAATATGATACGGTACGGATGGCTACGAAAGCACCGCCATAACTCTAGGCTCATATAGATAATGCCGGGAGCAGACCTTGAACCGCCTCAGGCTCGCCAGAATATATTATTTGTCTGCGCCGAACACCTGGCGTGTAGAAAATTTCTTTCCTATTCCATCAGTCTGGCTCAACCTAAACGTACCCCGCATACGAAGCTTTACGGCCACCGTGCCGGTAGTCCCTACTTGCATCTAGCTACCTACCGAACACCCCCCTCCCCCCAACGCCCTTAGTAACGCCCTTCCCAGAATCCCCAGATATGCATGAACTTCGCCCTCCAGCTACACGCTTCTCCACTAATCATCCAATCGACGCGCGCATTAATATGATAGGTAGGCCAGGCTGCAGACGCACCGTCCTGATAACTCGACGTTCGTCTAGATCATGCCGTGCGCAGATCTCCGAAACGTCCCAATGCCACTGAACCTCCATCAAATGTCAGCCCTCAGGCACTCGCTGCTCCATGCGCTCGTCATCGAACCAAGTGGCCTGCCGTCATCTAGACCATGCCGTTATCAGCCTCCAATCGCGTCAATGGAGCGACGCGCGTGGCTGAAGAAAATTTCCTTGCTATTACATCACACTCATTCCCAACACGGCCCTGCAGGCCACACGCTGACAATACAACCCGGGTTCACTCGTTATGTACGGGACAACCACAGCAAATGGTTGAAATTCGCCAATGATGTCAATGACCGTAGTATAAGCGCCGACGATCTCGTGATGGTAATTGGTTATGACAAGGCGTATGAGTGGCTAACTCATACGCCTTGTCATAACCAGTTACCATCACGAGCTCGTCGGCGCTTATACTACGGGCATTGATCCTGATTCGACAATAAAACTTAGTTGCACAATGGCTCACCTCCCTCTCCCGCAGCCGTGCACCCCACCCTAATCCCTACTCGGCCTCGCTAAAGCTTAAGCGTTGAACCACCAGTCACCCTCCTATCCAGTCACCCATGCACGGTCCAGGCCAGTGCCTGCTATTATTATCTCCATTCACTCGCCGGGTACTTAACCCTCGCCAGTCTCGCTGAGATCGTCCTGCCTCTTCCCCGCCCCACGCCCCCTTAAGGACCTGTAAGTCGATCACGCCAAAGTTCATGTATCCCGTGAGCGTGTTCACTGTTGCAAATGTCGAGCTCAGACTGACGTTCTTTTGTGAGTACAGTATCCCAGCCCCCTCGGTAACACTGCGGTCGGAGGACCGTCGCAAATAGCGCCTGGAGGGTCACGAGATCACAATGACACGTGAATAGGAATGCCAATTCGTTTTGCCTCGGGTCCATACACTGGTCAAACTATCCGGTGGGTGCGATTTTCTTGTCAGGAAATCGGCGTTCACTCATCAGGCAACCAGAGCTGAGCTTCAAGGTGAGCCATCTCTGTAGTTGAGCTACACAAACCCTTGCTGATGCGTATATTCAATAGAGGCACAGAAGGCTGACATGGGTCGAAAGTAACCCTTGGGTGTTGAACTTATTTTTTTTTTATGTCCGCTTAGAAGTCATTTCCAGGTTCGCCACACGGGATAGAAGGCCACTCGACCCGCCTCCTGTTGTCCGTTTGCGAGTGTACCAAGTGTTTATAATCCCGAAACCGACCATCCCACCGAACAGGAGATTCCAGCCGAGTATGCCCTTTGCCTTGTTTTTAGTCGTGCTGACCACAATTTTTGGATTCGCAGGGGACCCGAGGTTGTGGGACTAATTTGTCATGTCGATCTTTACCTTATTCGACCTACTCCTTATCCTCACTCAAGGGCGGTGGGTAGTTCTGGTGAAGGCTCTTCGAGGGCTTTGGACCCTCCACCACCTACACTTGTCGCCCCTCTGCCACCTGCCGAAGAAAGCAAGGTTACGACCTCGTTGTTTGGTACCACGTTCGCTCCTGCCTCCCAAGTCAAGGGCTTGGATGGGGATGAAGTCATCTTTTTTGTGTTCTCTGTGCGTCTAATGTCTCCTTTTTCTGACTCGCTGACACAAAATTTTGCAACGTAGGATCTGTCTGTAAGAACTGAAGGCCTGTGAGTAAAGCCAAGTTCATACTCAAAGGAAGTGGGGCGCCGATAAAAAGCAACTTTCTATAGGTTCGTATTACGTTACCGAATGTTTGACATATTCAGGTACGTGTTGACGTTCAACCCGGGGCCGATCTTGATACCACTGACCAGATTATTGTCCCAGTCGTATGGAAGGCTCAGAAGACATTCATGTTCTCGCACAATGCTATAGTGGCCCCTTCGGCATCTACTCCACTACAGAGTGCGTAGTTGTGCGATATCTCGTGAAACTAGTACTCAGGGCTCTTTCCCGCAGGTTTCCGGGTTTACGCGTGTCAACAGAGCTCACGAAGGTTCACTTTTAATTATTACGTGTGGTTCTGTGACGTATGCTGGTGTCCAGCACAGCATCTCTCTCGTTACGGAGTCCGTGTCAATCTTCGTGAGTCTGAGCGGAAGCGGAAGGCAGTTGAGCTGCCTGCTGTAGAGCCCGAAGAGCCAGCAGAAGGTTCGTCTCTATTGAGGTCCGGACATGGACGCTAAATTAACGCTGAAGTCACATCATGTACCCTGTGTTTCATTAGCAATGATTCCAATATTTGCTTGATCGTGCGATTTTTTTATAACGCTGGTGATTCGTCCCTGTTGCGCAAAGGAGCTATGCCAGCAATATAAGACGTGGGCCAGGCAAGTGGCTCCTCCTGCATCTTGATCACTGCGGCACCCGGACGCTGGCCTCTGAACATTAAAACCCACCACACTCAATCACTTACGTCAAGGGCTACTTGCCAATCTTACAATGTTGGCCTCATTAAAGATATGCCTGGATTCTGTGATTTTCCAGTGTAAGTCAGCAATCAATGGCAATGGATACCAATCTTTTTTTGAAATTTTGTTTAAACCTTGGAAGTTGACACACAACCGAAGTGAGCCATCTTTTTTGCAGAAAAACAATACCAGTGCACCATGAGGTAAGCGTGAAGGTTGGATGAAACTGATGTTCAAATGCTCATCAATGAACTCACGGAGTGCCTTGAGCTCAGAGGCAGAGAGGGAGTAGATAGGACTGATAGGTGGCGAGGTCCCTTCTTCAAGGTTAATCTTGATGTCGTGTGGTCGGTGGGGAGCTAAAGTGTCAGCGCGTGCTTTGCTGAACACATCTGCAAATTTGTGATATATTTCAAGAACATGTTTTTTAATGTTCTCAGAAAGCTCGGGGGAGCCTTCTCCCAATGTTGCTCCTCCGGTGAGGAGCTCAGGCGAAGCCAGGTTGAGCTGAAACACTTTGGATCCTTCTAACCTGGATGCGTGCATAAAAGCAGGCGCATTGATTAGGGAAACGAGAGGTGCTTGCAACTTCGGAGGCGAGGTCTGAGGCGAGGTAGAAGGTGGGGGCGAAGATGCCGTAGGTGAAGTCGAGGTCCTAGCCAAAGCTGAGCGGGCTGAAGTTGCTGTGGTCGCTGGAGTCATAGTCAAATCAATGGTCTTGAAAGTAATACTGCCCAATACCCAGTCAATCGACTGATTGTAGCGGGTGAGCCAGTTATGGCCAAGTACCACCGAGCAACTCCAGTCGAGTGAGGTTATGTAGAAGGTAACCCATTGTTGTTCGCCGGTTGGAAAGCAGATACAGAGGTCTAGAGCTTGGGTAATGGTAGTGTTAGTACTACTGTCAAATAGTTTCAAGGGTATAGGAGAGACAGGATAAGCAGGCATAGAGTACTTCTGGACAAATTTGGATTCAATAAAACAATCAGAAGACCCGCAGTCAACTAATGAAATAAACCAGACGTTAGGAAGCGAAGGCGAGGTTAAATCTACATTAAGGGAATGTTTGGACAATGAATGCGAAGCGTCACTGAGCCTGAGCACACGGGTGAGGTTACCGCAACCCTCGGATCGTGTGGTTCTGAGGTTGCTACTTATTTTTTCACCTCCGTAATGGAGGCCGAAGTTCCCTCATTAGAGGTTTTCATTCCCCAACCTTTAGAACCACTACTGTTGGTAGACTTGTTCTTCGGGCAGTCCTTGACCATGTGGCCCTTGGTGCCGCAGAGCAGGCAAAGGCCTTGGTCGACCCGACATGGCGTTCTTCAGGAAGTAGTTTACCGTCTGTCCTGAGCTTGCTCGAGATGTCAGGCTGGCTCTTGTTGTTCAAGGAGTTGCTGTTGGAACCTTTGCCATTGTTGTTGGTCTTGTTGTGGTTCTTGTTGTTGTTAGAACCACTGGAAGACAGATTGTTGTTAGTGGCATTGCTGCTGGACTGATTAGCGGCGCCCACAGGCTGGGAGCTGCGACCATTGGCCATAGCATCATATTCCTTACGCTCCCAGTAATGGCTGTTGCATTCCAGCGCAAAGTTCCTAAGCTCGGTGAGGCTGCGGAATTGAGGGAAGCGAAGTAGGTTGGCCTTGATTCGTTTGGCTAGGCGCTGATACGCAAAGTGTCGGAGGGCCGCATTGTTCCATTGAGTCCGAGTTGAAGCTTGAGCGAAGTCGATAAAGAATCATGTGGCCTTGTGGTGCTCTTTCATAACAATCTTCTCGAGGTCGATCTTGGCTTGGGCAGCGTTGTCGTACAGGCCGAAGTTGAGCTCAAGCTTGGCCTTGAAACTGTCCCTGTCCTCGAGCCAACCTGGCTCCGGTTGGACTTTGCTGAGGATCGCAGGTTCAAAATACTGGAGAGCTGAACCCGACAAGTAAGAGATAGCATACTGTACCTTCGATGCCCCAGTCCTGAAGGCCGAGGGGCGATCTCTGAAGTTGAGTACGCATTGAAGGAAGAAGGTGCGAAGCTTGGCCTGGTCAGTACCATCATAAGTGTCTGGCTCCTTGACCTTGGCTCGGGCTTTGGGTTTGTGAGGTTTAGCGAGATTTACAAATATTCGACGCATTAGCTCATTGTCCTCGAGGTCACCGAGGTCTTCCGGTGGTAGGTTTGGGAGGTCCCGATCATTTTCAGAACATCCAGAGCCATCACCTGGATCACCTGAAGGGTCACTGGGGTTAGCCCTATCTTTGCCTTTATTACTAGGCTCGGCTGGGCCTGTGAGGGGTATGCCTGGGGATGGTGGTGAATCGTCGGGGGCCTTGGAGAAACATTGTTGTTAGGAGATACCCCGTAGGGTGCGGGAACGGGTCATCATGGACATAGTGAAGAAAAGGGATATGTAGGGTGTAAGCGGTCTGAAAATACTCTTATGATATGATCCTTTGTAAGGCTGACCGAGCTCGGGAGCGAAACCTGAGGTAAGGTCCGAGGTTATGGAGCGAGGTTCAGATGGGGAGGTCAGAGTGGGACTTGGCTTCAGCTTATGTGCTGCGCCGGCCCTACATATGAGTCCCAACTTGGGAGATAAACAAATAAGAGGTGAGGTTTGGCTTAAGAGGCGAGGACTTAGAAACTAGCTAAGGATCAAAGGATATGATAGTTGATTTTCAGACTGAAGAGTAGGAATGCATACAAGGGGTTTATATACAGGCGAGAGTAATGGTCAGGGGAGAGCATATACGGGGGAATCAGGGGGAGGTCAATATACTAATGATGCATGATGGAACAGGATAGGTAACTAAGGGGAATTGGGCATGGAATCACGCTCAGATATGAGCTCAGGCTCGGGCTTAGAATCACAGGACTCAGGCACGAGTATCACAAGGCTCGGGCTTGGAAAAAAGGTTGTACCGGTAAGTAACCGGCCAAAGGCCGGGTCCTTACAGTGTGATCCAGAGTGTCCTAATCAGAAAGGTGGTCCCTTGTGGGTGCAGGACTCAATATGATATTGTTGCAATATTTAAGTGTGTTTTTGTGTTCAGAGTGGGCTTGCATATTCATAATAGTCTTTGGCATTGACATGTTGTTTGAACAGAATGGCTGAAGGTACAGAAGTACATAAGGTAGTTGGATTTGCAACAAATGGGACAAGGTGTATCATTTTGCTATACCAAGGCAGGCATATTGCCCCTTGCTTTTGGGGTGACAGGGGCATTTGAGGTGGACATATGTATTTGGCTTACCTCATCCAGGACAGCCAGAGAACACATTGCAAGTGATTAAAGCTAGCAATGGTGCTCAGGAGATAATACCAGGTGAAATTCCTTGCAATGAATGGGGAATGATTAGGTGTTTTACATCAAAATAGGTGAACATAGTGCCATCTATTCTGTTATGTTCTGGGGAACACCGCTGCATATGTCCTTTCCTTGCGTCCTTCCTCCCTCGCCTGTGCTCTCTGCTGGCCTATGATGCTCAGATGCTCCATCAGGTTATTGGATCCTTCTGTCGTGTCTTTTGCGATCTCCGTGACCTCCTTTGCCGTCTCGGCCACCGCTTCGATCTTGGCTATGACTGGGGCGAGGCTCTTTTCCACATGTCGCATGACCACAGCCCCTACTCCCCTCGCCGCTTCCTCCAACATCAAGATTGCAACCGCTCGTACTCCTTTTTGTAACGTCTTTCCGCTGACGTTGTGCACCAGTGACAGCAGCACGTAGCTGAGCTGCTCCGCTGAGAGGGGGTCCTCTTTGGCTAGATAACCGTATCTGTCGAGGTGGTTCCTGGCCTGCTCCCTTGTATGTACTGTCACATTTGGCTCTGCTAATAGTTCAGCTCTAGATCTATTGCCGGTCTGCTGTGTGGTGCTCGCCCTTGTGCGGCCTTGTGACGTGGCGGGCAACAGTGGGTCGACGCTCGGCGGCATTGTTTTTTCGCCTGTTTTCTTTTCGCAGGCGCTGTGTGGTATCGCTGGTAGTAGACAGCGTCACACTAGAGTGTTGTGTATCTATTGTGTACACGAGAAATTTGATTTTGCGTATTTTGGTGGTTGTGGTAGGCATGAGAAAAGTTATTATGGTGAGGATACTTATTGTAAGGACTCTGCCTGCACGCACAACGATTTCGCTGCCAGGGCATACCATTATGCAACATTCAATTGACTTCAAGAGTAGCAGGACCCGTAATTGTCTAAAGTCCAAGAGCCCTGTGAGTCTTTAATCTAATATAGTTGATGCATCAGCTCACTAAAAATATAAATCCTGGGGCTTACAAGGGATCAAATTCTGGAATTACTTTGCCACGTGAGTTGTTTTCCTGCGATGCGATTTTTACAGTATACTGGCCATGGCTGTTTTCTATGAGCTATTCAATCCCAGGTATGTAATACTTAAATAGTCTTCACCTGTCTGCACCTCGTTACAGTAAAGTAGAACATTATCAAAATTGGACCTCCGGTCTTTTCTTGTTACAGTAATTGTTTCCGGAGAAAGAAGCAGCTTGATCAGTCCTTCTACACAGAAATGCAATTCTCGCATACTGTATAGTCCCAGCGCGTTTCACAATGTATGCTTGCGACATAAGACAAGAGACTGGTCACAAGTATAAACATCGACAGTTTATGTAAATTTCCAAATGGTGAGGCCTGCGTGGTATGTCCTTGGCATTGTCCCGCCGAGATCAGTGCATTAACAAGGTTTTCCTTGCAGTCCTTTCTAGAGGCTCATTGCTGTCCTGTCATATGCTTCTGATCTTTGTCGGTCACCCCCTCCATGGAAGTGGTTTTTCGTCATCCACTACCACTATTGAGTCGACGGCTCCATTTCACCATCCCATGTCGTTCTCTCATCCTTCCATCTCATTCTCATCCTATCGTCCTCTCATTTCATTGTCCCACCTGGTCATTCTCCCTTGTCTCAGAGTAACCCATTGGTACCATTTAGCTCTCCTCAACTACACAGGCCTCCACAATCATGCTGACATAAAGGCAGGGGACGTGAAGCAGGCGTCCATGCCGTCGAGCTGGCGACGGCTACCAGGACAGACGTGGGATTTGGAGGTGTGGGTGAGAGCTTGTCTTCGCGACTGGTCGACTTGTGCGAGGGTGCGAGGGTGCCAGCTAGGGTAGGACGCACTGCAGAATTCCGAACTACGCCACGCCGGACCTGACAAGGCCGTGAGGCTAGAACACGAGATGGCTTTGGGACGCGAATATGCGAATGGAGGATGCCCCGCCTGCGGGACCCAAGCAACACCATGACACGCCCGAAACATGGCGTAGACTGCGCACGTGGTCTTGCGTTTCCCGGGTAGATGTGATGGTGCCGTATGGTGGAGGAGTGGGTGAAGGCCAGAGCAGTGATTATATGGAGAGGAGTTGCGTGATGTAACGGGAGGCAGAACGGGAAGAGGAATGGAGAGAGACAGGAAACGAGGACGAGGGAACACCAGGAAAGGTGGAGCACCAAGAGGCAGACGGTACCAGCTCAGGGTGAACACACTCGCACATGCACGCCACCAGGGGCCCGAAAGTGCAAAGAGGGAACAACGGTGGATGGTGGACGAACAGTGACCCATCACAGATCTGACCTAGGTCGGAGGGTGGATAGAAAGACTCTAGCAATAGGCGGTTGAGAATCACCAATTACGCACCGCGATGACGTGGCGCATCGCGACCCTGATCAGGCACGCGCCACGCGATCATGAACATGCCACGCGGACGCAGTTACGCCACACGATCACGATCACATGACGATCATCAATCACGCCACACGATCACGATCACGCGACACTCATCAATCGCTGCCCTGATCGGCGAATCGGAAGCTCTGGGGGTCTATATATATATATCGGCTACTCAAGCTCGGCAATAAGAAACAAGCATTGGGAGCTTGATCCCTTGTAGGAGAATCAATCACCTGCTGTACCTCTCCCATATCAGGCCTGCCATGTATATTTGAGTTTTTCCCTGATCAGAGCATTGTTGCACAAGATGTATAGTAGTTATAATCTCTAAACCGTCTGGCAGTCAGACATCTATGACATAAGGAGCAACGGTACATCTGAATGTTGGCAAAGCTCATGCAACCCCTCTGCATTGTGTCCATAATGCACAAGGCACAAACCGGCGTTTTGTCGACCCATCCGCAATGACTGCAGTGTTCTCGGGCCACCACAAACCTAATCATGACCAGGGTGGTATCCAAAGTAACAGCTCGAAGGGCGACTTATGTAAACATCCATCCTCTTTCTAGAACTGGGTGTAAGAATAGCAGAGCTAGTACAAATGACTCAGTGTTAGATGGCAAAATTAGGAAGACAAAAGAAATATCTTGCACTAAGGCAAGACGCGCACTTTCCTCGAAAGAGCCCATAGACGTGTGGCATCACGTGAGAGCTATCACGTGTTTGTCACTCACACGAGCAAGCTTCTAGTAGCTTCTAGCGCTCGCCATCATCAGGAAAAACCCGAAATTCTGGTAGCGGCGCCTACCCCCATGTCGTGTCACGTGGTCTACTGTAGCCCATGTAGTTGCGTGCGTGGCTGCGTAAGTCCACATAGTCCTCTGTGCTCAAACGTCCCTATGTATCTTATGTTAGATACATATCCGAGCCCTTTCTACCATAGACATCTGCCGTCTATCGTCGGCTAGAGCGCAAGCGCCCATCTACACACCAATACATGGCGTACCTGTGGTTGTCCAAACCACTTGGAGCACACAACTTGTCGGCACACCGTGTACGCTCTGCACGACGTTTGCGCCTATCCCATTCGCCCTCTGAGCCACCTTCTGGCCTCAGTGACGCGCCTACCACGGGTCTCCAGTTGATGCCCTCCGCACAGTTTGACCAGTTCAAGTTCATGCAGAAGCTGCTGCAGACAACACAGGTGAGCCAGTCCGCCATTGTGCTGTCTCTCCATTACGTTTATAGGTTAAAGAAGGACAATTATTTCACAAGTGGTCAGCCAGGAAGCGAGTTCCGAGTTGCCGTGAAGAGTTGCCCCGATGACGGCCAATAAATTTGGTGACGAGTTTATATTGAGATATCTTGGAGGACTATAAATTGACGTCGGGGTATCTAGCAACGCGGACACGAATAAAATGTGGTCCGCCGTGTCCGGCATCGAGCTAAATGAAATATACAAAATGGGACGTGAATTTCTACTTGGAGTTGGCTTCCGTTTATACGTCAGTGCACAAACATACAAGGCATGGGTGAACTTGCTGAAGGGTCTAGTCTTGGTCAAAGAGTGGGACGAGCAGCAATGGCAATATGTGAGACAGCATGCATCTGGTGTTCCTATGCTTGCGCAGACCCCACGCTATTCTGCCTCTCATGTGACGGCTCATCAGCATCGGGCACGCTCTTCCTCGCCCCTGCCATACCTCAAAGCGCCGCACCCTTTCACGTTCGTTGCGCCTGCATCCTCCAATCCATTTGGGGATGTTCCAAGAATGTATGGGGAGTCGAATCCTACGTGGCAGCACGGCGGGGTGCAAAGCGACCAGCCGTCATCACCTTCTCCCCTCTTCACTCCCCGGACCTCCTCCCATGTGACCAACTAGGGGGCAAGCGAGCGCAGGATCTTCATACCCATTGTCTGCATTCGCGAAGTTATCTTTGACAGGTCAGAAACACCTTCTCACTTGACTCCCCCCAGGTCAAAGCGCGCATTAGAAGTTCCACAGACATTAGCCGCACCTTATAGTTTACAAGAACATAATGTTCCTGCCGATCCTCAGGTATGGCTTTGAATTGGATGTGCTTCATTTGTGTCTAACCATGCTGCCTTTGCAGAATTTATAGCGGAGACATCACTATAGGTACCTCGGCCTTCCATGGCCGTTCTCCGGAACAGTCATGTGACTGGTTACAGTCTCTCAGCTGCATCGTTTCTCATTCCTGATCACCACCACGGCGAACTTCTTTATTTCAATGCCTCCACCCAGTTCCAAAAGGAAAGCTTTCCAGGAGATCAACCTGACCCAGCTCCCTGCCCACTCCATCGTGCCAAAGAAAACATCGATTTACAACAGTACTAACTCCAGGGGTTGCGAACATCATTCGAGACTGGGCACTTGTTCGTTGCCAGTTGTGCCACAACCCATGTCTGTCACTCCCAGCAACGAAGGCTCACAAGGTCATCTGACCGAAAAATGTCTTGGGTATCATATGTACCATCTGTCCTGAGCTGTGGGGTTAATCTACCATGGCTACTTCCAGAACTCCAGGTCGAGGCCGACACGCAACGACTGGCCCATCAACATGACCGCTGCCTTGCACGGGAGGAGGAAGCTCGAGCCTGAGAACCATTGAAAGCAAAGATTGCTGCTCTTAGGGACGAAGGCCTAGGGGACGAGGAAATTGGAGAGTTCCTCAACGAGCCAAACGGCAATGATTCAGAGGATGAACCTGAACCTCAGCCTGTAAGTGTTCCTGTGGCCTTCAGCCCCAAATATATCCTCATGTTTTCCTTCGGTTTGATGCTGGAACAATCCAGGAGAACGAGGTCCGTCATCCACACAATGGTTTTTTTTTGGGGCTCACTTTCATATAGTTTGCGTCCATTTTTTTAACGATGGTCCATACGTTCTAAGAGGATCGGCGATTCGAGGGTGGGTCAAGGCCAAGGCTGTCGCCAAAGTTGTATCACATTACAGCTTCAAGCATGGCCAGCAGCCTAGACAAATTGAGTATAACAAGACATTAGCTGCTCAACTCCTGGAAGATGACCGTTACGTCTATGAGGTGCGTTATACTAATCATGCGAGCTGTTGCTGATCCATGGCGTAGGATGTTGAGCCATCTATTAGAATATATCAACACCAGATCCTCAAAGACATCATGCTCGAGCAGTGGTTCCCTAAGAAAAAAAAAGCCGACAGCATAATATATGGCACTTCATTCAACCCAATTCCCGAGTCCACCATCGCATTAGTTTTCACAGTGGTATGTGCTAAACCATCCGTCATAACATTGTCAGTCCAACGGTATCCGACCAGGTTTACTACACAGTTCACCAGTGGACCTCTGGCATCAACATCAAGGGCAGCAACATCACTGAGGTCGGATACACCAAGGTATACTGACAACACCTCCACAGCCTTGAGACATGGTGTACATACAGTGAAAGGTCTGGATAGGCCCTGGTGCGCCACCAGCAGTGCATGCATGATCATGGACGGTATGTTCTTCTACACTGGCTTCTATCATTATCTTACCTCCTGTATGTTGTTACAGCGCGCATGCTGGATTCCCGAACAACCCCACAAACCCTTGAAAGCTGGCTTTCAATGCTGCCAAATTCGCTTGCGCTGCATAGGCATTCGATGATGACAAGGAGTTGGATAGTTAACTGGCCTGTCAACTATGTAATTGGTACATCACCCGAATCCAAGTATTCTACTACATCTGCGTGTCTACACTGGTCTGAAAACCCTGCGATGGTATTCTATGCAAATGTACAGGCCGTATTGGCATACCTACGGACCCCATGCCGCCATGGGGGGAGCCCTACGGGGCCCTACGTGGACGTTCTATTGCCCCGTAGCGTGTGCCCTCTGGAGACTACAGAGCCCTACAGGGCCGTGGTGGCATGCTACCGTGCACTACGGAGGGCTACATCGATGGGCGGTCATCATCTATGGAGGGTTACATGACAGGGGGGGGGGGGGGGGTGCTACCACACTAAACGTGCTACGTGTGCTACGTGAAGCTAAGTACCACCCTCTTTTTTCCTGATGATATTCCTACACTGGGTGCCAGGTGGGGTGGATTGTCGTCGGCATTCCCAAAGGAGAGGCGGCACACACAACTGGGTGAAACGTACAAAGGAAGGAGCGTGCCGGTGATTAGATATGAGGCGTCGATGCATCGATCATATGGATGACCACGCACGGTGTGACGTGACAGACGCCACACTCAGCCACGACATCCCAGCCAGGAGCACGGCACACACAATGTCCTACGCATCCGCACGGTGCACATCCGTCCGGCCCAACTTCCGTCCAGAGGTCGACCACGCACTCGACCTTGTTGCCCCGATGCTGGAGAGAGCGATGGCCAGCCTAGGCGCTGATGTGCGCATGTCAGGATCGCGTTCCTTCCAACTCTGGTCTCCCTGGAGATGGCCCGCACACTCGACTACTCCCTCCCCTACGCCCCAGCATACCTGGCCCCGTATGGACACGCCTCTCAAACCTCATTCCCCTCCCAACGTCCTCTCTCTACTCAGCCCCGTCCGCCCAGGACTACCGCCGCCTTTCTACAGGCCCTGGCAGCGTTGAATTCCTTCCCCCGCGCAAATCGTGCTGTGATCCGTGCTGACCGCGAGCTTAGGCTGGGTATGGCCTGGGCGGGCCTCGGGGTGGGGGGCTGGGGGTGCGATGGCACCGAGACGTCTTTGAAGGTGAGTGTAGCGCGCGTTCCCTGGGCTTGGTGCCTGTTTTGTACTTTCTGGAGTAGATTGCTGACACCTCTCTTGCTCCCGTTCGCATGCATGCGATACGCTTCCCACCCGCCTTTCCCACAAGCCCTTATGTTCATGCTACCCCGTCCCCGCAGCGCTTCGTGATGGCCCACCTCCTTTTCCAGCTCAGCATCCGCCGCTCATGGACCGCGCCGCCCGAGGCATGAGCATCGAGGCGGGTCTGCGCCTGTCGTCTCGCTGTGTTGTGGTTCTGATGGTGTGCGCACATGTAAGTGAATTGATCTCTCGCGAACCCTGACTCGGTGTCTCGCCGCCTCTCCCGCTGCGCCTGATCGTACTAACATTTCACCGCCACGTGTGATGACTTGCAACCAAATCGAGGGTAATGCAGCACTGCGCGCTGCCGGAAGCCCAGAATAGAAACAGGGTTGGATTCGAAGATCGGAGCAAGCACATTCTGGAAATAGGTTGATCGACAGATTTGGCTTGCAGCTAGGCCCTGACGAGAAAACACTAGCGCCGCGGTAAAGTTGATGAAGTGCTGGCAGATGCCTTAGGATCCTACCAAATTAGGATGATTTTCCCAGGTTTCTCACTAATGTACACTGTAAAGCAGTCTGACAACCAGGAGCCCTCCAAAATTTGTGTATATCAATAGACCGATCACGCCGCGTATCTCAGCAGCACCCACTCACGCACACTAGAATAAAGCCCTTGATCCCGACGCTAAATCCGAACATAAAATCTGCGCCTCCTCTGCGCGCTGCGTGATACTCACATTTATACCCTTGCGCCCCAAGCACACCCTTGTACTCCTCGCGTCCGGGAGTCTGGCGGCGAATGCGGGTGCCTGGCGAGCCACCCGCTCTTTTTTTTTTTTTTTTCATTTTAATCGACCCCAGGCTAGGCCTATGTTGGTCGCTACACGCGTTGTACTAATAATTGGGTGGGCCTTCCCTCTCACTCCCTAGGGCTCCCATCCCTCTGCGTCCTCGAGCGGGCGAGTGCACTGACGACGAGCTCCCTGCCCCCCGCCAGCCCGACTCCTTGAGCCGTTTCTCGCCCCACCCTTTTGAGGTAAGTACTCCCGTTCCCCTGTTGGTTGTTCTAGTGTGTGGGTGGTCTGGCTTTCTAAGTGCTCGGCCACCAAGGCGGGCTGGCACGACATGTGGGAGCGCCGCAGTCGAAGGTAAAAAGGGGTTCACGGACTTCTTCTTGGTCTTGCTGCGACGAGTCAGTACGCGTCGCTGCGCGAGCGGTGTGAGTGGGGTGTTGTGAGGGTTTTGGTCGCGCGATGGCGCAACAATGTTGTCCGTCGTCTTGTATTCTAGCGTCCCTGTCAAGCTAGTTATCTTATACTTTTTAAGAGAGTGACGGGGAAACATCACCGAACGCCGATTTCAGCCTGCCTGTCGCCGCTACGTATCCCAGTAACGTCTCCATCGAGTTCTTTGCACCCAGGAGTTCCTTGATGGACCCTGACTTTCTGCCCAGCTTCCGTCTCACCCTGTGTCTTGCATGCTCGTGCGCTCTACATTCGAAGAGGAAGTGGTGGACTGTCTCGTCGGCCCTGTGGCACGCCGGGCACAGCGGGGATGGCACCTGCTTGACCCGATGGAGATGTTTGTTGAGCGGGGTGTGGCCTGTGCGCAACTGCGTGATCAGACTGTTCTGCGCTCGAGTGAGGCCCGCCGTGTCACGGAGGTAGGCGTGTGAGGGAAGGCTGTCGTCGATTCTCGCCATCCTCCCGTACCGGGGTGACGCTTTCCATCGCTCTCTCCAACTGTGCCTGTTGCCTGTCTTGACCTCCTGCCTCGCGGCAGCCAGACTGCGTGGGAGAGGGTCAGCCACTAAGAAGGGCGGGGACGGGAGCTTTCTCACGCTTACCACCACCACCAAAACCCATAACATTCCAATCCCCAAACATCCACACACTCCAACTGTAGCTAGTACACTGCGAGTAGCGCTAAAAACTAGTACAAAAGCCTTCACCGAAAAAGGCACCAAAAGGGCCATGCCACCCAACACAGAGCCTCACCCGTCCGCACCGGCGCCAGCCCGAACAAGAGCTAGCAGCCAGCAGACGAACACCAGAACCAGAACCGAGCTGATAGCAGACCCATACGCGTCAGTATGCACCAAAGAGCAAGCGAGAGCGTTCCTGGACAGGCAGGGCTTTTTCGCCAAAGACAGCCCGGCAACAACAGAACAGCTAAGCTACATCCTCCTTTCTCTAGCTCACAGCTCCACAGGCAAAGTACTCGAAGAAGGTGCCAGATTGGTCGCCATCCTCATGACCGACGAAACGGCCAAAGACCTCGGAACAGCAGTCATGCGATATGTCGAAAAAAGCTTAGCGCCCGTACTCAGCAAAGTCGAATCCATCGTAGAGACTGTTATGAAACCCGAGACAAATCAGCGGCCCCGAAGCAATGCCGCACGCACGCTTACACACCACTTCCCCGGCTCCTCATTCTTAGCTGACACTCGACCTATTGCTTGGCTCCATCTTCCCACTCCACCCCATATGTCCCACTAGTTCCATAGTATATACCTGTATATTTAGGTACGACACGTCCCCATGACTCGACTCCACCCCGGCCATAACCCCGGGCATCGATCCCTGTCCATTCTGCCGTTCGCTTACATGTACACATCCCCCCACGCTCCACAGTCGATCTCAATATCTACTAGCTCGTGTTCCGAGTAGTATAAAGTAGCTACCCATGTACATTGAATAATCAGACAGTTGTCCCTGTCCATTTCCGCGCTATTCCCAGTCTAAGGCCCTTCGTTGTGATCACTGCCGCTCCAGCCTAAGTGGCATATTCTATCGAGTCATTTGTACACTACAATATGTAGTGTAGTTCCGTCGAGTCCTATTCCAAGCGCACCGCTATCCCCTGTCCAAAACCACTGAAGTGCTTGTACTAGAGAGACCGCGCGCGAGATTACCGACACCTCGAAAAACATGGCGGACGAGGTGAACCTCGCAGTAGAGGAGGTGTGCAGCATGCAGAGGATAAGAACTGAAGCGATGGGAGAAAGAGCCACGGAAAACACGTACGCGGCCGCGCTCAGAGGTAACGTCCCCCTATCACACCCCAGTAACTTGGCCAGAGCGAAAGCAAGAGAATGTCAAATACTAATAGACAAGGATCCAAAAGCAGAACACAATGCGCTAGGAAGTCTTACGGAACAAGAGCTGGTCGCCAAAGCCAACCAGGCGCTCGAACAACTAGAAGGGATCAACATTGATACCGACATCAGCTTCATAGGCGCCAAAACGCTAGCCAACGGGGGTGTAGTATACGAGCTAAACACGCCCGCAGCAGCCAGGTGGGTCCAAGCAAACAAGACGCAGCTCGCACACAAGCTGGGCGGCACATCGGTCATCAAAGACCGGGCGGTCGCAGTCTTGGTGGAGTACGTCCCAGTGACGCACTCCCCGGAGGCCATAGGAGAGCTCAAGAAGGTCGAAAGAGACTCAAAGCTCCCATACGACACGCTGATATCAACGAGATGGATTAAACCAGCAAACCGCAGAGCGCAGGGACAGCGCTCGGCCCACTTGATAGCTAAGTTCTCTTCAATCCAGGCTGCAAACCAAAGTATACACGATGGGCTGATCATCTCAGGAAAGCGCATGTGGGCGAGGAGAATGAGGAGAGAACCGAGGAGATGCCTCAAATGCCAAAGACTCAACGTGAGACACATGGCGGCGGAGTGCGAGGCTGAAGAAGCATGCGGGACGTGCAGAGGACCGCACGGAACGGCGGAATGCGAAGAAACAGACCCGGCCTGTTTCAAATGCGTCAACTGCGACATGAACGGACACGCATCCTGGGACCGGATGTGCCCACAGTTCTTGTCGGCTTGCCACACCATAGAAAAAGTGGACCCAGAAGGAACATACAAATTCTTCCCCGACGAACAACCGTGGACATGGGAGCAGCACGGCCACACAGACCCGACAACTGGCACAGAGACCTCTCAACAGCAACAACAGGCCCGACAAGAGAACAGCGGAGGGAGAGCACAGCAACAGCAGAACGTCAATAGAGGAGGCGAAAGAACGGGGTCGAGGACAGAGGAGAGGGGCAGAGGCAGATACAACACAAACCCGGCGACAGGACACAGGGATCAGGGCTGGAACACTGTCGGTGCTCGACAGACAACGCTAGACGAGTACGAACCAAGAGGAGACCAGCAAGAAGATGTCGATAGTCACCCCCAACATGCACAGACTAGATGAGTGAAAACGAGGACACGATAAAAACAATACGGATAAGACAACAGAACACAAACAAATCCCTCACAGCTACCACAGACATGTTATCCATGGCTACACCCGACAAATACGACATCATCGCCATACAAGAACCTTACCTAGACTTCCTCGGAAATGCTAGAGCCACTCCTCACTGGTACACGGTTTATCCCAGATCACACTACATGGACAGACAGAAGAAAATGAGAGCGATGATCGTGGTCAGCAAGAGAATCGCCACGGACGCATGGGCCGCAACTGATGTGGGGGCGCCGGACGCCACGGCCGTTAGGATCAAAACAGACACTGGACACATACTACTTGTCAACATATATTGCGACTGCAGGAACTCCGATAGTCTACACGCAGTGAAGGCCTTCATACGAAGGCAACACAATGAAAGAGGGATGGGTGAAGAAGATCTGGGCATGATATGGGTCGGGGACTTCAACCGACACCATCCGCCGTGGGACGAAGTGCGTAACAACCAGCTCTTCACGAGGAGCAATCTAGATGACGCTCAGCAATTAATAGACGCGACGGTGGAATGGGACTTACAGATGCCGCTTCCAAAAGGCATCCCGACACTCCGAGCTATGTCAACGGGAAACAACACACGCACCGATAACGTCTTCATATCTTCTGAATTGGTCGAGCGACTAATGTATTGTTACACAGTGCCTGAGGAACTACCCACCAAAACCGACCACTACCCGATCGACACCACCCTCGAGGTCAAAACCATGGCGGCCACTCCACCAGAGAGAAGGAACTACAGGCTAGTAGACTGGAAAGGGTTCAGCGAGACACTAGAAGGGAGGCTCAGAGAGGCGATACCGGCGCCGACCCCCATAGACGAGCAACATTTCTATTACAACCTCAGAGCGATCACTGACCACATAACAGGAGTGACAGCTGAGATGGTGCCCATTACAAAACCATCGCCGTTCATGAAGCGATGGTGGTCGAGGGACCTTTCCCAAAAAAGGAAGGCAGCGAGACAGGCAGGCAGGAAGTCCTACGCGCACCGAGATGACCTAGAACACGCGACACACCTACAATACAGAGACGCATGCAACAGATACTCTGAGGCGATAGAAAAGGCAAAAAAAGAGCACTGGGAGGACTTCCTCGAGAGGACCAACCAGACTACTGTGTGGACAGCGCACAAATATGTGTCAGCCGATCCAACGGACAGAGGCAGAGCCCGAGTACCAACACTCACCGCCAAACACCGAGACGGCTCGAAATGGATAGCAGAAACGAACGACGACAAGGTGCAGATGCTATTCACAACCTTCTTCCCCGAAACAACAAACAACACCACGCCAGCCCCAGACCACCACGCATACCCCCCAGCAGCATTCGAATATGAGGGAATTCCGGACAGTCAGATCAGAAGGGCGATAGAGAGGCTGAACTCATTCAAGGCGCCAGGAGCCAACGGTATCCCCAACTCCGTACTGAAACAGTGCACTGATGTTATCCTCCCCTTCATAGGCCCTCTATTCTGAGCCACCTTCGCGTTGAAGATATACCCACCGGAGTGGAGGGACTCAATCACGAAAGTTCTCAGAAAACCCAGAAAAAAAGATTACACTGCCCCCGGAGCCTATAGACCGATAGCGCTCCTCGACACCCTAGGAAAAGTCTTATCCGCATGCGTCGCTGAAGACCTAGTCAAAATGACGGAAAGATACCTCCTATTACCGGACAACCACTTCGGGTGCCGGCCGGGACGGTCCACAACAGATGCGCTTCACTACGTGACGGGAGCAGCGAAGGACACGTGGCGAAAGGGAAGAGTGATGGGAATGTTGTTCCTTGACATTAAGGGAGCCTTCCCCAGTATAACCTTACCACAGTTGATTCACAACATGCGACAGCGAGGAGTACCTAAAGAATACATGGAGTGGATTCGCAGAAAGGTCCAGGGGAGGCTAACTTCAGTGGAATTCGACGACTACAGCACCCCCATGATCGAAATAAAATGTGGCATGGATCAAGGATGCCCCTTGTCCGCGATCGCGTACCAGTACTACAACGCAGATTTGCTCGAAGTCGCCGATAAGAAGAGGGGTGAGCACTGCGTGGGATTTGTCGACGACACAACGTTGATGGCCGAGGGAGCGGACTTGGAAGAAGCATTCCAAAAGCTACAGAATATGATGACTAGGCCCGGGGGAGCACAAGAATGGGCAAGGAAGCATGACTGTACTTTTGCGATAGAAAAATTCGGGCTCATGGGTCTGACCAGACGACGCGAGGCCGATCCAAGCAAGGCCAAGAAAACCAGACCCTCTCCCAGGCCCTCAATATCGATCGGACAGCACATCATAAAGCCGGTGCCGACCCACAAATTCCTCAGAATACTGGTCGACCAAGAGCTCCGTTATAAGGAGCAGACCAACTACGCGCTCCAGAAGGGGAGCAAGTTCATAGAACAGTACCGGAGACTCGCGAAGCCATCGAGAGGGGTGCCAGCTAAGCACATGCGCCAGTACTACCTGACGGTCGCAGTCCCCAAGCTATTGTACGCCGCTGACGTGTTCCTGATCCCAGGTACCGCGAGCAACAAAGGCACAAAGGGTCACATTAATAAGCTAGCCAGGGTACAAAGGCAGGCGGCCCTCGCAATAACAGGGGCCATGAGGACCACGGCGAGTGATACATTAGATGTGCATGCGAACTTACTGCCATTCCAGCTGCTGGTAGATAAGCTAATACACAGAGCCGCTACCAGACTCGCCTGCCTCCCAGAAACACACCCATTGACCCCTAGAATCAACCGCGCTGCCCCGAGATATGTCAGAAAGCACCGGACTTCGCTACATGAGATTTTACATGCATACCAGCTCAGGCCGAAAGAAATGGAAAAAATACACACAGTAGTACAAGGGCCAAAGTGGGAGCCGGCGTCCCAGATTCAAATACCGGAGAACGAGAAGAAAGCCATTGCTGAGCTGGACAGCGACATGGCCGAGGTTCAAATATACTCGGACGGGTCCTGCATCGACGGAGGGGTTGGTGCGGCAGCGGTGCTATACAGGAACGGAAGGGAGGAACGCGCGGTACGGCTCTACCTGGGCCCCGAAGAAGAGCACACCGTGTTCGAGGCAGAGCTGGTGGGAGCTGCGATGGGGGCAAAGCTACTGAATAGCGAGCGGAGCGGCAGCTACATGATTGGTATGGACAGTCAAGCGGCAATACTGACCACGAGGAGAGAAAACCAGATGTCCGCCCAGTACTTAGTTGACGCCCTCCACAGACAGCTAGAGGGAGTCATAGAAGCGCAGCCAGGCTCCACAATATGCATAAGATGGACACCAGGACACAAGGGGATCAGAGGGAATGAGAGGGCAGACCAGGAGGCGAAGAAAGCACCGAAGGGGGACAGCAGCGAGGAAAGATTCATCCCAATAGAGTGCAGAGGACTAATGCCAATTAGCAGATCAGCTGAACTGCAGAAGCAACAGAAAGAACTCAAGCACAGGTCAAAGGAGCTCTTCGCCAAATCTCCAAGGGCGATCATGGCGCACAAGATCGACAGGACCATGACATCAGCGGCCTTCACACGACTGACAGACGGACTGGCACGCAAACAGGCCGCCCTGCTCATACAGATAAGGACCGGCCACATAGCTCTCAACAAGCATTTACACAGGATCGGCAAGGCAGACTCACCCACATGCGCGAAGTGCAGGAGCGCCGACGAGACGGTGCACCATTTTCTTTTCAGGTGCCCAGCGTACAGCAGAGCGCGCGAGAAGCTAGAGGCAGAGCTAAAGAGAGGGGCTAGAGCGGCGAACACGCTACTCACAAAGCCGAGGGCAATGAAACCTCTGTTCAGGTACATAAGGGACACGGAACGTTTCGGAGGGAGTCAAGGAGAAACTACAACGAGGGGAGAGGAGAGACGATGAGGGAAAAGCGGGGAACAGGCAGGAGAGTCGAAGAGAACAGCTAGGAACCAAAAGAGAGAGGTGGAGAACGAGGAGAAAGAGAAGACGATCAGGGAACCCGGAAAACGACGCACCGCGAGCAACGCGCGCATCTCACCCCGCCACCACAGGCACGGAATCGCCCAGGGCCTCGCCCCAAGGAGCACAAGCGGAGACAGAGAAAGAAAGGCTAGGTAGCATACCTGATGGGGTCGCAAACTGTAGCAACGTCTTACATAGGGCTACGCCCCAAAAGACGAAAAATTGGATTAAAAAAAAAAAAAAAAAAAAAAAAAGAAAGAAGGGCGGGAGCGTACTTATCTGACTGCTCTCTCCAGCTGCTGCCTCTTTTGCTGCCGCGTCCGCAGCCTCATTGCCTTCCACATCGTCATGACCTGAGATCCACGTGATCTTGATGCTCACGTTGCGTCTCCTTGAGGGCGTCGCCATCCTGTTGGCCATGTCGTGGATGCGTCCTAGGATGTGTTGCGCCGGCTTGGGCTTGACGTTACCTACTGCCAGTATCACTCCCTGGTTATCAAGGAGTATGCATGCTGTTCTGACGCCCTTTTCTCGACTTAACAGCTCCAGCGCCAGGATGACGCCCACCGCCTCCGCCTCATACGTGGTGTGGTCCGCGAGTGGGCCCAGGTGGTATTGTAACGTGGCTGCCTTTCTCCCTGCCCTGTACAGTATCGCTGCCGCCCCCGCATTGCCCTCTAGTCCTGACCCGTCAGCATAGACCTTGCCATCCGCCATGTTCTGAGCGTCCGCTTCCCTAGATTCCTCCCTCGACTCTGCTATCTCCGTGACGAACAGCCTGGGAGCGTCGGGAGCATGGATGAAGGGCTGGATGACTTCGAGGGAGTCCGGGTCGAGGCTGAAGCAGTGGAGGATCCTGTGTAGTGGTGCTGGGTGCTTTTTTACTAGGCGGCGGGCGCAGGAGCGAGCTGGCCAGTGTAGCGGGTGGGACTTGGGGAGGGTTGCAATGCGGCTGGCTGCCTTGTAGCAGATGCCTAGGAGGAGGAGCTCTATCGGCTGGATGTTGGCGAGGATCTCCAGGACGTCACTCGCGGTCGTGCGCATCGCTCCAGTGATAGCGATGGTAGCCATGCACTGCACAGATGTTAGCTTACGCACCACGCTCACAGACCCTGTCGCTCTCCCCTCCCCTCGGTTCTTTTGCACCGGCATGTACCATACATCCGCAGCGTACGTGAATTTGGGTATCGCCACTGCGCTGTATAGTTGCCTCATGTACGTTGCACGCATCCCTGTGGAGGGTTTAGTAAGTCTGCGAGCCAGTAACGTCCACTTAGCCGCTTTTGCCACTGCCTTCTCAGCCTGATCTTTCCATTGCAATTCCTCGTCCAAGAAGACCCCTAGGAACTTGTGTGCTGATGTTGGCTGGACGACGGTGTCCTCGTACGTGAAGTCAGGTCTTATGTCTCGCTTGGTTTTGCCCGGCCTCGTGGGGTCTTCCATCCAGTGTCTCGAGAACCCCACTATCGCGAACTTGGACTTTTCAAATCTGGAGTGGTGGGTCAGTGTCCACTCTTTCGCCCCCCCCTCCTTGAGCAGCATCTCCCTCAGCCCCTCGTATGCTTCCTCGTAGGTGTCGCCTTCTGAATAGAGGTTGGCATCGTCAATGTACGCCACCGCGGCCTGCCCCTTTCCGTTAGCGATATCTATGAGGTCAGTGTTGTAATAGAGGTAAAGAATCATAGAGAGTGGGTCCCCCTGCCCGATCCCGTTGTCTATGTGCACCCAGTCCGAGAGGTGATCGTCAAACTTGATCCTGGTGTGTCGGCGGGCCAGCATCCATCCCACGAAGTTCACGAACTCCTCTGGCACCCTTCTCTTCCTCATGTTGTGCAGGAGCCGATCTGTTACTGCGTTCGGGAACACTCCCTCAATGTCGAGGAAAAGCATTACCGCTACCTTCTTTCTCCTCCATGCTCCTTTGATCCTGTTGACTACGAGGTGGAGGGAGTCGGTGGTCGTCCTGCCGGACCTTCCGCCGAAGTGATTGGCTGGCAAGAGATTGTGCTTCTCGGTAAGGTAAACCAGGTCTTCTGCGACTATCGCCGTTAACAGCTTTCCTATAGTGTTGAGTAGGGCTATGGGGCGGTAAGATTTCGGGACGTCGTAGCGGGCCAAGCCCGGTTTCCGTAGCACCACTGTAATCCAGGATCTCCAGCTATCACTGTAGGTTTTCAGCGTGAAGGTAGCACGAAAGATATAAAGGAGGTGCTCAGCGATCAAATCTACCGCCTCCTTCAGTACGATGTTTGGGATCCCGTCGTCGCCTGGGGCCTTATACGGCTTCAGTTTATTGATTTGGCGCCTGATCTGGTCCTCATGAAGCTGGAAGCTGTGGCGGACGTGCTTTGGGTAACGATAATATGTCGGTACCTGTGATTCGACGGGCTTGGGCGGGAAGAATGCCGCTGCCAGGGCTAGGCTCTTCTCTTCGTGGGTTTCTGCCGTATGCATGGCGCCGCTGGGCGCTGCTACTTGTAGTGACGGGATTCGAGACTTGCCGCCATCCGAGGCCGGATTGGACAGATACTTGTTTTCTGACCACAGGAGCCCTTCATTGAGATCTTCCAAGTAATCGGCCCAGTGCTGCACCTTTGCCCTGCCGATCGCTTTGCTGTACCTTTCGTTGACGTCCTTTAGTTCTGCGTGGGTGTGGTGGTCAGCTATCGTGCGGTGGAGGTAAAATTTGTGGTTCAGCCTATTCTTTGTTTTCTTAAGCTCCGACAACTCCCTGGTCCACCATCTGCATGAGTGCGGGACCGGATTTGACATCGGCACCGCGATGTCGATGGCATCTTGGATGGCGCTCGTCAGCGCATTGACTGCTCTGATGAACTCAGCCTCGGTACTCGCATCCGGTACCACCTCCAGCTGCTCTGCCAGCTGCTCCCGAAAGTGGTCCCAGTCGACCATTCTGAAGTTCTGGAACAGCTCCGGCTCTTTAACCTCCACCCTAATATCCAGTGTTGTGAGGATAGGGACGTGGTCGGTCCCTGGGCCGCGCCTTCTCGGGTCGGTGTTGCAAGTGATGATGCAGTCGACAACGTTGTCCGTGCAGAACACGTTGTCGACCCTGGTCCAATTCTTGGTCGACATCAATTGCAGAGTGGGCGTTCGCTTCGGGAGAGCCATCACCATGTTGTACTCTGCTAGCAGCGATAGCAACTCCTCTGCATCTCTAGTGGCCTCAGCGGTGAACAGATGATGATTCCTTTCCTCGTCCCACATAGGGTGGTGGCGATTAAAGTCGCCGCACCAGATCATGGTGTCTGTTTCCTGCTGGATGATGTTGCCTCGCTCTAGTTCTATGAAGTTCTCGATAGCCTGCAGTGACTCCGAGTGTTTGCAGTCATTATAGATGTTGAAGATCGTAGTCTTGCCCTGAGGATGTTTGAGCTGCACCACCACCACATCGTTCGTCCCCTGGAGCGACATCTGCGACCACGTGTTGGTATCCATCGCAGCATTGACCAGGACAACTGTTCTCTTTACGGTGGTGTTAGTCAAATGAGAAATGGGGTATAGGACGCGCCAGTTGTGGTTGGCCTTCGTATTCCCTAGCATATCAATGTACGGCTCTTGTAGTAGTACTAGGTCCCACTCTTTATGTATCGTGGAGTTGATGAGGTCGTACTGCGCCTTGTCCGATTTATTGAGGTTTTGTTGAAATATTCTCAGTCTCGTTGGTGTAGGTCCTGTTGTGTAGGACATCAGTATTGCTCTGGTAGGGGCGGCTCACCTTCTCTGCCTGTGTCGCCCCGCCACTCGGTGGGGCCCTGGTTAAGGCCATGGGGAGGGGGGGCAGCACCCTCATTGACGGGATCCTGCTGGGGCGCCGGCCGCAGCCACCATGCCGTCAAGCGTTGCCCATATGGGAGCGTTGTCTGCCTGTACTTGCCCCTCCATCGTGCTACTACCTCCCATCCCGTGTCCTGCTGTGGTGCAAATGTCGGGAAGGTGGGTATCGGGATCGAGGGGGGAATCTTTGGCGGTTGAGATACATGGCTCCATGCCTCCTCAGTGGGGAAATAGGGCATCTGGTTCTCGAGGAGTCTAGTGTCTAGCTCGACGCACTTACTCTGAAATACCGGACATGTTCTGGCCCAGCTGGCGTGTTCCGCAGATTTGCATGAGATGCAGTACAGCCTCGTTTGGTCGCATGCGGCCGTCCTGTGGCATCCTCCGCAGGTGCCACACATGTCGTGTCCTTGCGGGCAGGCATAGGACATGTGGTTCCATCCCTGACATTTAAGACAGCGGGTGGGCTCCTTCTTGCACTTCTCGGCATAAACGCGCTTTTGACACACGATCAGTCCATCCGTCAGTATCTTGTTGGCTACCTCGGGCGTGGTGATGGTGATGAGGGCGTGGCCGCAGGTCTGGTTCGCTGCCCTGTGCTGTCTGGGCTTGACCCATCTTGCCTTATCTATCGCGCCATGCGACAGGCGACAGGCGGTTGACTTTCTCCATCTCCCTCAGCTCCTCCTCGCACTCCGGTACGAAGTGGAGTGGGACGAATTGTAGTACTAGCGAGAATAGCCGCGCCTTCATCCTCGCGTCTGGCGCAAGTGCCTCTGTGAATCACACTCTGCGCTCAGCTCCATTGAGCCACCTCGCCGCCGCTTCGTCATTGAGTTCGAATAGCACCCCTCTGTTCGTGAGCCTCCTCGTGCTAACCACAGTGTGGACCCCATCCGTGTCCATAGCGCTGATGATTTCGTTCGCCCGGGTCATCAGGTCGGTGTTGTCCATTTCTGCCAGTATGCGCTCCCCCAGGGCCGCAGCATCCACCAGGACTTGTCTCTGCTTTATTCCTTCCCTCGCCCGGACCCTGGCATCGAGGGTGGGTGCGCTGGCCAGTGCTCGTTGCGTGATGTCTGCCACCTTCACCATCGCGTCTCGATATGAGGTGCTGGTTTCGTTGATCTGAGTTGCTGAGGAGGCGACCGTGTTCGACGCCGTCTGCATCGCCTTCACTGCCATCGCCGCGTCCTTGGCGATCTGGTGGGATAGCTTGGCTGTGGCATCCGCAGCTGCCGTGGCTTTGTCCAGCATTTCTGTGGCCTCCGCCACTTTGATTGAGAGAGTGTTCCCTTCCGCTGCAAGACTCTCTTTTACTCGGCACAAACTCTCTCATATCTCGTGTTGTCCTTGATGCTTTCCATCACGAATGCGATGGATCGCAGCGCGTTGACAGCCTGCCGCGGCACTCCTTTGTATTGTGTCACTTGCAGTATGGCGGTGGACAGCGTGTCAGTCGTCCAAGATGCGCCCGGAACTGTCAGCAGGGTACGTTCAAGGTAAATCTTACCTTCATCGGAATCCCTGATCTCCTGTCCTGGTAAGTCTCTTATCTCCTCCCTGGTGAGGCACTCTGGGTCCTGCGCTGCACCTCTTGTGGCTGGCCGCCCCGTCTGGACCCTCTTTTCTCCCGGGACCTCGACTCCCTTCGTCTTCTCTGGCTGTTTCTCCTTTGTTGTGCTGATGTTGTTCTGGGCTGGATTCGGCCTTGGGTGTCTAGCTTCGCTTGTGCCATGGTCGTAGGCGCTGGTGCCCGTCGCGTGGGCATGTTTCTGCCCCTCGCACCGCTCGTTGACGCGTCGTTCGACATCAGCGCAAGGGTTGGTGGGTGTTATGTATGTAAAGAGTGATTTTTGAGCGTAGCTAAGGCGGTAGTTATGGCAGAAAAATAGGAACTCTAAGTTGCGGTCCGTGGGTGGTGGTGGTCGGAGTGCAAAAGGGTCCCCAGCCACCCGCTCTGCCGCTACCGCGTGGGTGCATATCGTCACTGCTTTCCCACGGTCATTTAACTGACATGCCAAGAAGAACACTTCCACGCCGCTCGATCAACTCGCTATCCCACGTGACGCTGATCCTATGTGGTGTGTTTACGTGTACACTGAGTTTAGAAGCGTCGCTTCCACACACTCAGGTCCATCTCATCGTCCCACCACCAAGCTCTGCTCTCCATTCATGCGTGCCTCAACCATCATATTCTGATCCACTAACGGAGGTGTGTTGTGGTGCCACAACTAAGGACAGGCAAGATTTTCTTGGAGATTCTTGGTCGCACTATAAAGCCTGAACGCGCTGACGGCGCGAACAATCCTCTGTCCCTGATTTTGTCCCTTACAGTATAACGTAGCTGTCTAGTTGAGGATAGCAGAGCAATCGGACGCGTACATAGGCACCCACACATAGCCGGTGGACAACGACACTTTGTCCACATTTCTTCGACCATTGTCTCGCTATTTCTATTTTGCCATTGTTCCGTTTACCATCTCTTTGTTCTCTTTTTAGGTTGGCTTGGCATTTCCCAGAGTATAAGTAGTACAGGTTTTCACAGAATATAGACAGCTTTTACGTGGCGTAAGCAGACCAAACGAAAGACTTACAACATCTCCCTCAGACCTTACATTCCCTTATTCATATCTGATGCCTAAGCACGCACCCAACCCATACACGGTTGATCCTGGCCATCGGCGGCGCGGGTCTACCCCGCATCCCGACATCAACTTACCACATCTGCGTGATATCCTTGGCGGCAAGACATCCTACAATAGTCTATGAAAAGATCCTCTTCTAACACTTGTTCCACAGATCTGCTCGAGCAGCCACCTCCTGGCCGAGGGAGATTATCTCGAGCTCCGTATCCTCATGCTCAGAGTTCAAACCCCAGCGGTGTTCGCAACCAATGCCCAGACTTACCTCCAATCGCACGACACTCACAGCACTCATCTCGCAGCGATACTAACCACTCTATTCCCAGCAGCAACAATTTGTACACACACTCCATGATGTCGCAACCACCGCCTCCACCATACTCATCTCATGATCCCTTGAGTTCATCAAATCAAGGTGTAATACATCAAAGGTCCTCTGCCCAGGGCGATCTCAATGAATCAATTGCGAAATGTTCACTTTGCGGGCTCTCAGATCCAAATCACAAACATGTATGCACTGAGTGTGGCGATCGGTTCTTGTATGCGGACAAGCTAAAGTCATTGAAGGGGCACTGAGTGTCAGTGATTCTTTGGAGCTCGGTAGACAAGCGACAGCCAACAAGCTAAGCGGTAAGCAACGTTGTTCTGCTCGTGATGCGAGCCCGCATGGTCAACGCGGAAAGCACTAACAGAGATAGAGACAAAAGAGGAAATGGAAACATATGTCGACAGGCGACGTGTAGCTACCATCTTACATAGAGCGCAGCTCCAAAAGACGATAAATAGGAAAAAAAAAAAACCCCCGAAACGCTTGAAGTAATGGAGACCTCACGCTCATCGACCACCGGTATTACATTATAACAGCCTTGTACCTGACGTGCATACTGATTCCTTATCATGCGACGCCCACCGTCTCAGCATCACTATTACTCACGCTCTGTTCTCTATTCAATGCACACCCGCCGCCCTAGCGTATACGGACGGTAATTGAGCCCAATGTTTGGTTTCTGCCCTCAGTATCATCCTACGCCTTGCTCGCAGCTTGTACGTTCCTCCACTGCTGGCTTCAATTCCCTCCACCGCCTCCTAGTCTCTATCAATAGGCGATTCAGAATCCGGCACATTGGTTTTACTGGACGTGAGCGTGTGATGGCTTCAATTCAGGACTCCGTAGACTGTTGCTGTCAGGGGACACCCTGTTTTCCATTTCCAGTTCCAGTTCCGACTCCATTTCCGACTCCGCTTCCGGGTCTGATTCCCTCTCCGCCTCCGCTTTTGGAAATGATTCCGCTTCTGGGAGAACTTCCACCGGTTCTGTTCACTTTTCCAGTTCCACTCCAATTTCCGACTTCCACTCTCGGAACAGTGTCGGAAATCAAGCGACTCGCATAATAGGTGGCATCAAGGGTCAATCAAGGGTCAGGGAGGTCAGGGGGATGCAGGGTTGATGGCGGGTGCCAAGTGTTGTCCCTGGCTGCGCAGCGTAGTATAATACGGGCTCACTGACATTGGGGGTCCTTAGACTTTTCTCTTTGGATTTCCCCTTGTCAGGTGAGAATCCCCTCTCTTGTATACTCTGTTCATTTATACAGACTTTGGATTTCCCCTTGTCAGTTGTGTGGTAGTGTGATCTCCACAACCAGCCAGGGTTGCCCTTACAGTTGCGCGCGACGGATCGTCGGCCAGGAGAGGGTTGTAACGTCCAGTGTCCTGTCGATGTCCTGCCTGCCCGATGGTGCGTGTCTGTCATTATCTGTCATGGAAGGTCAGGACCATGACGTTCTTCGTATACCATCATCGCTATCCATCACAGATCAAGCAACCAAATCGATGGGTAATGCGGCACCGCTCGCTGCCGGGAGCCGAGAATAGAAACAAGTCGAACAAGCGCGCGCTTCTCGGGGTGGGTGGTTTGGGTTGCAAGCTTCGGGGCTTCTGCTTCCTAAGGTGATGTGTGGCGTGCCGTGCCAGCGAAGCGGCATGGGCGCTTGACGCGAATCGAGCCTAAATGGGTATCATCTGATCTGCGGTTGATCGATCACTTCGATCACGATCGTGATATAAACTGCCATGTTAGCCGGTTGATCCAGCGGGGAAGCGCTCTTGGGTGACTTTCCGTAGAGCTAAATTCCTAAATTCCACGTTCTAAACGTCGCGGAGCATCGAGCCGAGTACTAGCCGATGACAGGGAAGTGTTTTACAAGTCCGCTACGACAGAAATTAATGTTTTAAACCAAAAATGTGACGTTTGATGACATATACATTACAGGTTTGGCCAAACATGGCAATTTTCCTCGCCCTACTTATTCGTGCCGGCCGGATGCCGACGACACCTTGCGTCTGAGCACTTCCGCCGTTGCTTGGGCGTTACGGTTTCGAAATCGGTCCTAAACTCGGCAGCTATCGCGCGGAGCCGGTTTAGAACCAGGAGATTAGGAATTTGAAAGTCACCCCTTTTGGGGAAATGAGCGTGGGGAAGTAGTGATGTGTTGGACACGTGCCATGGCACCGGAGAGCGGGTCGGGTGGCCCGTGCGTGCCAGGCACCCACATTCGCCGCCACACTCTCGGACGCGGGGAGAAAGTACAATGGCAGGCTCCTTTGGTGCGCGAGAAGGGTGCATATGTGAGTATCGCGCAGCGTGCAGAGGACGAGGCGCAGATACTATGTTCGGATTTAGCCCCGGGTCGAGGGGCCTTAGTCTAGTGTGCGCGAGTGGGTGCTGCTGTGATACGTGGCGTGATCGGTCTATTTATATACACAACCGTCGGTCTGTCTGCTCTGCGTGTCCGACTGCTGCGTCCCCAAGGATACCGGTGACGACGCTTTCTCCCACGACCCACGTGACCCGCACACGGCGGCGTGCCCGGTGAATTCCGGCGTGCATGACGGCCACGTGTCCCAAGCTCTGTTCGTTCGGCTTCGGGTTCCTGGCTACATGTTATGTAACTTCCTTGCTTCTTCCCTCCCTCGGTAACTTGGCGCGACGGCGCTTCTGCCCCTGTCGTGCTTCTGCTGTCCACCGGAATTTGGCGCTGGGTGCTTCCATTCCTGGCTTCTGCTGCTTCTGTCCTTTCTATGCGCCGGTGTACATAGCTCCGATCCTGGCTTACGGCGCAACATTTTCGTGTGCACACCCCGTGGAGCAGTGTGGAGACGTTTCTGTTCTACATAAGGGACCAGGGCCAGGTGCAAGTGGCCAAGAGCAGGAGGAAGAAGCGCAAGTAGTCAGGAACCCGACCCAGGAACCCGAAGCCGAACGAACCCGCTCGGGACACGTGGCGCCATGCGCACAATTCATCTCTCAAGCGCCGGATGAGTCACATGGGAGAAACCGTCGCCACATGCTCGGGGGACGTAGCAGAGCTTCGGATACCCAGAGCGGACAGAACAAGGGAAAGGACAACGCGGTATGAGTCTGCCTCCTCATAGTGCGTCCGTCCCCCTCGGTGACACAACACTGCCCACACCCATCGACCACACGCTGCGCGGCACGTAGACAGACAGGGTGCGGGGGTAGAGGGCGCGAGAGGACCGGAAGAATGGGCCCAATGGCCTGAAAAGGTGGGTGAGTCAGCACATGTCGCACATGGTCAAGGTGACGACAGAAAGCAACAGCGCAGACTCGGAGTAGGCCACGTACACAACGGCCGTTCAAGCAGCGCGCCACCAAGCGCCCCGACCTGAATGGTATGCAAGCATCTCCAAGGCAAAAAACGGCGACACCCCAATGAAACGACAGGAGATGACACAGAACGAAGCCGCTCCTGTGCCCACGCTGCCGGGGAGCCACGAGAAGCCCCGCGTAACAAACGCTCCACCATTGAATTCGCGAGGGCCTCGAAAAACAGCGGCGAAAGGGAGCGAAAGCGCTGGCGTGGCGCACAAGACACGCCAGGCCGGCCCAGCTGCTCCATGGAGTCCAGGAGTGACAGCGGCTGAATAAGCTCGTAGCTCAACAAATCCCCCCTCAATCAACCGCAACACACTCCGCCCCCCCCCCCCCCCCCCACCACTGCCCCTGCCCACACAAATGCATCCCTCGAAGGAAGGTCGTGTGAAAGGAAAGTGAAAGGAGGGCGGGTGAAAAAGTGACAGGAAAGGTTGGTTCGAGTGGGCATAATAAGCACAGGCGAGCAAACAAAGCAAAGAGGAGCACGTGCCGCCGTCTGACCCCATCTCACTCGCAACCGAATCTTCGGTGGCGTGGGATGATGCCAGCGACGCGAAGATTCTGTAACTTTCTCTGACGCTCCTTTCCACCCATTGACGGTTAACGGCGAGTTACCGCGACGGTTCGAGGAAGGAATGACACCACCGATAGCCTCGCTCGAGCGGAGAAGGCGTGTGTGAGCTACCCTGTCGGGAAGGGGGTATCGAAACGGATAACTGGGCGGGTATGCAGGTTGGGGTGCAGGGACAGCGGGCGAGGAGGTGCAGAGGTTGATCAAGGCAATCTGCTCAGCGGGGTGGCGGGGGACAGGGAGTACAGGAGAGCCGGTAGGAGCGTGGGCGTAGTCGGTGGAAGGATGAGCTCGACGCATAATAGAGGAGGGAATGAGGCATGGTGGAAGAGGTGGGACTGCCGGCAATGTGTGTTGGCGGGGTCGGGAGCGACGAGACCAGCCGAGGGAGAGCAGGCTGGTCGGTTGGCTTCGGTAACTCCACTGTAGGTCGCATTGTCCGGCATTTCAAGAATGATTCTGTCTTGGACGTAGGCGTCGAGGGACTTTCTGGTTTTTCCCCATCTTTCCTTCGGTCAATGCTATGCTTACGTTGACCAGAACGGATCATGGACAAGGGTCAACTCAAGCATATGCGGGAGGGTGGAACACTTCAAATTTAAGGCATCCGCCTCACTGAAGGCTTCCCGCCAAGCATGTGTCGAACGCAAGCTGTTTACGCTCAACGCTAACCACGCCACGGCCGCATACCTCAGACTCATGCCGGGTGGGGTAGGATGAGTGTGGGCTGAATTGGCTCAGGGTCGACTCATTGACTCCTTGAACCACTGAAGTGTCGAAGTGTCATCCATCGTACTCACTGACCAGAGGTTTGTCCTCCTTCATCGTTCGTGCGCGGCATTGTCTTACCGTTCCATCGTCCCATGTCGTTCTCTCATCCTTCCATCTCATTCTCATCCTGTCTTCCTATCATCTCATCGTCCCACCCCGTCATTCTTCCTTGTCTTAGAGTCCATGCGGGTGCGAGCGTGGGCGCTCGTCCATCCGAATCGTCCCACTCCTCATTGCCTCATGTTGTCCTCTCACCATGTCATTTCGTTCTCCAACCGTCATCAGCATCACATCCTCTAGCGCCAGCGACACCCATTGGCACCATTTAACTCCCCTCAGCTACAAGGGCTTACACAAACATGCTGACATTAAGGCAGGCGGACGTTCGACGTCGTCGAGCTGGATACCAGGACGGAACGCAAGGTTTGGAGAGTGTGGGTGAGAGCGTCTACTGTGCCGCTGGCTGTCGACGCGTGCGAGTTGCCAGGAAAGGACGCACTGCAGAATGCCATCCTACGCCACGCCCGACCTGACAAGCCTGCCAGGCCAGAACGCGAGATGGCTTAGGGATGCGAATATGCGAAGGCAGGATGCCCCGCCTGAAGCGACGCGGGACCAAAGCCACACCATGACACACTCGACACATGGCGTCTGAGTCAGAGGGTCTGATGACCTTGCGTTCTACCGGTAGTCGTATGGTGGAGGAGTGGGTGAAGGCCAGAGTAGTGCGTATATGGAGAGGACTTACGTGATGGAACGGGAGGCAAAGGGAAGCGGCATGGAGAGAGACATGAGGGAAACGAGAACGAGGGAACAACAGGAAAGGTGGAGTTCCAAGAGGTAGACGGTACCAGCTCAGTGCAGAACAATCGCACACGCACTACCAGGGGCCCGAAAATGGGAAGAGGGAACAACGGTGGAAGGTGGACGAAGAGTGGCTCATGACAGATTCAATCTATGGTCGGAGGGGCGGCTATTGAAAATCGCCATTTACGCTCGATGACGTGTCGCATCACGACACGATCAGGCACGCGCCACGCGATCACGATCACGCAGGCTCATCAATCGCTGCCCTGATCGGCGTGTCGAATCGGAAGCTCTCGGTATATATATATATATCGGCTACTCAAGCTCGGTGATATAAGAAACAAGCATTTCTGGGTCCCACACCCGGTGACCCGGATCGTCTTGTCATCCGATCCCGAGATGCACTTGCCGTCTGGAGAGAACGCTACCGAGTATACACCTGATAGGACATAAGTGTCTCCCCGCTCATGGACAAAAAAAGGTTGCGCCGTACAGAAAGTGGGGACTGGTGCTATAACTGGCACACGGAAGTACGGAAGCAACAGAAAAGGCAATCAATAGAAGCATCCAGCGCCAAGCTCGATTGCAACAGAAAGGCAAGCTGCCAAGATCGGGAGGAAGAAGCGCAAGAAGCGAAGGAACGCATTAGCGCTCGCGACACGTGCGCACTCATCTCTCAAGCGCCGGATGGGTAGTACACATCTCATCGGGACGGCTTAGCTTGGGGACCGGTGTTGGAGATACGATGTCATACTAGGACCCACATGAACCCACATACGTGTCCGTATATACAGTTCGAACCCCGCTATCGTCCCTTTTCCTCAGTCGTTCACGTCCATCCGAACGCCTGAGCTTACTGTAGTGCAGTTCAACAACCGGTGCCCTGGGTATATGGCAGTGAGTTAGTAAAATCTTCGGTGAGTCAACTTAACTTCATGCCCATCAGTCTGCATGTGTTGATCCTGACACCCGCGGCCATCAGATCGTACGGTTTAGCTTGGGCAGCTGGGATGCAATGGCTGTGTCACACACGGAGGCCTGTTCTGTTTCCTCGCATCTATCAATGATCTTCGCGTGCCTGACTCATGAATGCCAGATAAATGTCCGGACTGGGCCATTATGGTATGTATGTCCTTTTCACCAGACGTATTCGCGCTGGCGCTAGCAATAGCTTCCTTTTCGTTGACATAGTAGCGCGGATGGTCAATCTACTATATCAGCGAATACCTATAATGTTAAATATCTGATAAAAATTATATGTGTTGGTATACAGAAAGATTCGAAGCTAACTGTGAGCACGAAGAGCCTCAGAGAGGCTCCAACGCGGCGCTCCTTGACCTCTGGATAGTCCAACTAACTACCTAATTTCAAAGTTCCATGTAGCCTTAAATGGAACCCTGTTTAAAAATCCGAGAATGCGGCCTGTCTAATGCTTCAGCAGTCACTTCTTTATTATGTTCAGTTTACTCCTATTGGAGTTCTAGATCTACGGCCTTGACAGGTATGTACATGCAGCCTCTCGGAGGTATTCTAGCGTTTATAAACTGACCCCTTGAATGCAGTGACTCTGTGCGGACACAGGACCGCTGGACCAGGTCAGCCGATGTGCCTCATATTAAAGTCCTGAGTGTTTTGGTTTGCGCTCACTGCATAAATTCCTGACATAGTAGATCTTGAAGAAGAAGTTTTCATTTAGATCCTTCAGGCTTGTGGGTATCATAACTACTGCGCTGAATTCATGGTTGAATCTTACAAACCCTGCGTCTTGCGGCCGGAACAATCCATGTGGTCAGTGCATTCCCGACCATCCAGCGCAATGTCTTTGGCGTATTTCCCACCTACCACCGTCCCGATGTTTCACCCTGGCCTCACATTCCTCAGGAGAGACTAAGATAATTGTCTCCAGAACAAAAGCAAGAACGAGATCCGCATATGGAATTCATACCAACAGGCGCGATAGGTTCTGCACTAAGAAACACACCTCGGTGCCAGCGTTGACAACAACATGCATCCCGGAGAACTTTCTCACGCTAACCACATCCACCAAAAACCCAAAATCACAACACTTCCATGCACACACACTTTCACGATAGCTAGCCTACCTCAGACGACGCCCTACTACCCATCCACCGTTTCCCCAAAAAGAGGCGACCCAACAGAGCCATGCCACCCAACTCGGAGGCGCTGCCGCCCGCCCTATCGCAGGGGAACAGTGGCCCACGACAGCCAATGCACAGAACCCGGGCTCGAAAAGCAGAGCCGAGCTCATCGCGGACCCCGGCTGGACCATCAGGTCGAAGGAGGCCGCCCGCGTCTTCCTCGACAGAAACGGATACCTGGCGAAAGACGACCAACCCTCGACGCAAGACGACGCCCCAACTGGAACCTGTGGGAGCAAGCTATCCATGAAGAATTAGCTGTGCTTCATGACGCAGGCACTTGGGTACTCACTGATGCACCAACTGGCGCAAATATCGTCGGGTCTAAATGGGTCTTCCAAGCTAAAAAGGACGCAGCAGGAAACATAGTAAGGTACAAAGCACGCCTTGTAGCTCAAGGTTTTTTTCAGGTACCAGGTGTCGATTACTTCAACACATTCGCTCCTGTAGCGAAATTAGCCTTGATAAGGACAGTGCTCACCCTGGCAGCTGCAAACAACATAGAATTGCATCAAATTGACATTAAAGGTGCGTATCTAAATGGAGAACTCACTAATCATGAGACCATATATCTGTCACAGCCGCCAGGCTACCATGCACAGAACTCAGCCCAAAAGGTCTGCCTCCTAAGGAAGACACTCTACGGGCTGAAGCAGTCAGGAAGGCACTGGTATCAAAAATTGGTGGACATAATGCTCACTAAGTTATCCTTTTTGCAATGCGATGTAGACCAGGCCATTTTCTTTTGACACACAAACAACTCACTCATGATCATCTTGGTACACATTGATGATTGCACTATTGCTGCGACGTCTGAGATAGCGGTAAAGCAGTTCAAAGCAGGAATTTCGAAGCATGTTGAAATCACTGACCTCGGTGAGCTGCATTGGCTGTTAGGCATAGAAATCAGATGGAACAGAGAATGATGCACCATTTACCTCTCCCAGCGCTCCTAAATCGAGCCCATACTGCGTCAGTATAACTTTGAAGATCTCAAGCCTGCTGCAACGCTGATGCAACCAGGCTTGATGCTCTCGATGTGACAATTGCCTAAAACAACGACAGAGTATGCAAAAATGAGGGACATACCTTCCAGAGAAGCAGTTGGCTCCCTCATGTACGCAGCATTAAGAACCCACCCTGACATAGCCTCCGCAGTCCAAACTGTTTCCAGATATTCCGAAGTTCAGGCCTACACACTGGAACGCTGTCAAGACAATTTTCCAGTACTTAAAAGGCACTACCCACCTATGGTTGACATTTGGACACGCAAATGGAGGGCTAACCGGCTACGCAGACATGGATGGCAGCATGGCTGAAGACCGACATCCGATCTCCGGCTATGCATATATAATCCATGGCGGTGCCGTGTCCTGGAGTGCCAAAAGGCAGAATGTCATTTCTTTATCCACAACAGAAAGCGAGTATGTAGCAGCGACTCACGCGGCTAAGGAAGCCCTGTGGATTCGCTCCCTTATTAAACAACTCTTTGACATCGAGTTGTCTCCCACTACATTGTTTTCTGATAATCAATCCACGATCACACTGACAAAGAATCATCAGTATCACGCGCAAACCAAACATATTGACATACGTTACCACTTCATACGGTGGATTATCGAGAAAGGGGCAGTTTGCCTCGTATACTGTACCACAGATGACATGGTGGCCGATACGCTTACCAAGGCCCTTCTATCGATGAGGGTCAAGCATTTTACAGTAGAGCTGAGGTTGACTGCAGTTTGAGGGGGAGTGTAGAAATGAACGCACAAGCTAGTGACAAACCACATCACCCCATGTCACCCCATTGTGACAAAGCAATGTGCGGTTCCATTGTCAACAGCATATGTGCAGTAGCAAAATATTCTCTTTGTTTTATATTCCCATTGTCCCTTGTCCCTATTGTGCCCTAGACACTATAAAGTAGATAGTGTGTTTCCACTCTACCTCAGTACATTGCAATGAAGCATTTACTGAGGTAAGAGGCCTATTATTAGTCTCACATCTATTCCAACTCATTTATGCACATTTGTAGTAAACTCTTGTATAGGTAATAATATATTAGTACATTGCAGCGAAGCATTTACTAAGTAAACTCTTGTATAGTTCATATAATTATCACAGTTCTTACAGTGGCACCACAACACATCTCCGTTAGCGCTATAGAAGTTGACTGATACTACTTAGAGAAGCTGAAATACAACTCAGCGCAATTAACACGAGCACTATAAATTTGTAGCTACCTGAAATACAACTAAACTACTGTTAGAAATTGGAGCATACATGAGTGTAGACCTACTCACCTCAGCACAAGTAACACGAGCACTGAGGTGGAATAAACACGACGGCTAGGATTGTATCCTACAGACTTAGGACTCAGCGAGACAACGTGGACAGACCAAAAATAAACAAATACATGTAATGGTACACAACAAACCATAATATGCCCTGCGTCCACAATGACGTGTAGGCTTGTCATATCCTACACTCCCCCTCAAGCCGAGCGGAGGCCAATGTAACTCGCGAAGCGTTCGATTTTTGAACGGGGAAGGGGTTTGGTAAGCATGTCAGCGATCATGTCCTCAGTAGGACAATATACGACAGAAATGACGCCAGATTCGATGGCTTCGTGAATGAAATTGTAGTGAATATCGATATGTTTGGTGCGTGCATGGTGTTGATTGTCTTTAGCTAGGACAATTGCTGACTGATTGTCAGAATAGAGAGTGATTAGGGATGTTAGAGGTCGCGCAATCTCAGAAAGGAAGGTATGTAGCCAAAATGACTCTTTTGCATCTCCTGCGCTCGAGTTAATGCGCAGACTCCTCCCAGTCCTTCCCATTTTGGCAAGGCAATGAAATAACGAAATAACATTTTCCATAAACTGTGAGGGGTAGGAAACTGCGAACGTGATATCTGGTCGCGTCGCAAGAGCCACCGACATCAGCGAACCAACTGCCTCACGATAGGGTACATTGCACATGTCTTCAAATTGCTGTGATGTCAAGGGGCATTGTGATTTGGATAGGAAGCTATGTGAATCAAGTGGGATTGTGAGTGATGCTGCGTCTTGTAGATTGAAACATCTGAGGATGGTGTAGATATAGGCATGCTGAGCAAATGAGATGGTACGTTTCTGATGGTCTCGTTTGACCTCCATTCCTAAGAGCCAAGATAAGTCTCCTAGATTTTTCATCTTAAATATGGATTTTAACTGCTCTGTTACATTGGCCATAGGCTTTTTAGCATTGGCTGTGATAGTTCAGTCATCTACTGCGACCGCCACAATGGTGTGTGCGCCATGAGCGTGTTTATAAAACACAGCAGGATCAGCCGCACTATGGGTGAAGCCAAAGTCATAAAAGGCACGTGACAAACATTTATACCATTTGTGACCTGATTGCTTCAGGCCGTATAATGCCTTTTGAGTAGGCAAACATGCTTTGGCCTTCCCTCGGTGAAATTTGGTGGCTGGTGCATATAAATTGGCTCTGTGAGAGGAGCATTGAGGTACACACTACTGACATCCATCCGGTGGAGAGGCCAGTCGTTTCTGGCAGCGCGTGAAGATATGATCTGGAGTGACTCTAGCCTAGCCACAGGTGAGAATGTTTCATCATAATCTACTCTGAATGCCTGCGTATATCCTTGGGCAACAAGCCAAGCTCTAAACTCGAGGATTTTCCTAGGGCATTGCGCTTAATTCGGAAGACCCATCCGCAGTCGACTATATTTACATCTTCAGGCCTTTCGACAATGGTCCATGTACCAGTAGCATGCAGCACGTTGAGTTCTTTCTTCACCGCTTTCATCCACTCTGGTGCATTCTCACTCTGTAACGCCTCCTCCAATGTTTCAGGTTCTCCAAGATCCACTCATGCAGGCATGGCAAAAACATCTGGCTCATCTTCATTGTCAGTAAACAGGGTTGGGATCTCTTCAACAAATTCATCGAAGATTGAAAATGGTGGGTCATCCTCTTCATCCACGCTCAGGGCTGGCAACTCGTCCTCATCCTCTTCACTCTCTGCTTCGAAAAACATAGCAGTGGTGTGTTCTTTCAGCACCTGAAGCCCTTTTGGGAAAATAGGCCTTTGGGACGACCATCGCTGGTACCTACACCCTCTACAACTCAGTGTATATATTCTGATGGCTTCTTTACTCGCAAACCGTGTCCTTCTAGCTTGTCGGAATCAGGGGTCTTTTCAAAGTCTTCTAGTGGATCAGGTTCGGAAGGTGGAGGGGCAGGAAGTGGAATGGAAATGGATTTGAAAGGTATGCTTGGATTTTCCAGACTGCTACTTGGTCTAATCTCCTCCTCGGGCTGGAGAATCGGAACAGAGGTGCGTACTTTCTTTTCAAAAACAATATTGTGTTCCACTGTAACACTGCATTTTGCTGGCCAATAGATTCCATGTCCTTTGCTGTCGGTGCTGAATCTGACCCAACGCCCATCTGTTGCTTTAGCATCTAGCTTGGCAACATCTTCTACCTTCACATAAACCTTTTCTCCCCATTTCAGCAACTCAGCTAAGTTTGGTTTCACTTCATCGACCATTTCAAAGGGGGTTTCATCAGGGAGTGCATGTGTGGAAGTGCAGTTCTTCAGGTATGTCGCATGCATTACGTGCTTCGCCCCAAAGGAACTTAGGCAAAGTGGCATTGAGAAGCATGGCACGGGCATGTTCAATAATTGTGTGATTGAGGCGTTTGGCTACACCGTTTTGTTCTGGTGTATTGTGGACGGTAAGTTGACATTGAGTACCTTGAGTGGCAAGGTAAGCTTTAAACTCGTTGCTGAGGTACTCACCTCCATGATCCGATTGCAGTGTTTTCATTTTGATGTTCCTTTGCATCAAAAGGAGAGCCTCATGAGCATATAGTAATGTTTACCACCTATCATCTCGACCTGTGCAGGTCCCCACACATCTGTGTGTATTTTTTCGCCTTCAACTTTTGCTTTCTCACTGACTCATTCTTTGGGTACGGGCTTTCTTGTAATCTTCATCTTTATGCATGTCTCACAAAGCTCAGCGGGTGCAGATAAGTCGAGTTCTATGCCTTCGACTAGCCCACCACTGACTAGACATTTTGGGATGATAGGGGAGATGTGGCCCATATGAGTGTGCAAATCTGTGAGTGACGTGATGGTATGTGTCATATTGGCACTTATTTTCATGTCATGCTTAAAACGGTAAAGGCCTTGGGTCTTCAGGATTGAGGCATAGACTTTGCCAGTAGCACTGTGAAGAGTGCACAAACCTCCACCGAATGTGCAATAGAAACCTGCTTTGTCGCAGTGTCCGATCGAGATGAGCGTAAAAGTGATTGTGGGGGCATACAAGACATTCTTCAGTGTAATGTGAGTCATTCTGTTTTCATTTGGGACTTCGATTTTCATATCCCCTCGGCCTATAGCTTCAAACACGGTCTTGTCTGCAGCGTGGATAGTTTTAGGAGGGATAATGGGGTAAAATTAGTGAAAAGGTCTTAATACGGTGACATGTGAGTGCTTGCACCTGTATCCAAGATTTCAGTGACCTTGTCAGATTGTGATGCAGCTGTTTGAGCAAGAGTTGCTCCATCGAACGTAGTTGTGAAGGCACAATCATCACCATCATCCGCTGTGTTCACTCCAGCTGCATTTGCAGTACTGCCCCCCTTTTCTCTTTACCCTTGCCTTTACCATGTTTGCCCCTCTTTCCGCTTGGCCCCTGACACTGGAGGGATATAAAAATTTCCTGGTCTGAAAAACTGTTCAAAAAATTGTAAAGATATTCCAATTTTTTTTAGTGTTTTTAATGTAAAAAAACTTTAACAAATTTTTATGTTTTTGTTAGAATTTGTTCAGCAAGAAAATTGTAAAAAAGTTTAAAGTTTTTGGCAGGGTTTGTTTATGTGTTTTTATAAGTTTCTTTGTGAAAACACAAGTGAGTGAGTGAGTGAGTTAATCAATTAGAGTGCTCGAAGCGCTTGGCACTTATGGTGCACTGTAGCCAGGCATACAAACAAAGGACTAGTCTAAGCATGTGATGCCACTTTTAACCCTTCAGTCACTCCGACTCCCGTGCCTCACTCATCCCTTCAACACCCGCCGCCACGTCGTTATTAGTCATGTTAATGTGTGACAATTCCTTCTAACTTGGGGTAGTGACACAATAGCCTTTCGTAAGGTTTGAGCATAGCCATGGGACCATGGGTTCTAGGGCTAGGCCTAGATGTTAAGTGAGAAACACCCAATGCCCGATCCGGTAACATCAATATTGTTGAGAATGAAGGATGACCGTTTTTGGAATGGGGAGCTTTCACCCCTGTGACATCGATAGGGTTTCAGCGGGGTTACACAGTCGGTTTTTTTCCGAATATTTTTTTTTTTGAAGTAGTAGGTTATAGTGTGTGCCAGGAGTAGTGGTAATGGGCAATGACTAGTGGGTGAAACAAGGGTGGGGGCGCGGGATTTGAACCAGCGAGTGCTGCTCAAGTAAGTGACACCCAGCCGCGGTGGTCCCACTGCACCACCACACCCTGTGAAAACACAACAAACCCATAAGAAACCCTGCAAAACCTTGGATTTTTTTTTACAATTTTCTTGCTCAACAAATTCTAATAAAAAAAGAAAATTTTCTTATAGTTTTTTTACATAAAAAAACCCTAAAAATATTTGGAAAATCTTTACAGTTTTTTGAACAGTTTTTCAGGCAAGAAAACCTTTCTATGCCTGCAGTGTGACCCTCTTTACCACCGCCCTTTGCCCAACAGTCTGTTAAGGTTGTGTTTGTACTGCCGTTCGGCTATACCAGGCCGAACTTGGGTCTCGGGACAGAGGGCTTGGCTTCAACCTCTTGGGTTGCACCCACTCTATGTTCTGCCCAGATTTCAGGAGTGGTCTCGGCTGTAAGCCGATATACGGGTTTCGATATCAAGCAGAGGGTCTCAAGTACAATAAGCTAATTCGATATCTGAACTGAGGAGCTACTGTACATGGACTGGAGGTCTATATAGCAAAGTAGCGTGCAGGGTCATGAAGAGAACATGATCGGATCAACGGTCAGGGGAAACAAGGGTCAGGTAAACGGGGAACTAACTAACAAGGGTATCAGGGGTGATGGGAAGTGCAAAGGGAAACCCGAAGGAAGACGAGAAATACCTGAGGTTCCCGAATGAGAACCGAAGCCGAGCTTCGGTCCGGATTCGTGAATGGGTCGTAACAGTACCTCCCCCTTATGGCCGAACCCATGAGGCCATAAACGAGATCCCGGAGATCACCCGGTTGGGGTAGTTACATAAGCTTTGTTTTGCGTTCAGGTTCGTGTCTTCTCCCATCATCATCAATCACGGATCAATGTCAAAGACACGTGACGACGAGATCAACGAGGTCGATGAGGTCGGCGCGGAGCTCGCACAGGCTGAGCGGGAAGTGGAAGAGCTGATGAAGGCTCTACAGGAAAAACGGCAACTTGCACAGGAGCACAAAGCAGCTGCAGAGAAGAAGCGGCGGGAGGATGCCGAAAAAGCCAAAGTGGAACGGAAGGCGCATGCTGAAGCCGCACAAATAGCCGAAGAGGCACGGAAAGCCGAGGAAGTTCGGACGGCTGAAGAAGCGCAGGAGGACGACAAGTAGGCCTTGAAGGCGAAAACTGAACTAAGTAGACTAAAGCCCTCGATCCCGACGTTAAATCCGAACGTTCCATAATATCTGCACCTCGGCGTCCTGCTCTGCGCGCTGCGCGATGCTCACCTTTACACCCATCTCGCGGCCCGAAGCACGCCATTGCACGAGTCTGGCGGCGAATACGGGTGCCTGGCGCGCATGTGTACGCACTCTGCCGGTACCACGTGGGTGGAAAATGTCACTGCTTTCCCACGGTCATTTACCTGACATGCCAAGAAGAACGCTTCCCGGCCGTTCGCCTCCACACACTCGGGTTCATCTCCTCGGCCGCCGATGGCAATACAGCTTGCACATGCTCAACAGGCCTCAACCGTCATATTTAGGGCCTGCAATACCTCGATTCCGCTAACGGAGATGTGTTATGACGGCACTTCGGTTAGTAGTTACTCCTGCCGGGTGGCACAAGACGTCTCAATAGTTCTTCGTATACCATCATCGCTATCCATCACAGGTCAAGGCTCACTGCAGTATACCGACCCTTACATAATTCACCGGTGCGCACTAACAGTTACACCGCCAAGTGAGTCGCAACCAAATCGTAATGCGGCACCGCGCTGCCGGGAGCCGAGAATAGAAACAATGGGTTGGATTCGAAGATCGGACCAGGCGCGCGCTTGACGTGAATCGACCCTAAATGGGTATATCATCAATACTTCTGATCCACGGTCGATCGATCACTTCGATCACGATCGTGATGTACGAGTGTGGAAGTACTCTTCTTGGCATGTCATTTAAATGAGCGTGGGGAAGCAGTGACATTTTGGGCACGTGCCAGGCACGGTACTGGGGGGGCCCATGCGCGCCAGGCACCCGCATTCGCCGCCACACTCTAGGACGCGGGGAGAAAGCACAATGGCGCGCTTGTTTGGGGCGCGAGTAGGGTGTATATGTGAATGTCGCGCAGCTCGCAGAGGAGGCCCGACTCGGAGGCCGAGGTGCAGGACTCAGCAGGAGTGGAGCAGATATGGAATGTTCGGATTTAGCCCCGCGTCGAGGGGCTTTAGTCTAGTGTACGCGAGTTAGCGGCGCCCTCGTTGTATTTATATCTTGTTCTGTCTGCTCTGCGTGTCCGAGGTTCGGCTGCGTGGATGCGGGTGACGACGGTTTCTCCCACGACCCACGTGATCGACACATAGCGTCCCGGTGAATTCCGCCCTGTGCATGGCGGCCACGTGTCCCGAGGCTGCGTTTGGCTTCGGGTTCCTGGCTACATCTTATCACTCTCTGGCTTCTTCCCTTCTCTTGGTAACTTGCCGCGACGGCGCTAGTGATGGGCACGGCCTGGCTTGGCCTGAAAGCCGTGGCTTTGGCCTGGTTAGCGCTGGCTTTGGCTTGCAAAATCCTGAGCCAGGCCCTTGGCACTTGGCCTGGCTCGGCTCCAGCTTGGCCTTGGCTTGGGCCATGGAATGGATTGTAGACACAGATATTATTTTTTTGTATGTAGCGCAAAAGAGATTAAAATTCTTCCTTAAAATTCTTCCTCATCGTCGATGATGTCGTCGCAATCACTACCTGCCCTGGAATCGTCGGAATCATCGATACGATGACGACGCATGGCAAGTGGATGGTATAATAATAACAAGACTATACGACGACAAATCAACTCAGTGTTTGCACGGTGTCAAACCCCTGTTATAGTTACCTATACGACAACAAATCAACTGTAGCATACAGGTGAGCGAAATACAATAGTATAATACGAGGGATCGAATGATGTCTTACCTCAGTGTTTGCACGGTGTCAAACCACTGAGGGAGACTTTACATGACAGTAGCTACTTTCATGAGAACAATAAGACTCACAATAAAGGGGAATTCTTGCGACTGCGCAAGACCTAAAACGGTCAATAATGACCTGCTGACTAATCAGGGGCTTTGGGCGCTGCGGTCTGCAACTCCAACAGATGGCAAGTGGGTAGAGAGTAAGGTTTAAGACCACTGTAACTACACTACATATCATGAAAAACTGTTTATGTACATGCCAGTATCAGAGCACAGATGTCCTTTTTGGCGACCGAAGATCCTGGATTTAAGCGCCCTCAGGCCCTGGCTTCCTGGCTCGGCTCTGGCCTGTCAAAACCTGAGCCAGGCCCTGGAGCCGGATGTGCCAATGGCTTGGGCCTGGTTTGGCTCGGCCTATCGGCGGCTCAGCCTGGCTCGGCAGACGGCCTGGGCCGAGCCGTGCCCATCACTAGACGGCGCTTCTGTCCCTGTCATGCTTCTGCTATCAATCGGAATTTGGCGCTGGGTGCTTCCATTCCTTGGTTCTGCTGCTTCTGTCGTTCCAATGCGCCGGTGTACATAGCTCCGGTCTAGGTTCAGCACAAGCCCCATCTCCGACTCAAAGTTCATGCTCCGTGAGTACCTTCAGGAGAAGGGGCTGGTACCAAGATGCCGTGAAACAGGGCCATCTCCCGCTGCCTCTACCACCAGACACACACTCTCTACCGCCGCACTCATTATAACAATCTACTAGATGGGGGATCACATGCGAAAAGCGGATGCCGGGGGCACAGTGAATTTCAAACTTGGTTTATGCAATCACGTCTATGGTGTGCGTATCTAACATGGGAAGGCAAGTGCCCGGAAAGTTCATGCAAAAGTGGAGGGTAGGTGCATTTCCTGTAGTCGGCATGACACTCCACCTCATGTATTGCTGTTACTCGGTCGTTCAGTAGATATGTCTATAAAAGATGGCTGACCCATTTGTATTGAGTTTTAGATGACGATTAAGCCACTGATTGCACCATTCCCCCCAGCTGGGCTTTGACTCGTCACTCACATCCTCCTAGCAGTGACTATGTCATCTACATGCCTGAGTTTGGTCGCTGGTCATGGTGGCCGTAACTTGGCTTCGCACCCATAGCAGACAGAATGGAGGGCAAGGCATGTGGGCTATTCTGATTCACCTATGCGATTATCAGAGGGCTCAGTCATCACACAGCATGGTGATCAAAATCGCCATGGTGGGTAACTCCGGCGTGGGGAAGACAAGCGTGATGGGGAAGTGCATCGAGCATAATTTTGTGAAGGACTGCGGCGACACTGCTGGTCACCTATAACCCCATTGTACATTTGACTATGCATGTGATCTCATGCGCACCCACATAGGCTTCAACTTCACGGAGAAGTCACGTGGGTTGCGGTTGTGGATCATAGTTGTCCCTGAGGTGAATGAATAGAGCGCTTATGCTGCTAATAACTATTTGCTCGGGATATTCCGGTGTTGCTAATAATCATTAAGTAACTGTGGGAATTTACTAGTTGAAATCGCATCCAGTTGCATCCACACCATTGCCGTGCTCTCAAAGGTCAAACGCTTCTCATGCACCCCATCCCTCCTGCGACTTTCTCTAGTGTCCCAGTATCAGCTCCAGGTTTGGAGGCTGTGGTCGACCCTGTTCTTGCGTGTGTCAATGAAACTCTACAACGCATCATGCAGAATGACATGCCATTTGGAGGAAAGATTATCATCCTCTTAGGTGAGGAGCCGCTCACAAATTGTTTCCACCTCGAGGTTCCCATTACATTTCCCTTTGATTTCAAAGGCAACTGCCCTCTCTCAGTGAGAACAACACTCAATCATCATAATAGGGATCTCTTACCAGTGCATTCTCAGAGCAGAGCGGCCATGCCGGAGGGACACAATGTGTTGGTTGCATCGCCAAGGAGTGCTTGTGTACGCGATGAGCAGCGCAGATGGCGCAAGGATGTTTGAGGTAGAAACCCAACCAACCTTGAAAGTGCTGGCGGAAACCAGCTCTCCACTTAAGTGTAAGAGTTCTGTGCCTGTCCTACATTGTATTTTGAGAGAAACATGTGCAGTGCGATGGGGGGAGGTCTCTCGCTATGTTGGCGATCAAAAGATCCGGCTGGGTCGTGGCCCGAAGCTCTTGGGTGAGGAACCTGTCAAAGCACTTGACCAGTGTGTGGCTGGTTCTATCCCGGTGACAGTGAGCGAAGGGAATATGAGTGCAGTGTTGACATGGGAACATGAGGAAACAGAGGTCAGTCTGGCACGGCTAACATGTACATGGAAAAACTCACGTGGGATGACGCAGCCATTAAACCTGCGTTCGATGCAGGGTGAGGAATCGAACAACACAGCAAATGAGGGACCGGGCCTTTCTAATACACAGGTCGGTCCGTCATTCTTGGAGCAGATGGGAATGGCGATGCTCCCCATTGTGGGTACTCAGGTGGCGCAGCCCTATGTGAGGTGGGAGTGATGATCCCTCTGCAGGACCACATCAGGCCAGATCAGATTAAACCCCCAGGACAGCAGGAGGATGGGGAAGGTGGGGAGGCTTACCAGGCGACCGGCGTGAGCAGGCACAATGGTCCATGGTCCCCTCAGGCGTTGCCGCCACTCCAATGTCCTGAAGAAGGTGAGACCGTCGGGGAGTATCTCAGGTGTCGTCTTCACCTCCCGTGTGTTGAGCAGATCGCCTCCAAGGATGTTTGTGCAGCACATGTGGTCTCGCGGTGGCGAGTGGTGCAGTGTGCTCGGGCTGCCATGTTCGACTTGGGTTGGCAGCGCCCACGAGCCAAGAACCTATTCAAGGTTGGTACTGGTGAGTGAGCGGCTTGGTTACATGAAGGCGTTACTGAATACCTGCATCAAGGGGAGGGACAGTGGAGTGGACATGCCATTTCCGAGCGGGAACTTGCAGCCCTCGTGAATTTGGGATCCTCAACTCTCAGTAGCTATAACTCCACAATGGAGGAGGCTATGAAAGTAGACTCACTATGGATTTTTGAGGACCCCAGCAATGACCTCAAGCTTCAGTATGCCGAGCTGGGGGTGACGGCATTCAAGGACAAAGTATCAAGATGATATAAGAAGCTCTTATGGGCACAATGTGCAGGAGACGGTCTGGCAGAGGGGGACTCATTGCAGGCAAGTGTGGATTTGTCAAGTAGTGGTGATCGGAACATGAAAAAGTATGAGAAGGGGAAAAAGAGGTGGCGCTTGGCAGGAGTGAAAACAAAAGGTACACAGAAGAAGAGGAAGAGGGCGGATGTGAGTTCATCAAGCCTGGACCATTGAGATGTACCATATATACAAACATGGACTCGAAGCCATGAAATACATGGCCAAGTGTAATGGAGCGACAGCAGGTAGCTAACTCCCTTCGTCAAATGTTCCCCTGAGAACATAGGCAGACCTCAGAGAAAGGAAACACGTCGACATGTGGTTAGAACGGACCTGGAGTAGGGTTTATGAGGATGTAAACACAAACGGTCATGGAGGCATACCTAGCTGGATATAGTGGCTTTTTTATGCGATATCACACAGGGCCGTGGCATAGCTGAACAGAGGCTCACCTCGATGATCTCGAAGCTGTAGACGTAGAGGTGTGTGGTGAGCCAGAGGAAGTGGCCGTTGTCTCTCCGGAGTGAGAAAACATAGAGATATGGGTAGTGGCAGAGGCTATTGAACTGGAGGAAGCCTGTTGGGCTTGAAAGGAAAGATGGGACTCTGGCATGGGTCGACCCGCAGATGGGTGATTAATGGCAACTCAAGTAGATATTTCAGGATGGGGTTGAGGCAGGGAGCATGGAGGAACGTGGGGATGTATCAGCCGTGTATCTGACGACAGGCGGGTTAGCGAGGCGGCCATGTTGGTATGGCCTTCATGATATGAGGCAACAAGAGCTGTGTTGGTAAGTATAAGCCACGTGCTGGAGGATGCCATCAACCTTGTTCTTGCAATGGAGTGGACAGCTCACTACCTAGAACATGACAGTGGCTCCTGCAAGCACGTGGGCAAAATGGTTCAAATCACACGGATTAGGGAGCTTGACTTCTAGGAAGAAGCACCAGGGACATGTTGTGAATGTCGTAAAGCACCAAGACACGAGGCAATATGAATGGGAGCTAACGGGGGGATGTGAACTTGGCATAGATAGCACACTCTGAATGCGGGAGGCCGTTTGCAGAGGTGAGGGATGCGAGTGACGGCAGATTTTCTTACAAGAAGAGCACGTAAGAAAGTCCCCAAACCATCGAACCTTTGTCTTGAATGTCCAACATGGGGTCGGCGCTGGATTTTGTTCCGCTTGAACTGCCAAGGATGAAGACAGTGCTGAGGTCCACGAGGCAAGCGAGGGCATTGACTCAGATGATTCGTTTTATGTAACTGTATCAATGTGAACGGCTTGACTTGAAAAAAGGGTAAGCTGCAGCAACCCCGTTCTGAGAGCCAACCCTGTTCTGGGATCTGACCCTTGGATACAATGGATATTGAATTCCCCAGCTATAGGGACTGGGCAGATACCACTGGAATACATTATGTTTTCATTGTATTTTTTTTATTGGTAAACACTGCACTACATTGCATCACAGTGGGTCACACTAGTGTGCAATGAAGAAAATTGGATTTGGAGATAGCAATGATTATCAGTGTGGTGCAATGCATAACAACATATATATTTGGTTTATTGTCAGTGTGCTGCATTGTGTTGCAGTGGGCTACACTAGTATGCGATGGATCGCATTGGATTTTGAAACTGCAATGATTATTAGTGCATCCTTCCGAGGCTCGTGAACATGCCTGAGCCTGAGCCCATGCCCAAGCTTAAACACATGGTCTATTTTCCCTATCCATCTATTCTGCTATATCACACATCACTTAGTTATACTTATCTTGCCCTTATCTGTTACGAGATGATCCTTCAGAGGGAGGTTGACCGAGCTCGGGGGCAAGACCTGAGGTAAGGTCCGAGTTTATGGAGTGAGGTTCAAAGAGGGAAGTTGGAGAGGGACTTGGCTTTAGCTTATGTACTGCACCTGCCCTACCTATGAGTCCCAATTTCTTAGATAAATGAATAAGCGCCAAAGTTCAGTTCAAGAAGCAAGTAGAAACTGGCTAAGGATCAAAGGGTATATGAGAATTGATATTCCGACTGAGGAATAAGGGTGCATACAGGTCAGTTTATATATGGGAGAGAGTAAGGGTTAGGGGCGAACATATTGTCAAGATTGGTTTTTAGGCATTAATATCATGCATTAGTGAACACAGTGAATGCTCGAATAGCTTGTGCAAAGAGGTGTGCTGCTCGGTGAACAAGATGAACCAATAAATGTTCAGAAGGTAAGAGAGCTGCCCAAACGGAGCTTGCCCTATCTACAGTCGTAGCAAAGTAGCCTGTGGCACTTGAGGATGTAACGTGCAAGTTGGCACAGAAAGGCTGTTAAGCAGCAACAATCCTTTCACAGGCAAAGGTGCTCCAACAGCGCCAATAATAGTACAAAGGCTAAGGTAATGAAGGTGAAGTACAAAAACTCACCAGTGGTGCTTAAGTCTTCCTCTGGTCGAAGATAGGAATCTATAGGAGAGGGCTCAAGATGATGGTCACAGTGAGGTCAAGTTTTGCACAAGATAGATGTATGATAATTGAACTGGGGAATATACATGCGGATGTAAACTAATTATACTGAATGCTCATATGATATGAGCAAATAGGAAAGAGGCCGTCGTGAGTCAGGGTTGGATAGGGGTGCGCAGTCAGGATACAAATAGGTGAAACACATATACAATAGAAATAAGGAGCAGTGCAAATGTGTAACGATGGGGAGGAAAGAGGACGAAGGCACCTATGTACAAAAACATGCCTTGAGACCTGCATACATGTTACCCTGCACGGACTCTTGGTCTGCTGTGTTGATCCCACATGATCTACGGGTAAGATGTCCCGCGAATGTATTCTGGCCATAGGAACACCCAAAGGGGTTGAGTCAAGAAGATGATGGGACCAGTGATGAACCATCAAGCTGGGTAAAGGATGTCGATCATGTTTGATGGCGTGCCTACTGGCAAATGATGCAAGTAGTGAATAACCGTTTGGCGAATTTGGCGAAGAGCGAACCGAGCGAACATAGAGGTGGGGTGATGAAAGGGAAAATGGAGTTACTGGGTACAAGAAATGAATGAGTCATGACACATATACAGGGATATGGGTGAGGTAAATATAACTAATTGATGTGTGATGGAATGGAACAGATAGATAAATGGATTGGATTATATGCTTAAGCTTGGGCATGAGCTTTGGGTCAGGCATGGTATTACAAGGCTTGTGCAAAGTATCACAGGACTTGGGGACCAGCAGAAAGGTAATACCGGTTAGTGACTGGCCAAAGGCTGGGTTCTTACACTATCCCTGCGTTTGCTTGCCCCTGATCCTTACCCTCACCCATATATAACCCTGCATGTATGCACTCTTATTCTTCAGTCTGAATATCAACTCTCATACACCTTCAATCCTCAGCTAGTTTCTAAGCCTTTGCCTCTTGAATTAAACCTTGACTCTCATTTGTTTATCTAAGAAATTGGGACTGGTACGTAGGGCGGGCCTAGCATATAAGCTCAAGCCAAGTCCCTCTCGTAACTCCCTCTCTGAACTTCATCCCATAACCTCATACCTTGCCTCAGGTCTCATCCCCAACCTTTGTCAAACCCCCTCTGAAGGATTGTGTTGTAACTGTATATTCAGACTGTACACACCCTACAGGGTATCTCAGAACAATGCCATTTCTCTGAGGTTCCATATGATTCACCCTCATCACCATACCCCTTGCAGACCCAGCCAAGTCTAGTAACAAAGGGAAAGGTAGGGATAACCCAGGTGACTCTTCAGGCAATCCAGATGATGATTTTTGGGATCCTGATAATGGTGATGACCTCCTGAACCAAGCCAACCATTTCAGCATACTGCAACAGTGCTTCTTGTCAATCTCAACCAATGCTTATCCCAATATGCAAGTCTCACACTGCATACTTAGCCTGAGCTTACAAGCTATGTCCCAATCAACTGAAGCTGTATTGATTCGATCATGTAGGGTCTGGTCCTGAATGTTCTTGAATGCGACAGTCATGTCATGCATGCACTTGCCTTGGAGCATGTTCTTTGCCTTCTTGAGGAGGTCCTTTAACCTCTGCTCATCGTGTCACAGAGGTCCAACCACTCTGTGTGGGTGGTGGCTTCTTACCCATGGGCCGTGGGAGATGGCCCATTATGGAGAAATGGCAATGTCATGGACAGGGCTGGCATGATAACCATCCACCTGGCCTTCTCCTGCTCTCTGGAAATGTGTGCCCCTTGTGCAGCAGTGAGGGCCTTGGCCAGCGCTGGGTCGTTGACCATGTGGGTCGACAACTGAACCAGGTAGTTTAAATAACCTAAGTACAGTACATTCTATCTTATCTAATGCCAGTGGGCTCCTATGGACCCACTGTATAGTTAGTGCAGGAACTGTCCAGCGCTTCCCCATCTTACTCTTACCTTACACTGTCGCTACATAGAATCCAGAATACTACAAATACCACATCATGGTCAAGTTCTGTCTGCCCTTGTGACTCAAGGCTCTAAGATCCTACCCCCTTACAGGTAGACACTGGTGATTCATTTCTGGATGTCACCAATGAGGTCGTAGGTTACAGGGTCTATGTAACCCTTGGTGCATCTCTTCTTGGAGATGTGCTGGGGTTGACCTGGCACATAGTGGACCAGGTCCAAGTTGTCCGAGCAAAAGGCATTGGGGGCATCGTCGACCAATGCTGGCAGCTTGCTCAGGCCCATGAAGGATGGGCTGGGCAGGGTGGCTAGACAGGTCAGCAGATATGGGGCCATGGGGTTAAAGCTGGGCCTGGTGCTGATATTTGGGCTGCCAGTCCAGGGGTGGTGCATGATGGCAATAGAGCTGTTGTGTGGGATGATAGGCCAGCCACAGGTTGGGTGGCAGGCTCCTCCTGTGTCCTTTTGGTGGGCATACGCTTATCCTGGAGGGTGCAGAGCTGCTCCTCCAGCCGCTTCGTTTTTGTGCACTCTGCATCAAGTGTGCTCTCACAGTCTCTGACCGAGCCCTTGAGGTCCCTGACTTCCCTCTTTAGGTCATGGATAGTGTTTTGAGCATGATCCTTTATGGCGGACTTGATGGCCTTGGTCAGGCAAGGCCAGGTCGTGTTGATGGCTGCGCTCACCTCCAGGTCTGTTAACTTGACCTGGCATGTACTGCGAGCATTCAACGCAGTCCACAGGGAGAATGATGGCTATGCCTCCCATCCATCCCACAGTCTCCCAGTGCTCTATGGTGGTCAGAGCCTTGAGGATGTCAGTGTCCCCTTGCTTGGGGGCCATTGACTGTGTTGGGGATGTGGATGTGTCAATGTCCCTGCCATCTTTGGCATTCATCACATTCATTTGTGTGAGGGCAACTCTCCCTAGACAGTGGACTCACACGGCCTGGTAGAGGAAGATCCAAAGATATGAATAAAGGCTACCTACATGACATACAACTCACCTGGTAGAGGAAGATCCAAAGAGGAAAAGCTGAGGACTTACACTACCAGTGCGCTACCTATGTACCTCGTACCCCTGATTGAAGTCAGGGATGCCCGCTCCACTCCTGACACACATCTGCACCCCCGCGGCCCTCGCCTACTATGCGCGTCTCAACCCACTACCTTGGCGCCATTCAGGGATGATTCCCGAAGCCGAGGCTTTGGAAACTCGGCTGGGCCCTCGGGTTGTGTTCGGGTTCGACCCGGATCTCAGGTCGGAGCTGAAGCCGAGGCTGGAAATATCCTTGGGAGGGGGTTCCCCTGACATCACCCCCCCTCTAGAGTGCTGCATCCTCAAAGCATGGGACATTATCGAACAGAAGGCTGTTGACTTGTCCCTTTGGGGTGCTCCTGGGTGGGTTCGGTAAAATTCCCGCACTTTGGCCAGTGCATGGACATCATCTTCAGATACCCACGAGTTCTCCTCATACCCGTAGCCCTCCCATTTGACTAAGAACTGGAGGCGGCTGTCGAGTATCTTGTCAATGATGTAATGTTCCTCACCATCAATAATTTCGGGTGGCGGTGGGGGCCTGGCTCTTCGGCCCAGGATCAGGTCTTCCAGGGCTGGGAGGAGTTTCACGACATTGAACACTGGGTGCAGCCGAGCCATTGAAGCGGGCAGGTGCAACGATACACGTTCTTCCTGACTTTCTGAACCACCGTGAAGGGGCCAAGGTATCAGTGGGCTAGCTTGGCCGAGGGCCGGGTGGTTCAGATGTCACTTGCATCGAGGAAGACTCGGTCTCCGACAGTGTACTCGGGGGCAGGGATTCGGCGTTGGTTATAATACCGAGCCATGTCGTCCTTCGCTTTGACCAGTGCCAACCGCGCTTCCACGAGTGAGGCTTCCATTCAGTCCCGGAATTGGTTCACAGCTTCCATCCAAGAGTTCGGCTGGTCGGGTTCGAAGCCCATCCAAGGGTGCCGGCCTGTGTCGAGCATGAATGGGGTTTCTCAGGTTGAGGAGTGGACGTGGTTGTTGTACTGGAACTCCGTGAGTGGGAGGAGTTCGTCCCAGTCGTCTTGCCTCTCGTTCACAAAGAGTCGAAGGTACTGTTCGAGCTCTTGGTTGACACGTTCCGTCTGGCCGTCCCCTTGCGTGTGATACGCGGTCGTCGTGGCCAGTCTAATCCCGAGCATACGGTACAGTTCTTGGGTAAGCTCGGCCACTAATTGGGGGCCCCGATCGGAAACTACCTGGTGCGGGAGCCCATGCAGTTTCCAGACATTCCCGAGGAACAGTCGGGCCACCCCGAGGGCTGTTACTGTGGTCATGGTCGGGATGAAGTGGGACCTTTTGCTCACTAGGTCCACTACACACATGACCATGTTGTACCCATGGGATTCCGGTAGTTTGACAATGAAGTCTACGCTAACCATATCCCATCGGGATTTGGGAACTGGGAGCGGAACTAGCTCGCCCATGGGGGGTCGGCCTTGGGCCTTGGTGCGCAGGCAGAGGTCACAGGACCTCACATACTGGCCAATGTACCTCGACATCTGTGGCCACCAATAGTTCCATGCTATCAGTTCCAATGTCTTCCACCTTCCGGCATGCCCGGCTACTCGAGTGTCATGGTGCTGGGACACCGGAGGTCATGTGTAAGGGCAACTCTAACAGGTGCTCTACTCCCTAGAGCGGCACCTGAGGTAGAGGAGATCCAAAGAGAACAGAGTGAGGATCTCCTTACCTCAGCAACAAACTATATAGCTGCTACACAATGACATAATCAAGTCACACCACTGTTGGTGATGCACAAAAGAAGAAGGAATACAGGAAGGATGCAATGAAGGAGGTGTGAGGAAGAGATGCAAGGAAGGGAAATAAAAGGAAGAACAGGTGGTCCCCTGACATCACCCCCCCTCTAGTGTAGAGGACAGGAGTTATAGGCAGTAGGTTCGGACTTGGTGCTCAAAAGAAGACTAGAAATTAATTCACTCTCTCAGTGAATTTACTTGTCACTTTAAATATATTATACACTACCTAGAAATTAATTCACTACAGGATTTCTAGGTCAACAAATTGAAAAGAAAGAAGACTAATTTACTTGCCTCTCTCAGTGAATTTAGTTGTCACTGAGAGAAGGGGGAAATGTGTCTCATGCGCATGTACTACTAGCCAGCGCTTTAGCACCCGTGAGGCCACGGTGTGCCATGCTAAGCGCCCATAGAACGTAGCACGGTAGTGAACAGCCGCAGCTCAAAAAGGAAACTTGTCCACAAGAACCCACAAAGGGTCAGTTGGACAGAACATGAAAAGAAGTAGAAATACAGCTTTGAAAAATCAAAGAAAAATTTGACAAATCATAGAATGAATGTCAACATGGTTTCAAGTCAAAATCAAAAGAAATACGAATGGTGGAACCTATTTGGCTTGATTTTGGTGCAGGAGTAAATGCACCCAACATCTAGAATGCGACGTCCCGACGCATAAGGTTCCAGGGCAAGTCAGCCCTTGGCCCAACCACCAATCCAAATAGGATGACGCAGTGTGATGGAGGAGGAGGAGGCATGAGGACTGCGAACGGAAAAGCCACAGTGAGTACATGGTGGGACAGTGTGCAGGAGCACCACGTGTGTGTGAGCATGCATGAACGGCACCGGCAGCATGTCCATGGAGCCGGGCAACTGGCGTGGCAGTCATGCACGGCTCGGGCCTCAACAGCAATGCAGCACGATGAGGCATGCGTGGGCTGTGGCTGCAGACGGGGTACATGGTGCAATAGTGGGGGCAGTCGCAGCCACAATGGTGGGGGGACGCGACTGCCGCAAGATGCACTGGAGGGACGCAATGGCACACATGGGGGAGCGTGGATGCACCCCTCGTGGTGCAAGCAGGGCGTGCAGTGTACCAGCACAGATCTGTATGGTCATGAGGCCCCACCATGCACACACATGGGGGTCTACTCTGACGAGTAGGGCAATGCCGCCAGTGAGCGACGGGGCAGGCTAGTGCAGGCACACTGATGCATCGTTGTGCAGCCCCATGCTTGCTCATGGGGGTGCGCAGCGAACCCATGAGGAATGCGCCTGTGCAATGTCGATGTCACATACACTTCTGTATACGCACACAGGAATGCATGGCCTCCCGTCGATGCACACTCGCGTTGTGCATGGCCATGTGAGAGACTGTCACTGGGGGTACACTGTGGTGACTCACGGGCCAGCGGGAAGGGATGGTGCCCCAGCAATTACACCATCGGCTGGACTCGTGCATGTGGTGTAGGCATGTCGAGCCCGCGCAAGGCTCACAGTAGGCACACATAAGGCGCATGTAGGTGCTTGCTGAGCTTGTGCATGCATGGAGCTGTGCACATGTGTGCAGGGCGTTAACAGCTGCGCTGTGCTGGGTGTTGCACAGGGTGTGGTTGCCGTAAGGTCTTAACTGGCACCGCCGTCAATTCCCTCACTGGCATCCGCGACCCTTTCATCCATGAGTTGGGCGCGATGAACGCATGCTCCTTGCGTGGAGCGCGCTCTGGTGGACCCGCCAGCGCTTGCATGAGGCCGCACAGAGACTGGCGCATGTGTCTGCGTGGACCCCAATCTGGGTCGTGTCTTGAGGGGTCCTCATCGTGCTTTGCTGCATCACCGTCTCCACAGTCGCACTCGGTGTTGTTGTGGCCTATCGCAACAACTGCGTAGCATTGTCTACCATGTCGTCCGAGGCGCAATGCGCGTGCACGCAGTTGGCCTGCTGCCCTCCAGAAGGCGTGCCGGCTGCGTGGCGTGGTTGCTGCCTTCGGTGTCACACGGCATTGCCTGGGAGCAGGAGAGGCAAGACAATCTGTTACAGGGGCACGAGGAGCCAGGCGAGGGTTGGAAGTGGCAGTGATGGACACACACCGCCGGGGACACGGCCCAAATGCAGGAGGCGTGTGTTACGATACGATCCTTCGTAAGGTTGACCAAGCTCGGGGCTGAAACCCGAGGTAAGGTCCGAGGTTACGGAGTGATGTTCTCGTAGGGAAGTCGGAGAGGGACTAGGCTTCAGCTTATGTGCTGCACCGACCCTACGCACGAGTCCCAACTTTGGAGGCAAACGAATAAGAGGCGAGGTTTGGCTTAAGAGGGGAGGCTTAGAAACTAACTAGGGATCAAAGTATATGATAGTTGATTTTCAGACTGAGGAGTAGGAATGCATACAAGGGGGTTTATATACGAACGAGGGTACGAGTCAGGGGTGAGCATATTCAGGGGAAGGTCAGGGCGAGGTCAGGGCGAGGTAATATACGAATGATGCGTGATGGAACAGAATCAGTAACTAAGGGGATTCGGGCATGGGATCAAGGTCAGATATGAGCTCTAGCTCAGGCTCGGGCGCAGGATTAGAATCACAAGTACTCGGGACGAGTATCACAAGGCTCGGGCTCGGAAGAAAGGTTATACTGTAAGTAACCGGCCAAAGGCCAGGTTCTTACAGTGTGCGGGAGCTGCGACCTGCTGCTGCATGGCTGCGAGGGTGCTGCTCGGTACGTCCACCCGTGCATGTGCATGCATCGGCGAGTGGGTGCGGGCGCGCTGGCACACGGCGGCGCGTCTGTTGGCACGGGACCTCGTTGCGTGTTCATGACATCATAACGTGTGCGGCGTGGGCCGTAGCGCAACGGCAGGGTCCCAGGCTGGTGGTGGTGGAGTCATAAGGGCACCAGAGCCTGTAGCCTCTGAGGGCCTGCGGGTCATGCATGCACCACACCTCCATGCACTGGCGTTGGGGCAATGTGCCTGGCTCTCCCGACAGTGAGTGTGCATCATATGATGCCACACACAACATCGAGGGTGTCGCCGTCATGCTGCTTGTGGGACATCCAGAGCTCCCTACGCATACACCAACAGCCATAGAGGCACACTCTAAGGCAGTGCTGCATGTCTCTCATCCCTCTCCTAGCACACAGCATCCCAATGTGACTGGGCCTCCTCACAGAATCCTCCTCGCATGCAGTGACGAGGGTGCTGGGAGCTGGACGAGCATGACATGGATGCATGCGCGTGAGTGGGTGCGCCAGCGCATGCTAGTGCATCTGTCGGTATGCTCATGCATGTTTGTGACATCGTGATGCATGCGGCATGAGCGGTAGGGAAGCTGCAGGGATGTCGGCACCGGGTGGACTACGGTGCGTCGTCCCAACGCATGTTGTCGTGCGGTGAGGGAGAGGAAGGCATACAGGAGGTTGAAAGGAGTGGAGTGGCAGGGTGACAGGGTACATGCCAGGCAGATAGACCTGCGCTTCGCTCGTTGGATGAAATGCTGCACTCACACTGCACGACTGGGCCATGTGAGCTGCGTCAGCACCGGCTGCGTGAATCCGACATGGGGCGGGGTGTCGCGCTACAGCGTGGCGGGCGAAGACACAGGGCTCACGTGGCACCATACACACTGGCACGCGTGGCGCACATTTGTCGTGACATGGCAGGAGCCTGGCGCTACAGCAGGGCATGGCGGTGGTGTCGGTGATGCAGATCACGGTCATGTCACGCACGCACGTGGTCACCCTTGACAAGGCCCGGGTGTGCCGCGTGGCGATCGGCGAGCTGCCTGGCCTGCATGCGATGCGGGTCTCTCGTGGCGACATTGTCTGGGTGGCAGCGCGGCCTCGCGCTGTGTGTCTGTGCACGCCTGTGTACGTGTGAGCCGCACGTGGAGTGAAGTCACGCGGTTGGGTGACATTGGCCCACCAGGTGCGGGAGTGCCGCTGCATGTTTTGTGAGCGGTGGCCGCCTCTGCGTGAGGGTGGGCTCCTTTGCAACCTCGGCGTTTCCACCACTACGCTGACGGACATACGTGTACGTTTGTGCGTGCGTGAGGGGGTGGTGTGCCGGCGCACGGTGGCATGTCCGTTGGTACGGGGCCTCGCATGCGTTCGTTGACGTCGTGATGCATGCGGCGCGGTGGCTGGGTCTCCAGCCGCTGCTGCCACTGTAAGGCCCAGGGCCGGTAGGGTCTCCAGGTGGGGCGGGTCATCGCGGTGCTGCGTGGCGGACACGTGGCTGCGCAGGTGCGCGTGTGACTGTGTGTGGAGCACCAAACCTCGCACATCCGTGATGTCACGATGCATGCGATGTAGGCGGTAGCGTGGCAGCAGGGCCCCAGGCTCCTGCTGGTGGTGCTGTAAGGCCACTAGAGCCCGCAGTAACGTGAGGCGGGAGGGGTCATCACGGTGCTGCGCCATGGACGTGCGGCGGGGTGCCCACAGTGCCATGTGGGTCCGGGGGGGACATCGGCATCAGACGGCGCATCGCGCGTCACGCACTGGCTGATGCTGAGGTCGTTGCCCAGGTCGCAGCTGGGCAGGTGCGTGTGTGTATGCATAGTGGCACAGTCCCTGCGCTGGGTCATGCACAGCCTCGGTGTGGGTGGCTTGGCCTATGGGCCGTGGCACGGTGCTCCCAGGCGCGTGGGGCGTTGGGACTGGCTGGCGTCATGGACAGTGGGTGTGCGTCATATAACGCCACACATGATGTCGAGGGCATTGCCGTCGTGCTGGCTCGTGGCACGTATGCAGCGCCCACGTGTACACTGGCAGCCATAGGTACTGTGACCTTTGGATCCCCCTGGGCTGGGATGACGTGCGGCAAGTGTGCTCTCTTCCAAGGCCGTAAGTTGCTGACACTTGGATTATCGTGCCATGCCTCTAAATAAGCTCATGTCGCCTTCCTCGACTCCCGATCCATCGCGTGGTGTGCCCATACGACGCCCTTCGGCAGGCTGCGCTTGTGTGTGCTCAGCAGAGGTGCCCGTGGCACGGGGGTTGCATCTGCGGTGCGGGCAGGGTGTCATGCTACAACATGGGGTGCAGTCTGCATGCTCATGCACAGCCTTTGGTTGATGCGGGAGAAGCGCAGGTTTGGGTGGCTCCAACGTTTGCGTGGGGTAAGTCGAGAGGACGGGTGTGCTACACACGTGGTTGTGAGCTGTCTCTGCAGGTACGTCTTCTCCCTCCGTCTCCCTTGTTCATGCTGTCACCAGGCTTGTTTCAAGACAGAGACACAGTGGCAAGATGCAGCGCTACACTCCAGTGAAGCGGGAATGGGCTGGATTCTATCGCGCCATAGTGCCTCCTAAATGGCACATTGTCACTGCATGCCAGCGCGTCGACGTTTCGCGTGTGGGCCCCATCGAGCGCATGCCATAGATCATTTGTGGTGTGTCCTTCTACAGCTCATGCATGCACTTCTTATGGCCCTGTGTTGTTACTTCCTCCTTTAACAGAACATAATTTAAAAGACCAAGTAGGGAAGCGGAAGGAGGGGTCCTGCTATGAAGGGTGATGGGTGAGAGAGGCACAAAGGTGGTTGGATACAGGGGTGTCGAGTCAATGTGTTAGGATGAGACATGACAGAGGATGGTGTCATAAAGAGGTGTGCGGTGTGTAGTGGATGCCAGGGACTCGGATTGTAGATAAGTCGCAATAAATAAGTTGGGGGTTGGTGGTTTATGGTGCCGCCTTGGCCTTCAGAGGGCGGTACACCCTACCTCGGCCCTAGGGCCTCAGGACTGGCTTCGGCGGTTTATAGTGCCGTCTGGAACAGTACACTCTCCCGTGGAAACACGAGGAAAAGGCCTTGAACAAAGACACCGGTGGCAGCTGCTAACGCAACTTGGGATCCTTCCACATTCGGTCTGCGCAATCTCCAGCCAGGCTGCCGGTCTTCGAGAAAGAAGAGGGATGTCACGGAAGTTACATACGCAACGTGGAAACCCATCGCGTTCGGTACGCCCAGTCCGAACCGTCGGTCTTCAGGGGGTGACTCTGTTCTACTGTAAGGGCGACTCTAACAGGTGCTCTACTCACTAGAGCGGCACCTGAGGTAGAGGAGATCCAAAGTATATAAGTCAGTGAGCAAGTAAATACATGGATGGCGCACCTGAGGTAGATGAGATCCAAAGAGAACAGAGTGAGGATCTCCTTACCTCAGCAACAAACTATATACCTGCTACACAATGATATAAGCAAGTCACACCACTGTTGGTGATGCACAAAAGAAGAAGGAATACAGGAAGGATGCAATGAAGGAGGTGTGGGGGAGAGATGCAAGGAAGGGAAATAAAAGGAAGAACAGGTGGTCCCCTGACATCATGCATATCTGGGACATAGATCTTTCCCCGGAATTGCAACAGCCCGTCTCTCTCCAACCACTCGGTACTTCGTACAGAGCTGGAGTGCCCCTTCCGAAGTTCTTCCACTGCCTTCACGACCAACTCCTCGCTTCCCCCATCTCAGAAACCCCTATGGATGTCTCGGAGGATCTCGGCCCCCCCACCAACAGCTGTCACTCCTTCAAGCGCCTGGACCGCAAAGAGCTCGGGATGGAGCAGTGTCAGGTCAGCGTTGTCTCCACTCCCAGAATCATGGTCTGCACGTCAGGACAGGGCGTCCGGTTTACCCATGGACTTTCCTGGCCAGTGGTGCAACTCGAAGTCGAACCGAGACAAGTAGAGGGACCACCGGGCTTGCCTCCGGTTGAGCTTCTTAGATGTGCAGAAATACTCCAGGTTTTTGTGGTCCGTCTGGATCTCGACTCGGCTGTGAGCTCCTTCAAGGAAGTGTCGCCACTCTTCTAATGCCTGGATGATCGCCAGCATCTCTTTGTCATGGATCTCATAGTTCCGTTCGACGGGGGTCAGACTCTTGGAGAAGTAGGCGATCAGGTGCTACTTCTCGACTTGCCGGGATTGCTGGGACAGGACAGCCCCAGTAGCTGCGTCGGATGCGTCAGCTTCTACCCTGAAAGGGTGGAGGTCATCCGAGAATACCAGGATCAGGGCTGAGGTGATCAACTGCTTGAGCCTGCCGAAGGCAGATTGCTCAGCCTCAGCCCAAACCCAGGGGACATCCTTCTTGGTCAGGGCGAAGAGGGGCCGAGCATGATGAGAGAAGTGCTGGATGAACCGGTGGTAGAAGGTTATGAAGCTGACAAAGGACTGCACTTCGCGTCGGTTCCGAGGTGTCGGCCACTCGGAGACACCTGTCACCTTCACCCGGTCCATCTCTACTGCTCCTTCCGAGACAATGAGCCCAAGGTACTCAATCCGGGTGTTCTCAAACTCGCATTTCTCAGGTTTAAGGAACAGCTTGTACTCCCGAAGCCTCTCCAAGACCCTTCGCATAACTCTGCGATGTTCCGAGAGTGTCTTTGTGAATATAAGGATGTCATTGAGGTACACACAGATGACACCTTCCATAATCATATCTCGGAAAACATCATTCATCATGGTCTGGAAGGTTTCCGGGCTGTTCGTAAGGTCGAAGAACATGACCCGAGGTTTGAACAGGCCTCGGTTCGTCCGGAAAGCAGCCTTCCACTCATCCCCTTCCCGAATCCGGACATTGTTGAAACCCCATCGAACATCCAGCTTTGTAAAGTACTTCGCCCCTCGGTGTTGGTTGATGAGCTCGGAGATGAGGGGGATCGGGTACCGATTCTTGACCGTGATTGCGTTGAAGGCTTGGTACTCCTGTACAAGCCGGAGGGACCCATCCTTCTTCTTGATGAAGAAGACCGGGGATGCCATAGGGGACTTAGACGGGGTGATCCTCCCAGTATGGAGGTTTTCCCGCAGGAAGTCGTTTAGCTCAATCTGCTCTGAGGGGGAGAGTGGGTACACCTTGCAGTTCGTCAGCTTGGATCCGGGCTCGAGCTTGATCGCATGGTCCCAGACCTTGCGAGTCGGCAGGGTGTTAAAGGATTCTTTGGCGAAGACTTCTGCGAATTCCTGCAGGTACTCCAGGATCTGGGCCTCAGCTTTGGCATACTTCTGGGAAGCCTCAGGAAGGCGTTGAGACATCATGGTTGCTGCTCGGATAACTTCAGGTTGAGGCTCGGGGGGTAAGTCCACATAGAGTAAGTGGTCTCCCTCTTGCAGCAGGCTCGTGAGATGGGCTTGTTTGGGGTCTGTGGCTTCCAAGGGGCCTTCCTCGGCTGTGTCATCAGAGCCGTCACTCTTGATTCCCAAAGCCGAGGCTTTGGAAACTCAGCCGGGCCCTTGGGTTGTGTTCGGGTTTGACACGGATCTCGGGTCGGAGCTGAAGCTGAGGCTGGAAATATCCTCGGGAGGGGTTCCCCTGACAATTTGAAGATGATGGGGGTATTGTGAGCAGCTTCTATAGGCAGTTTAGAACCTGGACGGTGTCAGAAGAAAGTCTGTTATTAAGGAGTCCAACTGTAAATACCTGGACGGCGTCAGAAGAAAGTCTGAAGTGCCGTCTTACACGAGTTGGGTAGCTATACTAGTTGCTTAGTAATATTGTCCAAAACGAGAAGGTGGTGCCGACTCGGCGACTGGTCAATCGGATTCACAACACTCCCCCGCGATTGAACCATCGTCGAGTCCGAGTTTCAAGCGTAGCTTCTGGTGCTGATAGCGGGGCAGGGATTTGGTTAGGAGATCGGAGACGTTTTCCTTCGTGGATACAGGTGAGACTTCGATAGTTCCCTTGTTGATACATTCTCGAATATAGTGATATTTGACATCGATGTGTTTCGTTCATTTGTGAAACACGGCATTTGCGGCGATAGCGTGAGCACCTAGTGAGTCTGAATATACGTCGAGTGGGAGTTCTACTTCGAAGTCGAGTTGTTGGAGCAGGGAGATGGTCCACTGCGCGTGCTTTGTGCACTCCATCAACGCCATGTACTCTGCTTCCGTCGATGACAGTGCGACGGTCCTCTGCTTTTGCGCGGCCCATGCTATGGAGCTTCCTGATAGTATGAACACGTAGCCGGTTGTCGATCGTCGGCCGTCAGTGCCAGCGGCCCAATCCGAGTCGCTGTAGCTGACGAGTTCAGTGGAGTCGTTCCTTCCGTACATCAGGGCGTGCGTTTGCGTTGTGAACAGGTAACGGAGGACGTGTTGGGCGGCGAGTAAGTGGTCTGCCGTGGGGTTTGCGCCAAATTGCGAGAGCCGATTGACCGTGAAGCATATGTCCGGTCTTGAGCCAAGATGGCGTACATGAGTGATCCCACTATTTGTTGGTAGCGTGAGGTGATGGCTGAGTCGGAGAACCTTTCGGTGTTGGGCCCGGCGCGAATGGCGTGTACACCGGTCTACACTCCAACATATCATACCTGGTCAGCATTCGTTCGATATAGTGGGATTGATCTATGCTTATCGTTCTTTTTGGGCGATCGCGCGTGATGCGGATTCCTAAGAAGTGGTTTATCTCCCCTAGGTCAGTGATCTTGTAGCGCGTCCCAATTTTCGCTTTAAGATCGTTGACAGCTGCAAGGACTCCAATTATCGCTATATCATCCACATATACGAGAACGATGGTGGGGTGGTCTCCCGCATCGTCACGTTTGATGAAAATGGATACGTCGCTGGCGATGTTTTTTTGGAATCCTAGGTTGTCGAGCGTCTCTTGCAGGTGCGCGTGCCATTGCCGTCCCGCTTGTTTTAACCTGTAGATCGCCTTTGACAGTTTGCACACCTTGTTTTCCTTCCCTGGGACTGCAAAACCTTCTGGTTGGTCCATGTACAGTTCTTCATCCAGGTTGCCGTTGAGGTAGGCTGATTTTATGTCGATTTGGTGTACTTCTAGGTCGAACCTTGCTGCAAGTGCTAGCAGTAGCCTCAGGGAGTCGAGCCTGGCGACTGGCGCGAAGGTCTCTTCATAATCAATGCCCAAGGTTTGCAGAAAACCTTTGGCGACGAGTCGAGCCCGGTACCTGGCGATTTTTCCTTGAGTGTCGCGCTTCGTTAGGTACACCCATCTGCATTTCACCGTGCGTCTGTCTTTTGGTAGGTCGGTTAGCTCCCAAGTCCCGTTATCCAGTAAGCACTTTATCTCTTCTGTCATGGCTCGATGCCAGAATTCGGCTTCTGCGGAGGACATCGCGGCCTGGTACGATGTTGGGTCTCCCGTGGGTGTCGTGTCCGCAGCAGCTAGGAACACCGTAATCGCGTTCATCCATACCGCGGGTACCCAGCGCTGAGCCCTGTCTGGGCTAGCGTTCGTTGGATCGGGGTGCAGGGACCTCCCAACGATGCGTGCAGATCTTCGCGGAGGTGCTGGTAGGCGTGGTGGAGCCGGTTGTGGGACGTGGCCTGGGACTGGTGGCCCTGGAGGCGGCGGTGGACCGTGTGCTGGTGCGTGGTCTTCGAGATCTTCGTTGTCGCTCTCTGGCATCGCTAACTCGACTAGTTCAGGTGTCGGTTGCGGGGGTTGCGAAAGGTTGGGGTTTGGCTGCGCGATCGGGACGGTTGGGGCGCGGAGAGGATATACGTTTTCCTCAAATGTAACATCGGTGGATACTAGGATTTTGTGTGTAGATGGATCCCACAGCTTGTACCCCTTGGTGTATCCATCATATCCTATGAAAATCAGTTTCTTTGATGTTGGGTCGAATTTGGTGCGCTGCGATGTGGTGTGCGCATAGGCGAGGCAACCAAAGGTTCGGAGATAGCTGAGGTCGGGTGTGTGTCCAAAAAGGCATTCATGTGGGGAGAGGTAATTGCTTGCACGTGAGGGAGCGCGATTTCTTACATGTACAGCTGTGGCAACAGCGCTCTCCCAGAATCCATGGGACATGCTGGCACTCTGTAGCATGGCACGTGCGGCTTCCGCGATCGTTCGGTTCGCTCTTTCAGCGACGCCGTTCTGTTGCGGTGTGTGTGGCGTGGGAAGTTCATGCTTTATTCCGTTTTCTGTGATGTACTGGATGAATTCCGTCGATAGGAATTCCCCCCCGCGATCCGAGCATATGGCTCGGAGCGTATCTTTGTAGTGCGTGGAGACGAGCGCATGGTACTTCTTGAAGCAATCAAAGGTGTCGGCCTTCTTTTGCAAGAAGAATACCCATTTGTAGCGCGTGTAGTCATCCACCAGTACATAGTGGTAGCTATGGCCCTGGATGGAGCGCGTTCGCATGGGGCCCGCGAGGTCCCTGTGGACTAACTCGAACGGTTGAGTGCGGCGGTGAGTTGAGGATTTGAATTTCCTCCTTGTGGATTTCCCTAATAGACAGCCTTCACACGTCGATAGTGCGCGTCGCGAATTTGGATCAATTTGGTTGTTAATCCGTTTCAAGGATGACCAAGATAGGTGACCAAGGCGAGCGTGAAGGGTGTCGATGGGGATTTCTGTTTGCGCTGAGTGGACGGAGGGCGACGCTGAGCTTAGTGCAAGCCAGTAGTGTCGTCCGTCGAGTTGTCCTACCGTGTATTCCACTCTATCTTTGCTGAATATCCCTCTAGGGCCTTCGAAAATGACGGAAATCCCTTTTTCTCCGATTCTGAGTATCGAGATGAAGCGGCCTCCAATGTCCGGTGAGTGGAGCATGTTTTGGAGTTCTATTTTCTTCTCTCTTCCATTTACCCATGTTTTTGTTGCGACTGTACCGATGCCAATGTAAGACACTGCCTTCTTTTTGTCGGCTAGGAACACGGTGCGAGGGGTTTTGAGCAATTGATACGTGGAGTAATCGGCGATGTCGTGCGTTATGTGGTCGGTGCATCCCGAATCAATCATCCACTTACTTTTTCTCGTGATATAGAAGCAAATTGAATCAATTGAGGTGCCGGATGTTACATTGTTAGTGCTATCGGGCGTGTTTGTAGAGTCTCCCGTGATGGTGGCGCTCACGGTGGGTGTTGCTTCTTTCGCGTCACTCTTCTCTTTTCCCTTCGCCTTTCCCTTCCTGTCGCCTGTCCCCCTTTTTCTCTCTGACTGCGCCTCTTCACGAGATAGGCCGCGCGTCTTGCGCCTGCAGTCCTTTTCCCAATGCCCGGTACCCCCACAGTAATTGCACTTGTCCTTGCTGGACTTCGACTTCGTACAGATCGCGTTTACGTTCGGTTGTGAGCCCTGTCGCAGTTCTTCGGATAGAATGCGACTTCGAGTGCTCACCCAGTCGATCTTGGAGAAGTCCATGATGGTAGCGAGGATCGTCTGTTGTACGATCTCGTACGATGTGGGTAGGGCTTGGAGGACGTTGAGGGTATGTAGGGGATCGCTGATTGCTAGTCCAGCGGCGACAATTCGATTCTTTAGCTCAGACATTTCGTCGATCTGTTGAGTGAGCTGGGTGTCGTGCGAGAAGGTCATGGTAGTGTACTTTCGGTAGTCGACCCATAAGTTCAGACCGGTCCTCGTCCCGTAGGTCGTTTTGAGATTGCCCCAATTCTGTTCTAGGGTTTTCGCCATGTCGAGGGACTGGTGGACCGAGGGTTTGACCAAGACGAGTAGCAGTGAGAGACCTTGGCGAGAACGTTTCTCCCAGTTGTCAAGTCATCTGCGTTCTTCGTCGGTAGGAATCATGCTCTGTGAAGGAGCTGTCTCAGTTCCTTCAGCAATGCGCAGTGCGTCGATGAACATAAGGGCGGCTATTAGTGAAAAGGCCCATGTTTCCCAGTTAGTCCCGTCGAACTTTTCGATTGTTGATAGGAGTTTCGAGGTCGTTGTGTTGGCCATGATATGGGTGTAGGGTAGTGAGACTCTCATGCGTTTTGCGTCGACGGTTAGGTTAGAAATAAGTTTTTAGGGAGCGGGGCCCTTAACCTATTGTGAGCAGCTTCTATAGGCAGTTTAGAACCTGGACGGCGTCAGAAGAAAGTCTGAAGCGCCGTCTTACACGAGTTGGGTAGCTATACTAGTTGCTTAGTAATATTGTCCAAAAAGAGAAGGTGGTACCGACTCGGCGACTGGTCAATCGGATTCACAACAGGGGGTGGTGGTTGCTTCTAAGAAGCTGAGTGCCTTGGAAAGAGCTGAGGTGAAAATTTAACCGTGCTGTCTCTGGTGTGTCACGTGATATGCACATGATTGACGTGACGTAATTATGCTTGGGTGGTCACATGGCTTTGCCACTCCCTGAAGCCCTAGATAATTGTCTAGAGCTTCCAACTCTTTGCACATGGACATAGGCTCCCATGTCACGTCAGCTAGAGTCCACCAGACCTGGAGTTCCAGGTTCATTTAGTTTATCCACCTATGGGATAAGATCTTGTCGACAAGCCACTCCTCATCATCGTTCGAGCCAAATTCATAGAATGACTTGGCCTCTCAACATGGGAATAGGTCATCATTATTCATCTTGTACCTCTGCACAAGGCTGGTATGGAAAACTGTTGTGATCCATTGATTTTTCAGGTCATCCAGTAACTCCAGAGTTACCATCAAGGCCTCATTATGGGCCTCAAGCATGTTATATGGACCAATGTATTGTGGCACTAGTTTCCTGGCCCGTCCCTTTGCCAGGTTCTGTGTTGACAAATATATGTGGTTGCCTACAGCATATTCCTCGCTGTCCGGTGTTTCTTGCTTGCCTGAAACACTTGTATCATGCAATGCTCTATGAGAGCATTGTGTGCTGTCATCAGGTTCCATCAAGCCTGTTGAGTGAATTGGGACACTCTCTTGAAGGGGGTGTCTGTGGCTATTCGCAGGTCAATCCATGGCATGTTGCCGTGGTTCAGCTCAAAGGGTGGAAACCCTGTTGTCGAGCAAATGTTGCTGTTCAGAGCAACCTCAACCATTGGGCATTTATTTGCCCAGTCCTTCTGGTCATCTATGACAACTGACTGGAGGACCTGTCTGATTGAGCAATTTGCCCATTCAGTTGTTCCATCTGCAGATGGATGGAATGCTGTGGACATGAGAAGTTTAACCCTCATGAGCCATTGCAGTTCACACCGGAAGATGGATGTGAATGTGGAGTCTCATTATGAGACCATAGAGTCTGGGACTCCTTTAAGTGTCATGACTTCTTTCAGGAATAGCCATGCTACTCCTTTGGCTGTCATGCTCATTGTGGTCAGGACAAGGTGAACATGTGATGTCACTCAATCTATGATTACCATCAGGAAATTGCAATCAGTCAACTTGGGCAGTGGGCCAATGAAGTTGATACCGATTGACTGTCATGGCCTGTCCAGGATGGGCAGGCTACGGCGGGGACGGGGCGGCACGCCCGTTGACAGCGTTCTGGCCCTGCGTCTGGTCCTCCAGGCGGATATTCAGCCCGTTGTACGCAAAGCTCGTATAGCTCATCCCGAACCCAAACTCGAACCGCGGCGAGATGTTATGCGCGTCAAAGTGTCTGCACGCGAGACGAGGCGTTGAGCACGTCCTGCGCAACGCAACGGCCCACTCCACTCACCAATAATCAATCTCCAACATCTCCTCATACACAATCTGAGGCTTCTCCATCGTACTCGAATACAACACATCCGCCGGCCGCATAATCCGCGCGCGCCCGCGCAATCGTATACGGCAGCCGCGCGCTCGGATTCACCGACCCAAACAGCACGTCCACGATGGCGTTCCCCGTCTCCTGCCCGGCCGTCACGTTCGGGTGGTCAATCCACGTCTCGACGAGCACGGGGCCGACGACGTGCTGCACGACGATCGTGTTGTTGCATACGGCGGTGGTGGACGTGATGAGCGCCTCCCCGCTGTTCCAGAGCGTGAGGTTCGTGCGGTCGCCCGCGTTGCCGTCCACGGTGATGTACCCTAGGTAGGACACGCGAAACAAAGCCGGTCAGCACTTGGGTACGGACCCCCCGCTGAGGAGCGCGCCCGCACCTTCGCCCGCGTCCGCGTTCACGAACACGAGACACACGTCCGCGTGGCTGGCCAGCGTCGTCAATAAACTCGTTCAGGACAGTCTGACGGGGATCGTCGGGTTCTTCGTGAGGACAAAGTTCTGGATCGCGGCGGACGGGTCGATGAGGTACGGGAACTGCCGATGGAGACACGAGGGACGTCGGTAAGCGACGCGCAGACGCAAGACTCAAATACGCAAACACTCACGTTCGCCGTGCCAGACCCCCACCCCATCGCGAGCGTGCCCTGGACACACCCTCGGCTACAGTACCAAGTACCAAGTCACACGCACATCAGCACACCGCACCCCCAACAGCCAAAGCAAACACCGACGCACTCACAGCACCCATTCGGGCCATCCGGATTCGGCCCCGCGACGCAAAAGGATGATAATCTGTTTTGTCATGGCAGAGCCAATAAACCCTTATCTCATGACGATGACCCCGACGTGACTTCAAAAACCAAAGCCGATGATTTTTATTCACCTGATCCCCAAGACGTTGCAAAACAGGACTAAATCAAACTGACAAGATGCTAGTGCGGCGAGAAATGTACATGATCTCCGTCGCATCCCCAGACACCGTTTACTTTCGACGACCGCAGTTACCTAACAATATATCTGTGAGTGTAGTCACCACTCGACTCACCGTCCAAGTAACCATCACCATCAGCTCCGCTCCTGCTGGCATAATGGATAAATCCGTCCATACTTAATACCTTCTGATCGTTTTACTTGCGCTAGCTGATGCTGCAGTTGATAATCTGTTGCGATCAATATAATCCATAATTCCAGAGAACCAATGGACTTAGTTTGTTTCAATGATAGGATAAAAAACAATCTCGTGAAGCAAGATGGTGGTCCAAAAATTGAGGGCAGATGGGTCTCTGGACATTCATCCTCTCCATCATTCATTCGGCCTATTCTTTCCCTTGCTCACCAGCTCTCCACTAAACCCCCATGATGCAACGCGCCCACTCTCGGATGTCTTAACAGTTCCGCCTCTCCTAGTATTATGTAGCTGCTGTCGCCAAAGCCCTGCTCCGTCGACTACTCTGGCAAGTTTCCGCCATCCCTTGAGTACTAGATGCTCACTTGAGTTCGTGTAACGGAATTGTAAACCTAGTCCACTGGTCTGGAAACCTTCGCTCCTGGACTGAGACCAGGAGATCAAAACTCAGCACCAGGAATACCATCATGAGCCCAGGGGCAAAGGATGTGCGAGGGAATGTGTTGTATGTGAGAATAATACTGGGATCGAAGTCGGTGCAATGTGTCGTACAGGGAAGCCTTTGACACGGTCACCATGAGATCAAAGTTTGCCAGAACGCGGGCTAAAGGCGGCTTGTTGTGGTGGGCTCAGGGCTCAGGGCCGACATATATCCAACGCCCAGCGAACGCGACGTTATGGGACGACGCGGTTGTGTTCCCGAGTCACCTATATGAGGCAATGATATGTATCTATTATTGTCGCCACCCACATGTACACGTGTCTTACTAAGGAAGTAAGGTTACCAGGTCCATGGACACGTCCATAGACGTGTCCATGGATGCCGTGCGAATGGCCGGGTTGCTCTCCAATGCGGGCTGGGCCCAGGCTAGGTTCGGCCAAATCAGGCTCAGCTGGGCTCGGCTTCGGGCTTGAGCCCGAGCCCCATGCATCACAGAAGGCCCCAGCCATGGGGAGCGCCGGTCCGCGGACACGTCCACGGACAAACCCTAAAATCTGTTGAGTAATATAGTTGACTGTGGGCCTAAGGCCTACAACGTTACATATTAGTACGGAACTCGTTGCCGGCCATGACGAGCGCTGTGGCACAAAACGCTCGGCTGGCAGCAGTTGAAACGCTACCTTCTCATGTGGCATAGACATATAAGCAATCCAAGGAGATCCCGAATATAATATTCTTCGTAATGGACCCTGGCTGGGTCAAGACAGGGTTGGTTTTTTCGCAGCACCCACAGCTACGACATACTGAGCCTTAGTTTGAACATCAGATAGTAGGACCTTTAAGCGGTACAACGGAGAGATCCTCCCGTGGTAGGCTTGGCATTGCGAACAGGTCGGTTATTTAGAGCTCGGAGTCTGAGTTGCCAAAGATGTATGCTATGTAAAAGCACGGCAAAGTCTCAATGGCTATACCTGAGCCTCAAAGGTTTGGGTCGAGTTTACGGCAAGCATCAATGGTCATTGCATTTTTTTTTTTTTTTTTTTTTTCCAATTTTACGTCTTTTGGGGCAGCGCCCTATGTAAGACGGTATGTACAGTTTCTTCCTTGCGTTTGGCCCGCCTCTCCTTTAGACCTCTATGCTCTGCGTATGCTCAAGAGGCATTGCCTCGAGCGTGTCCATGCCTTCGTGGGCGAGGTGTGTGTTTAGCGCCTTCTCTCCCTGCGCTGTTGTCTGCCTGCTCTCCCTCGTGTGTCCTCTTTCGCCGGTGGTAGAGCAATGTTTCCGTATTGATTTTCGAACCTTTTCGTATCCTGTATGTATCCAAATAGATGCTCTAGCGCTTTGTGCCCACCCAGCAGCGTTTTTAGACATCTCGCTCCCCGTTTCAGCTTTCTCTCCAGCCTTTGCCTCTGCTCCTTGTATGCCCGGCACTGGAACAGGTAGTGCTGTACTGTCTCCTGCACGCTCCCGCACGCTGGGCACAAGGGTGATTCCGCTTTTCCTATCTTGTACAAGTATTTGTTTAACGGTATGTGTCCCGTCCTTAACTGTACGAGTAGGCTGGCCTGCTTGCGCGGCATGTTCTTCGTGATTTTGGCGAAAGCTGCTGACGGCATGGTGGGATCAATCTCGTGCGCTCGCATAGCTCTAGGTGACTTAGCGAAGATTTCCCTCGCTCTCTGCTTCAGGCTCGTGTTGTACCTCTGGACCTCTGCTGCTCTGCTCGTTGGCATCATTCCCCGACACTCGATTGGTATGTCCCTCTCCTCGCTGGTCTCTCCGCTCGCCGCCTTCTTCGCCTCCTTGTCTGCCCTCTCGTTCCCTGCTACCCCTTCGTGCCCCGGTACCCATCTCATAGTGACTTTGACTCCCGGCTGTTGTTGCACTACACCCTGGATTTGTCTATGGACTGCGTTGATGAGATATTGACCGGGAATTGCGCGCTCTTTCCTAGTTGTCTGTATAGCCGCTTGGTTGTCCAGCGCAATGGTATATCTCCCTCGGTGTTCCATGTTGAGCATCTTTGCCCCCATGGCTGCGCCCGCTAGCTCCGCTTCGAAGATGGTGTGCTTGTGTTCTGGGCCCATGTATAGCCTTGTCGTCTTGCATTCCCTTCCGTTCTTGTACATCACCGCGGCAGCCCCTACTCTGCCCTCTATGCATGATCCGTCCGTGTACACTACCACCTCTGCTTCGTCAGCGTCTATTTCTTCCTTCGCTTTCTCCTTGGACGATGGGATCCTTGCGTTGAATGCCGGGGCCCATTTGGGCCCGAGCACCACCGTGTGGATCTTCTCCATTGTATCTGGGTTCAGCTCGAAAGCGTGCATCATCTCGTGTAGAGGCAATCTATGGCGCTTGACGTACCTCCTAGCTGCTTTCCTTGTTCTCTCTGCTAGCGGGTGGCTCTGGGGCAGGCACGCTAGCCGTACTGCTGCCCTGTGCACTATCTTGGTCACTAGCAGCAGGAACGGTAGGAGGTCGGCGTGGGCATCGAGCGTGTCTGTGGCCGTGGTTCTGAGTGCTCCTGTGATGTCTAACGCCACCTGTCTCTGGATTCTGGCTAGCTTGTTCACATAGCCCTTCGTTCCTTTGGTCCTGTTCGACTCTGGCGTGAGGAAAACATCAGCGGCGTATAACATCCTCGGGATCGCGACAGTTAGATAGTATGTCCACATGTGCTTAGCTAGTATCCCCTTTGACGGTTTTGCCAATCTTTTGTACTGCCCCACGTATGCCTCCCCTTTCTTCAGAGCGCAGTTGACGTGTTCTTTGAACCTCAATTCCTGATCCATTATCACCCCCAGGAATTTGTGAGCTACCGTGGGCCGCACTACATGGGTCCCTATTTATATCAACGGCCTCGTTATTGGCTTGGTTTTCCTCGGTCTCGCTGGGTCTTTCTCTCTTCTTCTGGTGAGACCCATCAACCCAAATTTCTCTACCGCAAATTGACATTGATGCTGTTCCGCCCAGTTGTACGCTCCTCCGGGCCTTTCCATCATTTCTGTCAGCTTTCTGAATGCCTCAGATAAGTCCTTCCCCTCTGCTGTTAGGGTCGTGTCGTCCACGAACCCCACGCAGCCTTCTCCCCTCTTACCCTCCGCGATGTCGATAAGGTCCACGTTGTAGAATTGGTACGCAATTGCTGATAGGGGGCAGCCCTGGTCCATTCCCTGCTCTATGGGCCTGGTCGCTGAGGTGTAATCATCCAAGCTGACGACTGTGAGCCTATTTTGGACTTTCCTGTGTATCCAGTCCGTGTACTCGCGTGGTATTCCTCTCCTGCGCATGTTGTGAGTCAGTCTCTTCAGCACGATGCTAGGGAAAGCCCCCTTTATGTCTAGGTATAGTATCCCTAATACCTTTCCTCTCCTCCAGGCATCCTTCGCTTGTCCTACCACGTGGTGTATGGCATCCGTAGTCGTTCTGCCCGGTCTGTGTTGTGATAAACGCAACTATCCCATTTCAAATCATTTATATATAAAAGAAACTAATAAAGAAAGAAAACAAAAGAAAAAAAGATCAAAAGAAACAGAAATGACATTTATGATAGACGTCGGCGCAGACGACGATCACACGAATTTATGACATGCTATATTACCCATAGATCGGGTAATGTACAGAAGTTCGAGCATCGACCACGTGCGGTCGATCAGGGACGGCGTGCCTATCGAGTGATGGCATCGGCCATGACGTCGACAGGCGCCAGGCCATAGGCACCGAGGGGTGCGGGCACCAAACGCCGCAGAGGACAATAGACTGCGCAGGAATATAGGGTGCTGTGGAGCGACCTGAGAATGTCGTCCACAGTACACATACTCAATTAGCTGCCCCACAGAAAGGGCACAGAGACAGCGGCCCCATCTCCAAGCCCAGCATATATGCTGGGCAGGGTAAACTCAACTCCATTTTTCTATTTGAACCCCATGACACGTCTGACTGATTAATATCTTAACATCATGTGGCAGGGGCTTTGTATACTAGGTACAGATCTCCATTCCAAAGCCCAGACAATCCTAACACCATCCCCATCACCCCATGACTTTATGACTATAAATTAGTCACCCCTTAGCTACAAACAGCTTCTCGACCCATCTGTCTAAGATCTTGAACACTAGTAGTTACTATCAACATAGTATAAATAGCTACTACAAATGTATGAACGAAATTATCCAGAATCGATTATTCTGCCTCCTGAAATTGCTGTAGTCTTGTTTGATAGCTACAGAGCTCAGATCTTGATAGTTTATTCCAAATCTTCGTCGAGGGTCTACTATCACTGTTTACTCTATACTACCTTAAAAGTGAACGCTTTTGATTTGGTTATCCCTTGGATCGACATCGATCTTCTGTCGACACGGTCACGTGACTCTCATTCATCAGTGCTGGACGTGCTTCGAAGGGCTTAGTCAGCACACAGAAGAGGGGAGAACACAGTGGTTCCAGTCACTGAGCAATAGATTCTATTCGTTGAAAGGCACTAATTAACACCTTAATCCAAAAGTCTGCACCTGAAGTGGTTGTCTGGTAACAGTCGGTGTTTCTCTGCCATTTTCATGATGTCCTCTGCGACACACGCTGACAGTACCTTTCCTATCGTGTCGAGAAAGGCTATCGGCATGTAGGCGCCTGGGACCGTGTAATCGGCTTTCCCTGGTTTGCGCAGGACCTTGGTCCAGGGGGTGCAGGGTAGAACTAAGAACGATGGGCAAAAGAACAAGGGGTGTGTAGGTCTAATTGATAGCAAAACAAAATCTCCAATCTCCAAAATACTTAGGATGATAGATGGGGGCGCACCGCAGTCCTTTTAGAACCAAACCCAATACATAACAGGTAATCACTCTACACATTTCTCCCATGTCTGTGTGTCCCCTACCTCATGTGTAGCATGTCCTCACCTGTAGTTGTCATCACACTTCATCTGTCCTCACACATATCGCATCCTCACACGTAGCGTGTCCTGAGAGGTGGCATGTCCCCACATGTACTGTGTCCCCAAGTATAGTGTGCATAGTGTGTCCCTCAAGTATAGTGTGTGTAGTGTGTCCCTTGTTTGTAACATGTCCCTAAGTATAGTGTGCATAGTGTGTCCCCACATGCAGCATGTCCCTGGTTTGTAGCATGTCCCCAAATGTAGCATGTCCCTAAATTATAGCATGTGTGTCCCCCATGCATAGCGTGTCCACATGTGTAGCATCTCCCTACACATAGTGTGTGTAGCCTCTCCCTCAAGTATAGTGTGCAAAGTGTGTCCCCCATGCATAACATGTCCCCCAAGGATAGCATGTATAGAATGTCCCTTGTTTTTCCCCATGCATAGTGTGCGTAGTGTGTCTCTTGTTTGTACCGTGTCCCCCAAGCATAGTGTGTCTGTCCCCAAGCATAATATGTCCCCAAGCATAGTGTATCCCACCATATAGTGTGCACATCCCCATGGATAGCGTGTGTGTGCCCATGCATAGCATGCTTGTCCCCATGCATAACATGTGTGTCTCTACGCATAACATGCGTGTCCCCAAACATAGCATGCGTGTCCCCATGCACAACATGCATGTCTCCACACCTAACATGCATGTCTCCACACCTAACATGCATGTCTCCACACCTAACATGCATGTCTCCATGCATAACATGCATGTCTTCACACATAACATGCATGTCTTCACACCTAACATGCATGTCTCCATGCATAACATATGTGTCTCCATGCATAGTGTGCGTGTCCCCATGCATAGTGTGTGTAGCATGCCCCTCAAGTATAGCATGCATAGCATGTCCCAATGGCATGTGTAGCATATCCCAAGGGCCTCAAAGTGAAGCAAGCAGAGGCTGTCTTTTCATTAACTTTTAGCAAACTCAGGGACATGTATCAATATCTATTTTGTGACATACAGATATAAATAAAATAGTAAAGGAAGCCATATTTAAGCAGCTGCTGTCAGTAATTTTAGCAAAGTCAGGATTATCTATTTTTTGAAAAATGTCAAAACAAATGTCCAGTACATTTAAGCTGAAGTTATTATTATTTTATAATTTTAACAGAGTCAAGGTTATCTATTTTTTGAAAAATGTCAAAAAATGCACTGTACATTTAAGCTGGAGCTGTTGTCAATTTTCACAAAGTCAGGATAATTTATTGACATCTATTTGTGAAAAAATGCCAAAAAAGTACAGTACATTGAAGCAGAAGCTGTTATTAATGCCCAGCCCAAGCCAGAGAAGCCCAGAGACTGACAGAGAAACCCAGAGGCCAGCCAAAGCCATAGTAAGCCAGCCACCAGTATATATAGCCAGAGAAGGAGTGCCTGGCAGCTTTACAATAAATAAAACAACAAAACAAACCACATTGAACAGTAGAACCTATTGTCATTAATTTTAGAGGAAACTTATTGATGTCAATTTTCGAAAAAAAACCTGAAAAATATATATATAAAAGTACTTTTTTTCAGCACAGTCTTGGGATTTTATTTAAATCAATTTTCGAAAAAATTCACAAAAATATAAAGCACATGTGACAATACAATATGATGAAAAAAAACAAAAAAAATTGGAAGCAATAAAATTACAAACACAAATAAAATACATGGGAATGCATTAAAAAAGAGCTATTACCTACCAATAGAAAGCTAGCCAAGCCAATAGATAGCCAGCCAAACAAAGCAATAGACTGCCAGCCAACCAAAGCAATACACAGCCAGCCAGCTAAAGGAGGAGACACCAGAGAGTGCAGCATACAGCAGACAGAGCAGACACAGCAGAGAGCAGACAAAGCAGAGAGCACACAGCAGACAGAGCAGACAGTAGAGAGAGGAATTGCCGGTCGGGCAGATTCCTGGCGTTCCACCCTACCGAACTGCCTTTATATACTGCGCGCGCGTGTCGTGCACGGACCATGCGCGAACGGATCATGTGACCGTGGACGCTGCTGCGCAGCGTTCATTGCTCGCGGCTGCGCCGCTCGCTGCTGACCTAATTTTTACATAATATTATTTGTCAGCGGTGCCGCCGCTTTCATATAGTGTAACTAGGTGGGTACCCGCGCTTTGCGCGGGGGTGTAGGTCAAGCGCCTCGGTAAGGTCAAATGCATCAGTAAGTCTAACATATCAGTAAGGTCAAGTACATTGGGGAAAACCAAAGTAATCAATTTGCATCAAGTAAAATAAAGTCAAACACATAAACCATATCAAGAGAAGTGGATAAAAAAAAAATTAAGGAGCTCTAAGTAATACATCTTTATATACTATGTTGGTTGTGTCCAAACCCTCCTCAAGCAAGACCTTGACTCTGTTCCAATTGATCCCTCTTGATTCACCAACATACAACTGACCATGTCCAAACACTGGATATCTCAGGTCCAGCCCAACTGTACCCAAAGACTGTCCCTGAGACTTGTTGATAGTCATTGCAAATGCCAAACGCACTGGAAACTGCCTCCTTTGCAGCACAAATGGCAACTCTCCCTCTGATGGCTTAATGATGATCCTGGGGATGAAAGCAATATTTCCTGCACATGGACCTGAAATGATCCTGACCTCCAACACTCTAATGCTTATCCTCACCAACCGCAACCTTGTCCCATTGCATAGTCCTTGCTTCTGATCCAAATTGCGCAACAGCATCAGAGGCACTCCAGGATTGACTTCCAAGCGAGCAGGAGGAAGACAGCCCATCTCTAGGGAATTCAGATACTCCACAGGATACCGATCTGCATCGTCGGATTCTTCAATGGAATTTGCACAGTGCAAGACCTGAGCATCACCTGGAAACTCCCTAAACACCATGGAATTGATCTCATTGACCTCAGTGTTTCTGGCACAGAGGATGGCCCGCTCCAAAAAGTAATTATCCTGGGCAGGGACTTGATTGCCAATGCCAGGGTATATTTCCTGGATCAGATCTTCAATTCCAGGGCCACACACCATGTGAGGAGGCAGTGAGAACGTATGATCTAGTGGGAGATCCTTTCCCTGGCCCACATTCTGCAGCCATTCTGCAAACCTGGCTCTGTCAGGGTCATTTCTCACCCACATGTTCTCTGTCAGATGGATGACCTTGATCTTTGGCCACAGATATGACTTCTGAAGGGTAGCTCCCACGATATCCTCCTTCAAGCCTTTAGGGACAATTGGGAGAGTCTGCTAAAAGTCACCTCCAAAGGCGACTGTGATGCCACCAAAGGGTCTGTCAGGCTGGTCAAGGAAATCCCTCAGTGTCCTGTCAATGGCCTCTATGGCATGGCAATGCTGCATTGCAGCCTCATCCCAGATGAGGACTGGCCTGTCTCAGCATGTCAGCCTTGTCAGAGTTCTTTTTGATGGAGGAGAAAGAGCGCTCATGGACAGGAATGGGAATTCCAAGCATGCTATGAGAGGTTGTACCCTTAGTGAGGATAAGTGCAGCCATTGCAGATGAGGCTACTGCAATCACAATGAGGCTCTCTGCTCTACAGGAGTGGATTAGAGTGTTCCATGTGAATGATTTCCCGGCGCCACCTGAGCCAGTGACAAAAAACATTTGTCCATCAGGTTTCCCATGAGCATCTCTGGTCAGTGCCGACTGTAATATCTGATCATGCGCGGACCTTTGCCCCTCATTCAGCCTGGGAACCTCCTCATCAGCTATGTTCCTCTCTTCAACAGGGTCATACTCCCTCTGCTCAGCTATGAACCTGTTTCCAATGAGGGCCTCCCACTCGCCTGCCACCCGAGGCATATCATCAAAGCTGCTCAAGCACATTCCACCCTGCTGGAGGATTTGTTCCAAGAGAAAGAGGCCAAAATCATAAACCTGATCATCCTGTGGATCCTGCATACCGTGTCTGATTTGGAGCTGATGTCTGAGATCATCACATATGTGCTCCCTGAAGCCATCCCATAGTCTGCAAGGACCCGATGGATTGCAATGGCCAAGGATGGTGGCAAAGAGATGTCTGAGCTGAGCACCTGTTTTCATGCCACTGGCTTCCTGGAGACACAACCTCAGCTCCTGATCGTCATCCAGAAGTCCCCTTGCACGACAGGCCTCCTTGTAAGTAGCATATTGTATGCCATCCACCGACCTAAGCTCCTCAAAGGATCTAGCCCCCTTGACCACTGTGAGGAGAGTGCGCACAAAAAATCTCTCTCCTGGTTTAGGGTTTGCAAAGTGAAGGCGACCGAGGCTATAACCTCTTTGGCGAGGTGTCCATACCTTTTCCCCTGATTGCCAGGTAAAATGCTCAGGAAACTCCACATAGAGCAGATCACGTGCTTCAGAGTAGATATCATTGGCCTCAAAGTAAGCCATGAGCGGTGTCTTTTTCGCCTCAGCCCTTTCCAGGATGTTGTCCACATCCTGGTTGGGATCAAAGATGATTGTGTGATGGTCTTTTTCATGGACTGGTAGTGCCATGACTGCAGGAACCTGGGTGTGGATTTCCCGCTCCAGCAACCTCCAACAGGCCTCATGAGCACTGACATAGCGAGCGTCCAGGTACTGCTTAATTTCATCCTGGGTGCGACCAAACTCCATGGTGGTTCAATCATGGCCCTTGTAGAGATACTTGTGGATATACTTGATACACCTCACATTGATGGTGAGTTCAGGTTGATGTGACACCAGAATTTGAGCAAGAGCAGAGCAGAGTATGGCACAACCCATCTGTTGTCCAGCATGTCACCTCTGACATTGTGCAGCCTTCCATCATTGTGACGACGATATTTTGGATATCCATCCTCATTCAGACTGGTTTCCTCACAGAATGGCTTTGGGAAGTTTTTCTTGCACTTGCCATTTTCCATGCAGGGTGTGTTTGGTTTCATTTCTCCACACGGACCATGTGTCATCAGCTCACAGACCAACCGGTAGAGGACAGGATGAGTCTCTGGATCAGGGAACTCTGCCAAAATCATTGAATCCACCTCATGTGGATGTCTGATCTTGGAACCTCTTTCAAACCAATAAGAATATGCATGTGTGGTAGTCCCCTTTTCTGGAATTCAATGGTGTGGACGCGAGCGACAGTTTCCCCAAAAATCTTTTCCTTGACGATCAAGTCAATGAGGTATTTCTTTTTGAGCTGGAACACCCGCAACACCAGGTCAGGCCTGTCCTGAGGAGTTTGTCCAGGCAACAATGCATCCAATACCTCCTGCCAGTTGGGATTGGCAGTCATGGTAATAAAGAGATCAGCCACACCATGCTTCCTTGAAATGGCCAGAGAGTTCTGCAGGTTTTCCTGCATGTCCCGTGTCCCCCCCTGAAATGTGGCAGGCAGAATGGATCTTGTGCCCAAGTTGTTTGGATCTCTGTCATTGTCATTGTGATGAAAGGCATCCATCATCTGGTTATACATCTCAGCACGGAGAGTGTGTTGATTTGTCCTGATCCACCACAGCCTGCTTTGCTCTGCAGCGGCCCAAGAGTCTACAATGTACTGCTGGAATAATTTGCCAGCACGCAGGAGTGTTGTATGTTCTTCTGTTCTCTGGAAGAGACGATAGGAATGGAACTGAATTTGGGTGACACGCCCCCGTCGCTCACGCCCGCCTGGTAATTGGCGATAGCGAATACCAGGTTGCCACCCCAACTCTCCCCTGGGAAAGAGCAAGACATAGTGAAGAGAGGTATAGTTTGGATTCATATCGGATACCCTTCGAAAGCGTCCACCTTTGAGTTGGACAATAACATCCCTAGGTTCAGGGTTGATGCCATCTCCAGGAAGAACCACCGCAATCTCATCCGCAGTAGGGATATTATACCTCCTAGGATCCCTGTGTTCCCTGTATGTGAGCCTAGCCCGGATCTCACCATTCTGTCCCTGAGCTCTGAGCCTCTCAGCCCCTTGTCTATATATGGGAACATGAGGATTGCATAGGAGGAGCATTTCCTGCAAGTCTCCCATGATAGTTGGAGACAGACCTGGGTTACGCGCATTCCTCTGTGCCAAAGCCAATGCTGGATCATATATATAAAGTTGGGCATACTGTATGTGCCTCCCAGGGTTAGGGATGAGAGAGCCATGAATATGATACAGTTCGCCCTGCAGCTTGAGGACATATGGACCATGACCCTCCCGAAGCAAATTGAGGTCAAAGTCGGCACCCAAGGAAGTGAATGCAAATGCCGCATTATACTGCCTGATGTTCTGGCAAAACTGTTTGGCCTCCGGGTCCTGGCCCTCTAAGAGCCGTCTCAATGGCTGAGAGAGCACTGGCAGCTCTGGAAGCTGCACGTTTCCTTCTAAACAGCAATCGCCAAATCTGGGCCGCCGATTTGAGGAATTCAGCAGGCATTCTGCCATCCAGTGTAATGCTCCACAGTCAGGGCAGGGAATAACCATGGGACCCAAATCATGACGCTGCACATCTGCCTCAATTATTCTAGAGCGACCAAGTGGAATAGGAGGAGGAGGTCGCTGAGGATGCAGCCGAGGTACAGGGAGTGGCTGAGGAGGCCGAGGAGGTGCAGGGAGTGGCTGAAGAGGCTGTGGAGGTGCAGGGAGTGGCTGAGGAGGCTGAGGAGGATCAGGGAGTGGCTGAGGAGGCTGAGGAGGTGCAGGCAGTCGCTGAAGAGGCTGCAGAAGTGCAGGGAGTAGCCGAGGCATTGGTCTTACTGCATTAGCCTGAGCCCGCAATGCTGCGACCGCTGCAGAACCTACTACAGGGGTCTAGGAGCTGGTTGTAAAGGTGTCTGCCTGGGTCTTCCCAAGGGCTGTGCTGGGATAGGCTGTATACCAGCAGTGTGAGATGCAACTCTGCCACCGCTGTAGAGCCTACTGCCAAATGTCCAATTCCAGCCGCCTGAGCACGCAACTGAGCAATTGCTGCAGAACCTACTACAGGAGGTCTAGGAGCTGGTTGTAAAGGTGCCTGCCTGTGTCTTCCCAAGGGCTGTGCTGGGATAGGCTGTAACCCAGCAGCATGAGCACGCAAATCTGCCACCGCTGTAGAGCCTACTACCGGTTGTCCAATTCCAGCCGCCTGAGCACGCAACTGAGCAATTACTGCAGAACCTGCTACAGGAGCTGGCTGTCCAGCGTCAGGCCTATTTTTTCTGAGGGGCTGTAATCGTGGGATAGCTGCTAACTGTGCACGAAGGGCTGCCACCTGCTCTCCAGGACTGGGATCAGGTGGATATGATGGCCCCGCAAGCGTAGGAGGGCGCAATGGAGCTGGCTGTACAGGGACTGGCCTATGTCCTCTCAGGGGCTGCCATGGTGTGATAACTGCTAACTGAGCACGAAGGGCTGCCACCTGCTCTGTAGGACTGGGATCAGGAGCAAGTGATGGCCCCGCAGGCATTGGTGGACGTGATGGCCCTGCCACAGGTTGTTGAAAAGGATCGGCTGCACTGCTTCTAGAAGGAGGGTGAGGGATGGCAAAAGGCGGTGGTGGAGGGGGTGGCTGGTTCTGAGCTCCAATATGCGCTCTCCGACGCGCTCTCCGATGACTGGGTGGTGTCATTACCTCCTGCCCCTCCCTCGCACTTTGACGCACCTGCCGACGGATGCTCTCTGGGGTAGATGGATCCCTGAGAAATGCAGGCATAAGAGTAGAGAGAGAATAAAGATATCAATATCAGACTTACATCGCAAGCAGAATAAGGCAAACTCAGGGAAAACAGGCTGTGCGGGTATCTGAGACGGATTGCAAAGCCACTGATCCTAATATAAATACTGCAAACAGCAGATACAGTTACAAAAACTTACCAGAAAGGGGATAATACCCAGGTAGGGTATGCAGTAGTGACAGGACAAATGCACTTGAAAAGTGCCACAAAATGCCAAAAAAGCAAAGTTATAGCAAATAACAACATAATAAGCATCAAGAAAAGGCAGATACAATACCATAACACTCACCAGAAACAGCCAGGTAGCAGGTGCAGCAGTGACAGGACAAATGTCACTTGAAAAGTGCCTAAAAAAAGCCAAAAAAGCGAAATTATGGCAAATAAGAACATAATAAGCATCAAGAAAAGGCAGGTACAATACCATAACACTCACCAGAAACAGCCAGATAGCAGGTGCAGCAGTGACAGGACAAATATCACTTGAAAAGTGCCTAAAAAAAGCCAAAAAGCGAAATTATGGCAAATAAGAACATAATAAGCATCAAGAAAAGGCAGATACAATACCATAACACTCACCAGAAACAGCCAGATAGCAGGTGCAGCAGTGACAGGACAAATATCACTTGAAAAGTCCCTAAAAAAGGCCAAAAAAGTGAAATTATAAATAACAAACATAAAAAAAGGCAGTTTCAGTAGCATCAAACTCACCAGAAAGAACCTAGATAGGAAGTTAAACACAGTCCCGCGCACCGATTCACCCAACGATGCTGCCGCTGACGTAGCTGCATGTGTCCACAAGCGGAAAAGGGGGAGACACGAGTGTTCAGCGAAGGCAGCAGTGTGGAGCAGCGAGGCATTTACCTTAGCAGTGATGCGAGCAGTCTGAAGAACACGTCGAAATGTGCGAGCCAGATCCAAGGAGGAGGGTACACCGTACTGCATGTGTCCACAAGCGGAAAAGGGGGAGACGCGAGTGTTCACCGAAGGCGGCAGTGTGGATCAACGAGACACTTACCTTATGATTCCAGAAGCCAGCAGAGACGTGCAAGGGAGCTCCAAGAAGGAGGAGGGTACACCGGGCTTATGGTTGTGAGCCTCAGTGTTGGCGTACGGTTGGAAGGCGATGCTGCTTCTGCGTCGATTGTGGAAGTAGGCAGTTGTGACCTCCTTGAACAGCAAGGGGATAAATGGAGCCTGGATCAGGTTTCTGTGGCACGGAACACATGGTGGTTGGAATTACTTAGTTCCTATGGACCCTTATGGACTCTTAGGGTTAAGCGTCCATGGACGCGTCAATGACGTGTCCATGGACGATGGCTCCCTGTGGCCGGGATGCCCTCGTGCATCACTAGGCTCGGAGGCCAGTCTGCACGCCAGGCACAGTATCCCACCACGTATCCCGACGCTTGCATCCTATCAATATATGCATGTCACACTCCATAGCTTACACGTCGTATCCCAATCAACTGAAGCCTATCGATTCCTTCCGACTCGGAGCTACATTACACTGTCACTGCACTCCAGCCTTGCCGCCCAGCTGTGTCACAACCCGCTGTGCTGGCACAACCGCTATCGTAGAACTCTGCCTTTGGCTATTTTAATAATTCTATTCATAATTTGGGCCAGGACGCAGACCATGCTACTTACCTGGGCGACCAATGTAACACTAACATTGGCGAAACCGATTACAGCCGTCGATACCATGTATTTCTACTCTCACCTCGCGCCGCATTGCTGTACCTTCGATCAGCACACACAGGCCGGCTTCTCCAGATCATCCCGCCCGAACACCTCCCCTCGTTATCACTCCAGCCTGCCTTGAGCTTGCCTCCCAGACTGTGTCGCAACCCGCTGTGCTGGCATAACCTCTCCGCTATCTATAACTCCGCCTTTGACTATAATAATGCTATTCATAAATTGGACTAGGACTATCTGGGCGGCCAGTGTGTTATTCACATTCGCGCAACCGACTACAGCCGTCGATACCATGTACTGTACCCTCCGCATCGGTGTTATACGCCTTCGATCAGCAGTGCCCAGACTGGTGCGAGGCGCTTCTCCAGATATATATCAATTCCTCACCTCCGCGCGTTATCTGCTTCTTCCTTACTTAAAACGCATTCGAGACGTCCAAGTCGCCCTTCCCCCTCCCAGGCTCCGGCGACCTGGGCATCCACCCCAGCATCCTTGCATGCATGAGACGCACTCCCAACTTTCTGCCGTCTCTTGTATCCTGCCAGCGCATACTCCACCCGCAGACTATGGTCCTATGTCTGCTTTCATTCGGCCCTTGCGTACCGTTATAATCTGCGCTCCCTTGCGTGCGTCGCATGCGATCTTCCAGTATGTGCTGCTCTTCGCTTGCACTCCCACTCGTGGATAGCGTCCGACGCGCCAACAAAGGCTATGTATGGCGTGACATTCGTCACCTTTAATTTTCGAAATACCAAACAGGACGTCGGCATTCTTCACCACTTCACGGGTGTGACAGTGAACGGAAGCTGTACACTTCCAGGAACACCTCTAACCCTGCCGAAGGAGAGAAGGAAAAATAAAAATACAAGTCACGCTTAGGTACAGTAATCTCACGTACATTGGAATCACAGACCCACTCGCGCTCCGGTCGATCTCTCTGTTCCCGGGGGCAGGCCAGAATTCGAAATGCCCCAGAAGTTCAATGAGTATACCTTGCATCTCGATCATCCTAAAAACGAACAATGATTAACGAGAAACGACCTGTGGGGTCATAAATCATGAATCATGATCGGTGCCAGAGTTCACATACGCGAAACGCCGTCTGGAATACGGACTCACGTGAGTGTCCAGATCAGATACGCTGATGTTGCAGGATCCAAACTTAAAGAACTTGCGAAGGTGTGACAAGACCTGCAACAATGTTATATCTGACCCTCAGTCAGTTCTCGATAAACTTACCAGCAAGCATGGCATGTGGCAAGCCTGAAGCGACTGCAAGTACTAAAGACAACTCATCGTCTAGAGTGGCATGGAAAGGCGGCGTCCTGAGGTGAAAGGAAGAGCCATGCATGCTCCCGTGTCGACACTTTAATCAATGGAACCCTCCCCCGAAATGATTGCGGCGGGAGAGTCCTCTGCGCAGCGTGGACGTGAGAAGCACATTAGGGCCTATCACAGTAGCAGTTTTGATGGGGATTTGGAGTGGTTTTGATGGGGATTTGAGAAGGCGTTTCGTGCCCGAAACCGACCCAAATTCCCAAAGCGCCTCTGGAGGCGATTTGGAAATGGAAAAGTCGCGTCGTTTTGGATTTGGATTTCGGCCGGCACACCTAGCGGAGCTCCAAAGGCTGTCGCCATCTGCTACACCTTCTGAGCTGCCACATCATCGCATCGCCTTCCGAGATATGAGTCCCAGGAAGCGCAAACGTGCTGAACCTGTCACAACAGCTACGATAGACACCCTTTCTGTTCCACAGCTGGAAGCTCTGCTCCATGCAGCTAAGGTAAAAAAGCTGACTCCTCCATGAACAAAAGGCCTCGTAAGCCCAGTGCGAAGGCCGCTGCTATGACCAATGACGATATCGAAGAACCCGAAGCAAAACCTGCCCTTGTTAAGCCGGGACATAAGGCGGAGGGCAAGAAACTCAGGGGAGATGAAGCCTCGATCCCCCCAGTGCCGTGAGTGCGATCTTCTGTAATGAAGCGCTGTTACTAACGTTGCCACCAGCTGGGCTAAGGAGCATGATCTCACAGACATGCTCCTAACGGTCCTTGAAGATGAGCCAGTCATGCGAGCAGCGTTCAGTATGGACAAGGGCGCCGAGAGCAAGAACAAGAGCAGTGCGAAGACTGTTGCTGATCATCATCGCTCCCTTGCATTACGAGTCCTTATCCCTCATCACTCAGGCCGCTGGAAAGATGCGTCATTGGTACAGATGGGGAATGTAGTTAAAAACCGTGTCAATGCGTAAGTTCTTCTGTTCAGGTAGCCGTTGTAAACTAATATCTTGATTTAGGATCAAGAAGTCTTATATGTCTGAAAAGACACTGCTTGGTGAGACTGGTGCTGGTCTGGTAGAGACCGAAGATACGGAAAAGGAAATCATAGTAGGTAGTGCTATCGACAACTTGTGGGGTGCATCTAACTTTACCTATATCTGATTGTGTTCTTACTGCCTGCAGGGGAAATCAAGATCCGGTTCCCTTGGTTTCGGCGAATGCAGCGGCTTATGGGCACTAGTCCCTTGGTTATTCAGGATGCCGTTGCGCATTCCACCTCGCAGCTCAATTTAGACATCATTGACTGTGTGTCTGCATCAGAGGTAGTGAAGAGCCCGGCAGAGAGCTCTCTGTTGGTATGTCACAGTGTGAATTGTGGTTATTGAGATAACTAACCAATAATGAAGGTAATAGACAACGATGGCGAACCCAGTATTGAAACAAGCGAAGATAACACACGGTACTCACCCTTTTCCTTTGATGCCGACCTTCCCTCTGAGGATCCCAATGATACCTACAATGAACAAAGCGGCCCCTCAAGCAGAAGCAAACAGGTGACTGTATCTATGCAGAAGGCTAACATGAAGCCCGAGACTGTCACACGGGTGGCATTGAATTCCACAACGGCAACCCGTCGCAAGGGTCTGCTTGATGGTCTGTCAGAAATGCAGGAGGCACGGCGAGCCACTACGGAGCGACTTGCAGGACAGCTAAACCGGTCCAGGGAGGAGCGGGTGAGAATACAGGTACTAGCTGACTTTGAGAAGGAGAAGTTAAAACTTGAACACCAAGCCCACAAGGAGGAGCTAGACCGTGCACATGCATTAACTATGCAGCGGGAGCGCTATGAGTTAGAGATGTCAGCACGATATGGAACTATCAGGTCTAGTAGCCGAGTTCCCCTGTCAGCGTCGAGCTCCCGGGATGGACAAAGCATGGCTAACCATGGAACGTCAGACATGCCGGAGACTTTTACCGGGGAAGATTGGCACGCGGACTTCCCTGGAGGTATGTCAGGAGTATGGTACGTCTATTCATAATCTAGTCTTGCTAACAGAGCGTTCTTAAGGTCCTCTCGTTTAACTTTTCCTTCCAACAGAGCTACCTCCTGAGTTGCCTCCTGTACCTCTGCCAGAGCCGCTTCTCCACCCATCCCTATAACACTCTCCTCCTCTATAATTCATAGTCCCTCACGAAAGAAATCATCGCTTGTGATGTCTGTGCCTGCCTCATGTGACATAGCATACGTATGAACTGCAATACATGCAGTAATCCAAAATGTGGCGATACCCAATTGGTGAACCTGGTTTATTTGTACACGAAGGCCTCGCAGGGAGCCGAACCGCCCTTTGATGAATCCAACGCAGTGCTCAGACTTCACGCGTACTCGAGAAACCCAGTAATTGAACCGTGCATTCTCTGGGGTATCCTTCTCAGGTCTAAAGAGCACTTGTAAGGTACAGCTTAGAGATTGAGCTGGTAGCTTACTTCTTGTACGGCGTGCATAGCCACTTCTGCAATGGATATGCAGAGTCCGCCCATATCCACTCACCTTCCCGCAATAATGTAGCATGCTCCTTCGGTAAGTGAGTCTCGTTCCAGGCACGAGCATCGTGCTGACTTCCTGGTAATCCAACACCATAGTCAATGATGCGGAGGTCAGGGGTAGAGATGAGCTAGAGTAGCAGTTAGCTATACACCTATTTATTTAGGAGAGAACTTGCCTGCACGTTCATTGAGTAATTGCTCTTCCTATCGTACCACGTATTTCCGTAGAACCCTGGTCGCTGGAATAAGGGCACTAGCGTACCATCAACCATCAACCAGCCGTCACACCACTCGGGGCCTGAAGCTTCCTCAACCCACTGCTTTGCTCTCTCCCTCTCTTCATCGGTTGGCCACTTTACAGCTACACGGCGGAATTCAGGGCGGCATAGAGCCTTGATTACACGGCGTGTGCTTCGGTCGACAGTCCCAAAACCCCAACCGGCCCACAGAGCGACCTCCTGCATACTCACTGCATTCCCAAAGTGGCCAAAGCGATAAAGTGCTACGGCAAGCTGATATGCAACGGGGAGCTGGGCATTGTGAGAGTTGTTATGGAATACGGTGTCACCTTGTATCCTTTCAACGATGGCATCGAACGTCTGAGGCCAAACCTGCAAGTATTGTCGAAATATCTCGGGCCGGCTATATCTGTAGTCGGAGAGGGTGGTCATAAGGAGCGACATCGGCTTGTTGACTTTAACCCGGGAGTGAAGGTATCGTCTGGAGTGGAGGTCGGCCATCATCTCGAGAACCTCATCTGACTCTAACTGCAATTCCATGTTTTCATCTGAACTTGCACCAGTCTCAGAATCAGTAGTGTCTTCAAGGTAGACATCTAGCTCAGCATCTTCCTCAAGAAGGAGCTCCAACATAAGACACTGAAGGAGGGCATCGTTGAGCTCCATCCTATCAGTCTTTGTCATGGCGTTGGCAGCAGAGAACAAGATGCTAGAGCCACTCTGGCCGGTGACGGCAGGAGCAACAAAAGCCCCATCGAAATCATATCAAAACATGAGTTCAAAACTAGCTTATCACAGTTAAAACCGGTTTTCGGGGTTTTGTCGGAGCTTTATAAATGTTTCAAATCCTCGTCCAAATCCGCTCCAAATCCCCATCAAAACCGCTACTGTGATAGGCCCTATTCTAACTGTGTACTTAGTTAGATAAGATTGGCGTCGTCGTGGGATCGTGTGACAAAGGTGAGCGTGACAAGAGGACCGTCTTCAGTCTTCCCGGAATGCAGCGGTGTCTGTCTTCCTGATGTTGGAATATCACAAGCTGGTTACGCGTTCGTTCCGCTTATCTAATCCAAGGCTTGCGTGTACGATTGTCAAACCCCTTTGTTCTCGCTTTTCTTATTGTTCTACCTTCCTTTTGTTCTGAGAACCTTTATAAGTCTTTACTTTTCATGTATGTAACCATCCGTTTGCCCCAACGAGCTCACAGGACAAACGTTCAAATTTATTCTCTCGCGTTCTTACTTGTGCATCTCTCTTATTCTAACACAAACGGATCTCCCGTTGCCGGATCACCGCGACTGTCACCAGACATAAATTGGTACCCACCTCATGGCCTCTGTCTTGGACACACCGGAATAGCTTGCGAGCTCACAGTCACTGCTGTGGCACACTGGAATACTGACACGGTCCCTACTCGGAAAGTACACCAGAAACATCCCCCAGTCTCCGGACTCACAGTCACTGCTGCGGCACACTGGAATACTTTTATCACGGTCCCTACTTGGATAGGACACCGGAAATTATTGCGAACTCACGGTCACTGCTGAGGCACACCGGAATCAAACCACCCCTTCATTTCTTATCTGATCATGCCAACCGCTGGACCCAACTCCAAAGGTGCCAGAACCTTCTTGGAGAAGCAACGCCTTCCTCGCTCCAAAATTATCGCCATGGAACGCTTCACAGCTTGTGGAGGAGTGTTGGAATTATGACAAGCTGGTTACGCGTTCGTTCCGCTTACCTAATCCAAGGCTTGCGTGTACGATTGTCAAACCCCTTTGTTCTCGCTTTTCTTATTGTTCTACCTTCCTTTTGTTCCGAGAACCTTTATAAGTCTTTACTTTTCATGTATGTAACCATCCGTTTGCCCCAACGAGCTCACAGGACAAACGTTCAAATTTATTCTCTCACGTTCTTACTTGTGCATCTCTCTTATTCTAACACCTGACAGGTCGGCAGTGCCATGGGGTGCCTTTGTTCTAGCCTACCCACCTCGAACACTGAAAGATGGACAATGAGGGCGCAGTGCCGTAAGTCCACGATAACTTCTCTAGTACTAAGCCAATCCTTGACTCTCCACCCCGAAGTATTCCTGCAGCAATAAGCAGGGTCAAAGTTGCAGGGAGGACTCTTTCGTTTGCGCTGTCCATCGCATACTAACTCAACGGTCGACCACAGACTTGAAATGCAATCACCATCCCAATATCGGGCTGTTCCGCAAACGTCCTGGCAAATACTACGTGAAAGTCTTTGTTGATGAGGATGTCAAGAAGACTGCCGCATCCGCGAGAGGCAATGCTGCCTCGTGGAATGACTCATTTTATTTGTTCGTTTAATTCCAGCGTTATTATCCTCATGCGATCTTAAATCCATGTGCAGCGACAACTTGCATGGCGGTTCCGTATTAGGAATTGAAGTCTACAGGGATTGTACAATTGGTAGTGATGAGTACATTGGCGGTGCAGAGGAAAGGATCGAGTTGCTGCTTGCAGAAGGAGCAACTGGAGGTCAGTCCTTTTCGCTCAACGGCTGAATGCACACGTAATCATCGAACACAGCGGCCGTTCGTCGCCAACTGCGTAAATGCGATGAGGCAGGGAACATGCATGATGTTCAGACTGACATAGAGTTCACCGTCGCATCTTTCAGGACGTCCGACGAGGCGCCGGAGGGCCAGGTGAATGAAGCAATCAGCGAAGCGACAGCAGCCGATAATATGAACCCTGCGCCGTCCCGAGTTATTGATGCAGGGAATGTGGTCGACGGCATCATTTCCACCACCAATAATACCGTCATCCCGACAATGGCGGCTTGGGATCCACTTTTGGACAAGATCAAGCTGTTTACCGAGATCGTGGATGGGATCTCCGAGGTATGGTTCAAATGCCGGCGGTCTCCCAGGTCATTTCATGTACACGGTTTGTTTGATACTAGGTCCATCCTTACGCAAGAATGGCATGGTCTATCCTGTCTAGTGTGCCAAAGGTAGATCTATCCCATGCATCAGCTGAGTTGACATATCTGACGTCTGGCCCAGACGGTCATTGCTCAGAGGGACTGTGACAATAGCATAAATGAGCTGGCAAAACTCATTGGAGACACCTATGAGTTCCTCGATCAGACAGAGCCATTGAAGAAAATTAAATCGCAGACATCAATTATATTAGCCTTGGCGCAACAGACGTTAGAGTGCAGCTACTTTGTCCGCGCCTACGCGAAAGAAAAGGATTTCTGTATGTTGGACCCACTCAGGTGGCCATCGCTGATGATCTTTGGTCAGGGATAAGAACCGGGAAATATCTAGTGTCGAATGTCGACAGCAAGGCCAAACAACACCAGGACATGTTCAACAAACTCAGGTTGGCGTTACAGGAAAATGCCGTTATTCATACTGAAATCACTGTCCTACGTGTTCTGGGTGTCGTCGGCGATCTTTGTCAGTTCCTTATTTGGGGCCTTTCCGGAGGCTAATACACCTTGCAACCAGCTGGGGAAGTTCAGCTTAATGACATCCCCTACGCGGCGGGAGCTGGTTGCGATCCTCAAAAAGGCTGTCTGCCAGGTACACACAAGAAGGTTATTGGGGAGATCTGCGATTGGGTCAACCAGGATAGGGACGACACCCCCCGTATATTTTTCTTGAACGATGTCGCGGGTGCTGGCAAATCTGCCATTGCTCACGAGGTCGCCCGACGATTTGACAGGCTCAAGCGTCCCGGAGTGTCGTACTGTTTCGACCGCGCTCAGCAGGCAGAACGCTCCCCCAAAAATGTCTTCAGCACAATTTCTCGTAGTCTGGCAGATCTAGATCCAGAACGCAAGGCATCATTATTGAAAGTGGTTCGGGAGCAGCGCAAACTTCGGACCACATTCCTGCCTAGTGTGCAGTTCAAGAAGTTCATTCTAGGTCCCACTCAGGGCCTAACCGGCGTTGGACTGACGGTGGTGGTTATTGATGCATTGGATGAGAGCAGAGACGAGGAATCTCGCAAGAGTCTCTTGTCTGTCCTCGGCGGCGAAGCAGCAAAACTGCTGTCTAATCTCCGGCTTCTTATCACTTCACGTGCCGAAAAAGACATACGGGACGCCCTTCTTAGGAAGAAGCATGTGCTGTCCAGGTCCATAAAGGATATTGATCCCAACCCTGCCGATGACGTCTCTCGGTTTGTGAAAGACCAACTAGGCCACATTACGGCCCTCGAGCGTAAATGGCCTAACAATGACTGGTGTCGATTATTAGTAGAGAAAGCAGAGGGTCACTTTCAATGGGCATCCACGGCTTGTCGTTTTGCCAAAGGAGATGGGAAGTATGGCCGGGATCCTGTTAACCAACTCCAGAGACTTTTGGTCAAGAACCTCAGTGGGCTGGATCAGCTATATCTCGGTGTCCTCAAGCAGATATTCGGGGGTGACGATGACTTGATGGATGATGACGATTTCAGGCATCGATTTCACTTGGTGATGGGCTGCATGCTCGCCGCCAGAGAACCGCTCTCGATGTCTGCCCTGCAGAAATTGTGCACGGAAGACGATTCGGGTACCGAGGTTTATGATATAGTCGGACCTATGGGTGCTCTGCTGAGCCTTCCTTCTCAAGAATCTGGCACAGTCAGTCTGCTACACACCTCTTTTCGGGACTTCTTGACAGATCGCAGCCGGAGTGGACCATACTACATCGACACATCCTTACACCATGACGGCCTTGCGCTCTCATCCTTGCGCGTGATGAAGGATGAACTTTGTTTCAACATTTGTCAGCTTGAAACTTCACATCTGCGCAACGACGACGTTATCGAGTTGGCGACAAGGACCAAGAAGTATATATCCCCACAACTTTCCTATTCTTGCCGTTTTTGGGCGGACCATGTTCGCGCCACCACCTGTAGCCCGGAATTAGGTGTAAAGGTCATGGAGTTTTTCGAGACTAAGCTACTCTACTGGCTAGAGGTTTTGAGTTTGATGAAGAAGGTATCCGATGCATCAGCAGCGCTCTCGACAATATTGGGCTGGAGTCAGGTGAGTCCCCGATTTGTTATGAGCTCCGACGCGAGTCTAATGAACTTCAGGATAATGATATTACAGCATTCGCATCGGATACCCGCAATTTTCTAGCTGCGTTTGGGCATGTAATCACCCAGAGTGCACCCCATCTCTATTTGTCGGCACTCCCGTTTGCACCTGAAATGTCGAAAGTTTCAGAGACCTACCTCCCACGATTTCCACGACTACTCCGCATTCAGCCAGGGAAAGCAACGATGTGGCCAGCTATTCAAACCGTTATGCTAGGTCACAACGACATCGTCTGGTCGGTGGCCTTCTCGCAGGACGGTAAGCGCATCGTCTCCGGGTCTGCTGACAACACGATCCGTGTGTGGAATGCAGACACCGGGGAGGCCATGTCAGGACCATTCGAAGGCCACACCGAGAGGGTTTGGTCGGTGGCGTTCTCGCATGATGGCAATTGTCTCCGCGTCTGATGACAAGACGATCCGTGTGTGGAATGCAGACACTGGGGATGTCATTTCAGCACCATTGGAAGGCCACACCAACTGGGTCATGTCGGTGGCGTTCTCGCACAATGGCAAGCTCGTCGTCTCGGGGTCTGCAGACAAGACGATCCGTGTGTGGAATGCGGACACCGGGGAGGCCATGTCAGGACCATCCGAAGGCCACACCGAGAGGGTTTGGTCGGTGGCGTTCTCGCATGACGGCAAGCGCATTGTCTCCGGGTCTGATGACAAGATGATCCGTGTGTGGAATGCAGACACCGGGGAGGTCATTTCAGCACCATTGGAAGGCCACACCAACTGGGTCATGTCGGTGGCGTTCTCGCACCATTGCAAGATCGTCGTCTCGGGGTCTGCAGACAAGATGATCCGTGTGTGGAATGCGGACACCGGGGAGGCCATTTCAGCACCATCACCGGCGGCGTCAGGTCGGTGGCGTTCTCGCATGACGGCAAGCGCATCGCCTCCGGGTCTGCTGACAAGATGATCCGTGTGTGGAATGCACACACTGGGGAGGTCATTTCAGCACCATTCGAAGGCCACACTCATGGCGTCTGGTCGGTGACATTCTCCCAGGACGGCAAGCGCATCGTCTCCGGGTCTGCTGACAAGACGACCCGTGTGTGGAATGCAGACACCGGGGAGGCCATTTCAGCACCATTCGAAGGCCACACCGGCGGCGTCAGGACGGTGGCATTCTCGCATGATGGCAAGCGCATCGTCTCCGGGTCTGATGATACCACGATCCGTGTGTGGAATGCAGACACTGGGCAGGGCGTTTCAGCACCATTCGAAGGCCACACCCACATGGTCTTCTCGGTGGCGTTCTCGCACGACGGCAAGCGCATCGTCTCAGGGGCTGGTGATGAGGCGATCATTGTATGGAATGCAGACACCGGTGTGGTCATTTCACCACCATTCAAAGGCCACACCGGCTGGGTCATGTCAGTGGTGTTCTCGCAGGACGGCAAGCGCATTGTCTCCGGGTCTCGTGACAACACGATATGCGTGTGGAATGCAGACACCGGGGAAGCCATTTCAGCACCATTCAAAGGCCACACCGAGTTGGTCGCATCGGTGGCGTTCTCGCACAATGGCAAGCGCATTGTCTCCGGGTCATTGGACAACACAATCCGTGTGTGGAATGCTGATACTGGGAAGGTCATTTCAGCACCATTCGAAGGCCACACTGGTAGCGTCCGGTTGGTGGCATTCTCGCAGGACGGCAGGCGCATCATCTCTGGGTCTTCTGACAAGACGATCCGTGTGTGGAATGCAGACACCGGGGAGGGCGTTTCAGCACCATTCGAAGGCCACACCGACTGGGTCATGTCGGTGGTTTTCTCTCCCGACAGCAAGTGCATCATCTCTGGGTCTGCTGACAAGACGATCCGTGTGTGGAATGCAGACACCGGGGAGGGTGTTTCAGCACCATTCGAAGGCCACACCGACTGGGTCACGTCGGTGGTATTCTCTCCCGACAGCAAGTGCATCGTCTCCGGGTCTTCTGACAGCACGATCCGTGTGTTGAATGCTGATACAGGGGAGGTCATTTCAGCACCATTCGAAGGCCACACTGGCGGTGTCTTCTCGGTGGCATTCTCGCACTACGGCAAGTGCATCGTCTCAGGGACTGGTGACGTCGCGGTCCTTGTGCGGAATGCAGACACTGGGGAGCTCATTTCACCACCATTTGATGGCCACACCGAGTGCGTCTTCTCGGTAGCGTTCTCGCACGACGGCAAGCGCATCGTCTCAGGGTCCGCTGACAAGGCGATCCGTGTATGGAATGCAGACACCGGTGCGGTCATTTCGCCACTGTCCGAACGCCACACCAACTGGGTCAGTTCGATGCCAATCTCGGAGGCTGGCGAGCGCATTGCCTCAGCGCCTTATGACAAGACAATCTATGCGTGGGATGCGGAAGCCCCCATTGTGGGTTCGGGCCCATTTGTCAATCAAGATCCTAGTCAGTAACTGTTATCTTGATGTGTTGGAACATGACGATCTCTGCTAACATCCTTTGCACAGCTATGGGGACTGTGTTTTGGCATGACACATTGCTAGAAAGAAATGGCTGGTTACTCAACTCGTCCTCACAACTTTTATTCTGGGTCCCACCTTGGTCCCAAAAAGGTTTGTGGCAGCCTGCGAACACTGTTGTAATCACAGAGGGGTTCACAAAGCTTGATCTCAGCCAGTTTGAGCATGGTACTTCATGGATGCAGTGCAGAGAAGCTGCATGAGTGTCCCAGGAAAAACACTCATTGGCAGGTAGATGCACACTGGAGGCATAGAAGAATTTTCTAGTCTGAAAATTGTTCAAAAAACTGTAAAGATTTTCCAAAAATTTCTCAACCCCACAAAAGGATGATAATATTGTATAAATTCTGGTGAGCCTGAGAGGTGGCTTCAGGTAGCATAAGGGGCACCGGTGACAAGCAAGGCACCACAACAAACAGAGGTAGATTGAGATGTTGCTAAGTATATAGAGGGAAAGAACAGCAGAAGTATTGTAGTTAAAGAAAAAAAGAGCCCTCACAATGACATGCAGCATTAAAAAACCTAGCGGGAAAAAGCCTTCATGGATGTACAGGGAAAAGAAGGGAAAAGGAGGGTGGGGAAAGCAATGAGAATGTAAAAGCTGAGCCAGTGTTAGTGCGAATGTGGTGAGTGAGCAAAGCCTAAAATACCAGTGTAATGTGGGTGTCCTGCAAGTGAGTGATGCACAGGGGCGACTCGTGGAGTCACTGAATAGGCATGAGTGGTCTGTCTGCTAATACACACATGACAGTCCAATGACGTGAACACTGACATGTATAGCAGGACTCAAGTCTACTCGTGTGATGAAGTTCAGTGGAACTTCAAGAGAACAAGAGCGCAATAGCAGCTTACTGTCAGTTAAAAATACAGAGATTGAAAGAAAGAAAGTAAGAATTCGCTGTGTGTAAGAACACTCTGCTACTTAAACAAGGTTTTAAACAAAAACACTAAATTTTGTTAAAGTTTTTTTACAATAAAACACACTAAAATATTTTGGAAAATCTTTACAGTTTTCTGAACAGTTTTTCAGACAAGAAAATTCTTCAATGCCTCCAGTGCCATTGCATCTCCTACTATCATACGGTTGTGGACTGTAAGAACCTGGCCTCTGGCCGGTTACTTACTGGTTATACCTCTAGCCATCCTTCCAAGGCTCGTGAACATGCCATCTTCCATGACATGATAGCAGAAGGGGTCGTCTGTGTCTACCTTGATTACATCCTCATCTTCACAAAAAAACTGACGGAACATCGATAGATTGTGTGGAGAGTGCTAGAACGGCTCCGGGAGTACAACCTGTGTCTCAAGCCGGAGAAGTGCAAATTTGAGCAGACGCAGATAGAGTATCTTGGGGTGATTGTATCAGAAGGTATGGTGGAGATGGACCCAGTCAATGTTTCTAGCGTGTCAGAATGGCCTACGCCGTGGAACAAGAAAGAAGTCCAGTCCTTCATCGGGTTCGTCAATTTCTACCAGTGGTTCATCAAGGGCTTCTCCTGCCATGGCCCTGCCCTCTTTGACCTCACCATGAAGGACATTGGATGGTGGTGGGGGAGCCGGAGCAAGCCTCCTTTGACAAACTCAAGGAGCTGATTACTTCCGCCCCTGTCCTGATCTTTCCCGACAACTCCCGCCCTTGTTGAGTTGAAACGGATTCTTCTGATGCAGCCACTGGAGCGGTCTTGTCACAGAAATCTTCAGAAGATGGCGGAAGGTGGCACCCGGTTGCCTTCTTCTCCAAGAGCCTTAGTCCGGTGGAGCGGAATTATGAGATCCATGACAAGGAAATGCTGGCGATCATCTGAGCGCTGGAGGAATGGCGACATTTCCTCGATGGTGCTCTGTGTCGGTTCGAGATCTGGACAGACCACAAGAACCTTGAGTACTTCTGCACATCCAAGAAATTGAACTGATGACAAGCATGGTTGTCCCTATACCTGTCTCGGGTCAACTTCATCCTCCATCACCGCCCTGGCTGCACCATGGGGAAGCCTGATGCCCTATCGCACCGTGCGGATCATGGAAGCAGAAGTGGAGACAATGCTGACATGAAATTTCTCCGCCCGAGCCTCTTTGCAATCCATGCCCTTGAAGGAGTGAGTGACCGCAGTTGGGGTGGAAGGGGAAATGCTCCGAGACATCCGGAGGCAGTACTGGGATGGAGAGAAGGAGGAATCGGTGGTGAAGGTGGTGGAGGAGCTGTGGAAAGGGTGTTCAGGGTCAGTATGGGCAGTGGAGTGGTTGGAATGTGATGGCTTGCTCCACTTCAGGGGCAAGGTCTATGTTCCAGATGGGGCGGACCTCCGCCACGCTGCATCATGTCCCAACACCATGACACCTGGGTGGTGGGGCATGCTGGCAGGTGGAAGACGCTGGAGTTAGTTTCTCAGAACTACTGGTGGCTTTCATGACTCATTTATTTCTTGTACCCAGCTATCCCCATTTTCCCTTTCATCACCCCACCTCTATGTTCGCTCCATTTCGCCTTTCGCTGAATTCGCTGAAGGACCATTCACTACTCGTATCATTCGCCAGTAGGCAAGCCATCAGAAACGATTGACATCCTTTACCTGGCGTGATGGTTCATCACTGGCCCCATCATCTTCCCAACTCAACCCCCTTTGGGTGTTCCTATGGCCGGAATGCATTTGCGGGAAGTCCTACCCGTAGATCGTGTAGGATCAACCCAGCAGATGAAGAGTCCATGCAGGGTAACGTGTATGCAGGTCTCGAGGTATGTTTTCTTACATAGGTACCTTTGTCCTCTCTCCCCACATTGTTTCACGTTCACACTCAACCCCTTCTCCATTGTATATGTGTTTCATCTATTTGTATCCCGACTGCGCACCCCTATCCAACCCCAACTCATGATGGCCTCTTTCCTATTCGCTGAGATCATATGAGCATTCGGTATAAGTAGTTTACATTCACATGTATATACTGCAGTTCAATTATCATACATCTATCTTGTGCAAAACTTGACCTCACTGTGACTATCGTCTTGAGCACTCTTCTATACACTCCTATCTTAGACCAGAGGAGGACTTAAGCACCACTGGTGAGTTTTTGTACTTCACCTTCATTACCTTAGTCTTCATACTATTATTGGTGCTGTCGGCGAAGGGCTCCAAAGGAGCACCTTCGCCAGTGAAAGGATTGTTACTACTAGACAACCTTTCCATGAGACCTTGTACGTTACATTGTCAAGTATCACAGGCTATTTCACTACAACTGTAGATAGGGTGAGCTCTGTTTGGGCAGCCCTCTTACCTTCTGAACAATAATTGGTTCATCTTATTCACCGAACTACACACTTCATTGCACAAGCCATTCGGGCATTCACTGTGTTCACTAATACACAATATTGTAAGGGCAACCCTAGCTGGCTGTGGAGGTCACACTACCACACAACTGACAAGGGGAAATCTGAAGAGAAAAGTCTAAGGACCCCCAATGTCAGTGAGCCCGTATTATACTATGCTCTGCAGCCAGGGACAACACTTGGCACTCGCCATCAACCCTGCATCCCCCTGACTTCCCTGACCCTTGATCGACCCTTGATGCCACCTACTACGTGAGTCGCTTGACTTCTGACACTGTTCCAAGAGCGGAAGTTGGAAAGTGGAGTGGAATTGGCAAAGCGCATGGAACTTGTGGAAGTTCTCCCAGAAGCGGAATCATTTCCGAAAGCAGAGTCGGAGATGGAATCGGAACCGGAACCGGAGTCGGAAATGGAGTTGGAACTTGGCATGGTGTCAGAACTGGAAACCAGGGTGTCCCCTGACAGATATTAACGCCTAAAATCCAATCTTGACAGTGGCCTCAGATGTCCCGCTACATTGGACAGTATGTGAAGACATGTGACCTTTGCCTCCGGACCAAAGCACAGTGGCATCCACCTGTCAGAGACCTAGTTCCACTCCCGATTCCAGAATCCTGCTGGGACACCATCAGTGTCAACTTCATTGTTGAACTCCCAGAGTCTCATGGCTACGATGCAATCATCAACATCATGGACTCGGTAAGCAAGGTGTCCTACTTCATTTCGATGCACACAACGATCACGGCCCTTGGAGCGGCCTGCCTGTTCCTCGTGCATGTCTGGAAGCTACATGGGCTCCCAAAGCAAGTCATTTCTGACTGCGGTCTGCAGTTTGTCGCGGAACTGACACGGGAGCTCTACTGCCTACTTGGAATAAAGCTGGCTACCACCACAGCATGCCATCCACAGGGCGATGGACAGACAGAACGGGTCAATCAGGAGCTAGAGCAATATCTCCGCCTCTTCGTCAATGAGAGGCAGGATGACTGGGATGAGCTACTTCCACTCCTGGAATTCCAATACAACAACCATGTACATTCCACGATGCAGCAGACTCCCTTCATGCTCGACTTTGGGTGACACCTGTGTATTGGCTTTGAGCCACGCCAGGCAGAGTCCCAACTCGAGACGGTCAACGAGTTCCAAGACTGCATGGACTCGACCCTTTCAGAAGCCAAGTCTGCCCTTGTGAAAGCCAAAGACTACATGGCAAGGTACTACAACCAACACCAGGTTCCTGCCCTGGAGTACCAAGTTGGAGACAAGGTATATTTAGATGCAGGTGATGTCGGCCCCACATGCCGTTCACAGAAGCTTGCCCACCGCTACCTTGGGCCCTTCACAGTGACACGGAGGGTTGGATGGAACGCATACCACCTCCGACTTCTGAACTCCATGTCCCACCTCCACCCCATCTTCAATGTAGTGAGGTTGCTCCCGGCTCCAGAAGATCCAATTCCAGGCTGGAGGGCTCATCTGCCACCTTCGCCAGAAATTGTAGATGGGGAAGAGCATTATGTTGTGGAACAGATCCTTGATAGCCGGTTCATGTGAGGACGACTCCAATTCCTGGTGAAATGGGAAGGATATGGGCATGAGGAGAATTCATGGGTCCTAGAGCAGGACATCTCTGCTCTGGACAAACTCCACAAGTTCTACAGGACACACCCTGGTGCCCCTTGTCAAATCCGTTCACCGGCCTCTCA
>WHVA01000367.1:0-117681 GCA_015179125.1 Gautieria morchelliformis | reverse complement strand
TAGCAACTAGGGCTATGGCAGGGAAGGTTCGGTAGAGTTCTTAGAAAGCTAGAATCAAATATACTCTCTCAGTGAATTTATTGTCACTGATGTATTAATACAATACCTAGAATCAAATATACTACATGATTTTCAGTCAACATGCTATGTAAATATGAAAGATACTACTCGCCTCTCTCAGTGAATTTATTGTCACTGAGAGAGGAGTGTAATCCTGTCTCAGAAGGCATATACTTGCACCCGGCCCTTTAGCGCCCAAGGGCTCGCGCGTCGAAGTCATTTCAAACTCCGCTGGGTGCAGCCGCCTGTGAAAATAGAAATAACAGAATGAAATGGAGAGATAGAGAGTGACTGAAAATTTCGAAAATAAGCAGAGAAATGGATGCATGGTACAAGAACATATGAGAAAATATTGAAACACCACACAATAAATTGAATATATTATGCTTGATTTTGGTGCAGGAGCATAAATGCACCCAACACGCCCCCTCAAGCTTAATATATTCCGATTCTTCGTTGAGGATTCTCACTCTAGGACTAGGAAGTCCTTTAGTGAGAAGATCGGCTAGCATGTGTTCCGTTGGTAGGTACACAAGCTTAATTTCTTCATCTTCGACTATATCTCGGATGAAATATAATCTAATGTCGAAATGCTTGGTCCTCGTGTGTTGTTGAGTGCCATAGACGATGGCAATGGCTGATTGATTGTCTGAATAAAGTTTGATGGGACAATTCAGCGGTTGGAATACTTCAGAAATAAAGTGGCGCATCCATAAGGCTTCTTTGCTCGCATGAGTCAGAGCAACGAATTCGGCTTCAGTTGATGATAGGGCTACTATGGATTGTTTTTGACAACTCCATGATACTGTCCCTCCATCAATCTGAAAAATATAAGCCGAGTATGAGTGCCTGTGCTCTTGAGAAGCCCAATCCGCATCTGAATACCCAATGAGGCCGTCTCGATTTTTCCCAAGTGTCAATTTGTAGTCCATCGTGCCTTTTAGATATTTAAAGACACGTTTGACTGCATGCCAATGTGTTGGACCTGGGTTTTCGAGGAATTGAGAAAGTAATGACACTGCGAATGCAATGTCCGGTCGAGTGGCTACTGCTGCCCACATCAATGATCCTATCGCTTGTCTGTATGGAATTCTTGACATCTTCTGTTTGTCTTCATCTGTGGAAGGGCATTGGTCTCTGGATAATTTAACGGCTGGGTCGAGAGGCGTGGAAAATGTTTTGGCATCATCCAGATTGAATTTTTTGATGATTTTTGGATGTATGCGGCTTGTGATATTGCAATCGATTTGTTATTCCAATCTCTTTCGATTTTGAGGTTCAAAAGCCAGTGAATCTCGCCTAGATCTTTCATACTGAAGATCTGGGCAAGTCATGCTTTACCCATCGAGGATTGGTTGACTCTCAGCTGTGATAGTGAGGTCGTCTACTGCCGTGCAATAATCGCATGCCCTCTCGGTCCACGTCTGCAAAATACAGCTCCATCCGAAGCTGATTTAGTGAATCCTAACTTGAGAAATTCACCACTCAGACGTTTGTACCATTCCCTTCCAGATTGTTTGAGGCCGTAAAGTGCTTTCTTCAGCAGGAGGACATCATCTTTGTCTCCGGTCTCATATCCATACGGCTGTCTCATGTAAATAGGTTCTGGCAGTGTAGCATTCAAATACGCACTGTCCACATCCATTTGGTGAATAGGCCAGTTGTTCCTGGCAGCAATGGCACATATAATCCGTAAGGAAGTCATCCGAGCAACAGGTGCATAGGTTTCATTGTAGTCGACTCCAAAACTTTGTGTAAAGCCTTGGGCGACCATCCTCGATCTAGGGTGATGGGTTCACCTTCTGGATTGCGTTTCCAGAGGAATACCCATCTATTTCCGACAATATTTGCCCCAGGAGGTGGTTTAACCACTTCCCATACACCTTTGTCGAGTAGCACCTTATACTCTTTATCCATCGATGCTTTCCACATAGGATCATTTAAGGCTTCATCTGCATTGCTAGGCTCGGTCTGATTCAAATCCGGCAGCACATTATCTTTGTTTTGATCGGAGGTCGAAAGTGTACTGATGGCAAGGTTATAATCACTGATGCCGTCAGTGACAGAGGATAAATCTTGTTCGAATAATTTGTCTTGATGGTCCTCAATGTCCTCGTAAGCTAGTGTAGTGATATCTGCACCAGCATGTCTCTTGTTTGAGATCTTGTTACGGGACCACTTGGGGCCGGCTGCACCTGCTGCTGACGGATCTCTCGCTTCTCCTTGTTGGAGCAGCTTCTTTAGGTCTGCATCAACAGTCTGACTGGGTTGCAGCTCTTTCAGACGTTCCTCTGGTTCATCATCATCAATTTCCTCGATCTTTGCCTCTCGCTGACTAAGCGTAGGCATAGGTGCTGGCGCCGAGATGGCCTGTACCATTTTTCTGGACGTAGGTAGCTGTGACTCTTCAATAGAAATGATTGGAGCTTTGCCCCCCTTCATCTCTGAGTCAAATATAACATTCCGCTCGACAGAAACCTTCTGAGAGTCAGGCCAGTAGATGCAGTGACCATGGCTCTGTCCAGAGATTCCTATCCACCGAGCTCTTTTGGCACGGGCTGCTAGTTTGTTTCCCTCTTTGACTTTAACGTAGACTTCAATTCCCCACACGTGTATGTCTTTCAGGTTCGGTTTCTCGTGATGGATCATTTCAAAAGGGGTTTTGTCTGGCAAAGCTCTTGTGTGTGTCCGATTCCTAAGATAGTTGGCATGCAAAATTGCATGCCCCCATAGAGTCTTAGGAAGACTTGATTCCAATAGCATGGCACGAGCTCTTTCAACTAGAGTTCGGTTTAAACGTTCAGCAACACCATTTGACTCTGGGGTGTCGTGCACGGTTAACCGATGCTTCGTGCCTTGCTTGGCTAAATGCTGTTCAAATTCTGAGCTTGTGTATTCGCCCCCTCTGTCGGAAACAAGTGCTTTGATGTGCACTATTCCTCTGTCGAAGCATCAAGGCCTCGTAGAGTTTGTATTTTGAAAATGCTTCCGATTTGTTTGCCATCAAATAGATAACCGATTCTCTTGAGTAGTCGTCGATGAAAGACACATAATAGGATTTCTTGTCAATTGTGGAGTGTCTCGCTGGTCCCCAGACATCAGAATAAATTCTGTCACCGAATTTTGATGATCGGCTTCTGGGTTCCTGAGGAAGTGATTTACGTGCAATCTTCGCCTGAATGCACGCATCGCAAACAACCTTGTCACCTTTTGAGCTCAATTCAATGCCTAATATCATGCCACGGTTGAGCAAGTGCTGTAGGGACTTTTGTGAAATGTGCCCCATTTTTGATGTATTTCCATGGCTGATGCGCATACATGCGCTTCGGCACTTGTGTGTTGTAAATCAAATCGATATAAGCCATTCAGCTTCGGTGCTTGCATCAATATCCTGCCTTTACGATTGGATATTGTGCATTTCTGATCAGCTATTTGTGTGTTATAGCCTGCATCATCGCACCGGCCGATCGAGATCAGGGTAACAGCCATTTTTGGGCGTAGAACGTATCCTTCAATGTAATGTTCACAGTCTTATCTCCAACCTTGTTAGATAGCACGAGTGAGCCTGAACCGAAGGCATCAAAAGTGCCTTTGTTGGCTGCACGAATTGTGCGCGGCTGTGAGAATGGACTGTAATCCCTCAATAAATTCTTGTGAGGGGTCATATGTGCGGTCGTTCCAGTGTCGAGGATAACAACAGTGTCCAGAGATAAACTACTCAAATTAGAGCAGTCGAAGTTGGCGAAAGCGGCTGGACTGCCACTCTCATCCTCCTCAGAGGACACTTCTTCGGCAACATTCGCCTTGGCTTTGCCCTTCTTCTTTTTGGCTTTCGCTTTCTTCTTCTGACGTGGCCCCTGGCCTTCTTTACCACCTCCTTTAGCCCAGCAACTCTCTATAGCATGTCCAGGCTTGTGGCAATTAGTGCATGCAAGCACCTTCGGGTCTTTCCGGCCCTTCTGCCCTTTCGTAGATGAACCAATAAATGCCTGCTCTTCTTGTGAAATATTGAGAGTCTTTCTCCTGTCGTATTGAGCCTTTAGTACTCTGATAATATCATCAGGCACTAAGGGCATTCCACATTCTTCGAGCGACGTGGTAAGGGCATTCATAACTGCCTCATAGGAGGGTGGAAGTGATGCAAGGATAATGTCGGTGAACTCTCCTTCAGAAATTCTGGCTCCCATCTCATTGAGACGAGCATAGAGGTCTTGGGCCTTGTCCAAGTGATCTCTCAAGTCTCCATCCTCAGGACACCTCATACTGCGAAGCTGTCTCTGTAGGTTGGTGAGGACCATCTTGGGCTTTTTGGTCATCTCATTGACCAATGCATCCCAGACTTCTTTTGCTGTATGTCTCTTCTGTAGCATCAGAGCTAGTGACTCTGACACTGAGACGATTATTTGGGTTTTTGCCTGTCCTTCTCTGGCAAGATACTTCTCCAGCTTCTCCTCAGCCTTCTCATCTGAGTTTCCTCAGCTTCTGTGAGAATATGGCCTGGGGGCATGACTGGAGGATCAGGAGGTCGAATGGCTCTCCCTTCTATATGCCTGAGTAGATTTTTGGACTCAAAATAACTTGTGAGAGTAGCTCGCCACAGAGGCCAATTACTTCCATCTGTTGCAAGCTTCTCCACACCCAAAAGCTTCTGCGAAGTGTCTGCGGGGCCCATAACCCTTGTTAGCAACTAGGGGCTATGGCAGGGAAGGTTCGGTAGAGTTCTTAGAAAGCTAGAATCAAATATACTCTCTCAGTGAATTTATTGTCACTGATATATTAATACAATACCTAGAATCAATATACTACATGATTTTCAGTCAACATGCTATGTAAATATGAAAGATACTACTCGCCTCTCTCAGTGAATTTATTGTCACTGAGAGAGGAGTGTAATCCTGTCTCAGAAGGCATATACTTGCACCCGGCCCTTTAGCGCCCAAGGGCTCGCGCGTCGAAGTCATTTCAAACTCCGCTGGGTGCAGCCGCCTGTGAAAGTAGAAATAACAGAATGAAATGGAGAGATAGAGAGTGACTGAAAATTTCGAAAATAAGCAGAGAAATGGATGCATGGTACAAGAACAGTATGAGAAAATATTGAAACACCACACAATAAATTGAATATATTATGCTTGATTTTGGTGCAGGAGCATAAATGCACCCAACAACACTACATATGGAGACATGCTACATGTGGAGACACACTACGCACACTATGCTTTGGGACACACTACGTGTGGGGACATGCCACATGTGAGGATGCAATACGTGTGAGGACAGATAAAGTGTGATGACACACTACAGGCAAGGACACACTACATGTGAGGTAGGGGACATGAGACATGGGAGAAATGTGTAGAGTCATTACCTGTTATGTATCAGGTTTGGATCTAAAAGGACTGCAGCTCCAACTTATATGTTGCACCCCCAACTATCATCCTAAGTATTTTGGAGATCTGAGATTGGGAAGTTGGAAGAGGTTGAGTATTGTAACTGAAGTAGTAAGGGTTCAAGAATTGATTTAAGTTGGATATGAGAATCAAGTTGGAAGACGGAGGTCAGAGAGACAGAGGCCTTGCAGGTCTAAGAACCGGAGACAGTGCAAAGGGAGTGACATATCAAAGTCGATTATTGATTGCTGAACAGAGGCACACATGACTGGGTTTTATACAAAGAGCTGAGACAACATGTCAGAAGGTAGAGGTAAGCAATTCCAGTGCAAGTAACTAGAATAAAAGTACCTAATGCAAAACAAGAGGAACTACAAGGGGGTGCAGTGTAGAACTAAGAAAATAGGCAAAAGACCAAGGGTCTAATTGGTAGCGGAACAAATGGAACTCTGACGCTCTGGACTGCTGTGCTGAGGGTCAAGTATGGAATGCTGGTGAAAAGAGTCATTAGGGGAAATATGTGAAGAACAAGGGGATCACAAGGTTGAAGTGCAGACATTGTGGAATAGAGTCAGAGGTGTGGGGGTACCGGAGTTGGTTGAGCATGGTCATAACATTACCTACCTTGATGTGTTATTTAGAGTACTTTCAATCAATAAGAAGAGTTTACTTATCTGAATGAAATTTTCTTATCCGAATGTGTTTGACTTATCCCAAGTTTGATTCACCCAATGTGTTTGACCTTACCGATGCATTGACTTGCACCCCCATGCGAAGTGTGGGTACCCACCCAGGGAATTGATAGCGGAAAAAATGGAACTCCTGATGCTCCGGAATTGCTATGTAAGGGTTAAGTAAGGAAGGCTGGTGAATAGAGTCATAAGGGGAAATATGTGAATAGGAAAGAACAAGGAGATCAAAAGGTCGAAGTGTGGACATTGCGGAATAGAGTCAGAGGAGGTGCAGAGGTACCAGAGTTGGTCAAGCAGCATGGTCATAACATTACCTACCTCAATGTGTTACTTAGAGCTACTTTTAATCAATAAGATGCATTTTACTTATCTGAATGTCTTTGACTTATCCCAAGTTTGATTTACCCAAGGTGTTTGACTTTGCTGATGTGTTTGACCTTACCGAGCGTTTGACTTGCACCCCCGCGCGAAGCGCGGGTATCCACCTAGTTCCTATAGGTGAAAGCAGCACGGTGGGAGGTTGTGGGCGCGCTGACAAATGCTGACCAATGCTTGGTCATCAGTTTGTCAGCGGAGCGCGCGAGCGGCGCAGCCGCGAGCCCCACCAGCGGTTTGCGCCACTCTTCCGGCTCCAGCGCTGCGCAGCGTTCTGGAGCGTGCGAGCGGCGCAGCCGCGAGCGGTTTAGGCCGGTCTGCTCAGGTGCTCAAAGCAGCGCTGCGCTGGCAGATCGCTGCGCAGCCAGCCGCTTTGCGCACTCCACCACCACCCTCCTCTCCTCTCCTCTCCTCTCTGCCCACTACTAGATAGAATAAAAATTGGCGTGAGAGTGAATTAATAGATAGCCTATATAGTGTAGTACACAAAAGATCTCTTCCCAGGGAGATCTCTGCAGTGAACTATTGGGGTTGACCTCTTCAGTGGGGCAGCTTTTTCTCTGCTAAGGAGCCAGGTAGTCATCCCAGGCTGCCTTAGAGGGAGCCACAATTGCATTGCAGTTCTTTCAGTGTTGACTTGCACTACTGGTGGCTGAAGAAGACATCTCCCCAGGACCAGGACCAGGACCAGACCTTTTACTGGAATTATTCCAGTTGGATAGCCAAAGAAGACTTGGATATTTTCATCAAAAAAATTTCCCATCCCTTCCTTGGTACATATATTTCTCTGTGGTCTGGTGTGAGCCTCTGACACTCTGACGGAAGGGGAGTGCTTGCTGTACGTAACCCTTCCACCGGAAGCGGAACACATCCGTGCCACCGGAAATATTTCGCAACGCCTTATTGTTTTAAATAGAATTAATAAATTCCCGTGACTTTGCCTAACAAACAGACTCCCTGTCCCTTCCTTGGTATGTATGTATTTCTCTGTGGTCTGGTGTGAGCTGTCTGCATTGATTTAATTAGAAATTAATAAATTCCCCTGACTTTGCCCAAGGAAAATTAACAACAACAGCATCTGCTTGCAATGTAAGTTGAAGTGGGGTAGCTTGATTGTTCCTCTAAGCTTATGCCTGCATTTCTCAGGATCCTTCTACTCCAGAGAGAAATCGTCAGCAGGAGGTAAAGGCGAGGGAGGAGCAGGGGTCGTATGAGTCGCCTACTGATCGGAGAGCGCGTGCCCTTGCTGTGGCTGCTGCCAGAGCTCGGAACCAGCCACCCCTCCACCACCTCCTTTTGCCATCCCTCACCCTCCTCCTAGAAGCAATGTGGCTGATCCTTTTCAACAACCTGCTGCAGAGCCATTACGTCCTCCTGATCCCAGTCCTGGACAGCAGGTGGCAGCCCTTCGTGCTCAGTTAGCAGCAATCCCAGCAGCACAGCCCTTGAGAAGATACAGGCAGGAGCCGATACAGCCACCTCCTAATCTTCCTGTGGTTGGTTCTGCAGGAATTGCACAGTTGCGTGCTCAGGCTGCTGAGCCAGCACAGCCCTTGAGAAGATACAGGCAGGAGCCAATACAGCCACCTCCCAATCTTCCTGTGGTTGGTTCTGCAGGAATTGCACAGTTGCGTGCTCAGGCTGCTGAGCAGTCTGCTATATTGCAGCAATTGGGAAGGGGTAGACAGGCAGCTAATCCTCCTGTAGTAGGTTCTGCAGGAGTGGCAGCATTGCGTGCTCAGGCCAATGCAATAAGACCAATGCCGCCGTACTCCCTGCGCTTTTGCGGCCTCTTCAGCGACTCCCTGCACCTCCTCAGCTGCTCCTGCACTCCGCCCTCCGCTCCGCCACCTCCTGCACCTCCTCGCGCTCCTGCTCCTCAGCCGCTCCTGCACCTCCTCAGCCGCTCCCTGACCTCCTCAGCCGTCCCTGACCTCCTAGCTGCTCCCTGCAACCTCCTGCACCCGCTCCCTGCACCCTGCCTCAGCCGCTCCCTGTACCTCGCAGCGTCCTCAGCGCCTCCTCCTCCTCTTCCACTGGGTCGCTCTAGAATAATTGAGGCAGATGTGCAGCGTCATGATTTGGGTCCCATGGTTATTCCCTGCCCTGACTGTGGAGCATTACACTGGAGGGCAGAACGTCTGCAGAAATCCTCAAATGTGCGGCCCAGATTTGGTGATTGCTGTATGGAAGGAAAGGTGCAGCTGGAAGACCTGCCAGAGCCCCCTCAGCCATTGAAACAGCTCTTAGAAGGCCAGGACCCTGAGGCAAAGGATTTCGCCAGAATATCAGGCAGTATAATGCTGCGTTTGCATTCACTTCTGTGGGGGCCGACTTTGACCAAGATTGCTTCGGGAGGGTCGTGGTCCATATGTGCTCAAGCTACAGGGTGAACTGTATCATCTCCATGGCTCTCTCTCCCTGACAATGAAGACGATCCAAAGTATGCCCAGCTTTACATATATGATCCTGCACTGGCTTTGGCAAAGAGAAAAATCGTAATGAGCGTCTGTCTCCAACTATCATGGGAGACTTGCAGGAAATGCTCCTGCTATGCAATCCTCATGTGCGCACATATAAACAAGCAGCTGAGAGGCTCAGAGCTCAAGAACAGAATGGTGACATCCAGGCAAGGCTCACATACAGGGCACACAGGGATCCTAGGAGATATAATGTCCCAACTGCAGATGAGATTGCAGTTGTTCTTCCTGGAGATGGCATCGACCCTGGACCTAGGGATATTATTGTCCAGCTCAGAGGTGGACCTTTCAGAAGGGTATTGGATACCAATGCAAACTATGCCTCGCTGCACTATGTCTTGCTCTTTCCCAAGGGAGAGTTGGGATGGGAACCAGGTATTCCTTATCATGAGCCAGAGCGTGCTCGGCAGGCCAATCCCAATCCAAACAGACGGACACAGGTCACCCAAATACAGTACCATGTGTATCGTCTGTTCCAGAGAGCGAGAGAACCTACAACACTCCTGCGTGGTGGCAAATTGTTCCAGCAGTACATTGTAGACTCCTGGGCTGCTGCAGAGCAAAGCAGACTGAGGTGGATCAGGGCCAATCAACACACTCTGCGTGCTGAGCAGTATAACCAGATGGTAGATTCATATGGAGGCTTGGACAATGACATTGGAGATGCAAACAGCTTGGGCATAAAAGTCATTCTGCCTGCGACATTTCAAGGAAGTACATGGGACATGAATCAAAACTGCCAGAACTCCCTGGCCATTGCAACAAAGAAGGGTCCCCTGATTTATTTATTACCATGACTGCCAATCCAAAGTGGGATGAGATAGTGGCCGAGTTGCTCCCTGGACAAACTGCTCAGGACAGACCTGACCTGGTGTCGCGGGTGTTTCACCTCAAAAAGAAATACCCATTGACTTGATCGTCAAGGACAAGATCTTTGGAGAAACCGTCGCTCGCGTTCACACTATTGAATTCCAGAAGAGGGGGCTCCCACACATGCACCTGCTTACCTGGTTCGATAGGGAGTCCAAGGTCAAACATCCACATGAGGTGGATTCTATGATTTCAGCAGAGTTCCCTGATCCAGAGACTCATCCTGTCCTCTACCAGTTGGTCTGTGAGCTGATGACACATGGTCCCTGTGGACAAATGAATCCAAACGCACCCTGCATGGAAAATGGCAAGTGCAAGAAAGGCTTCCCAAAGCCATTCTGTGAGGAGACCGTTGTGAATGTAGATGGATATCCAAAATATTGTCGTCGCAATGATGGAAGGCTGCACAATGTCAGAGGTGACATGCTGGACAACAGATGGGTTGTGCCATACTCTCCTCTGCTCTTGCTCAAACTCCGGTATCACATCAACCTTGAATTCACCTTCAGTGTGAGGTGCGTCAAGTATATCCACAAGTATATATACAAGGGCCACGATCGGACCACGATGGAGTTTGGTGTCGACCATGATGAGATAAAGAAGTACCTGGACGCTCGCTATGTCAGTGCTCATGAGGCCTGTTGGAGGTTGCTGGAGCGGGAAATCCACACCCAGGTGCCTGCAGTCATGGCACTCCCAGTCCATGAAAAGACCAGCAATCAGTCGTTTTCAATCCTGATGCTGATCCGCTCACAATCATGAACAGGGTCGAGGGGTCAAAGACAGCGCTCATGGCTTACTTTGAGGCCAATGCTGCCTACCCTCATGCACGCGATGTGCTCTATGTGGATTTTCCTGAGCATTTTACCTGGAAAAAAGAGGAAAGGGTATGGACACCACGTCAAAGGGGATATAGCATTGGACGCCTTCACTTTGCAAGCCCAAAATCAGGAGAGAGATTTTATTTGCGCACTCTCCTCACGCTGGTCAAGGGCGCCAGATCCTTTGAGGAGCTTAGGACGGTGGATGGCATACAATGTGCTACTTACAAGGAGGCCTGTCTTGCCAGGGGACTTCTGGAGGATGATCAGGAGTGGAGGTTGTGTCTCCAGGAAGCCAGTGGCATGAAAACAGGCGCTCAGCTCAGACATCTCTTTGCCACCATCCTTGGTCATTGCATTCCCTCACAGCCTGACAGACTATGGGACGGCTTCAAGGAGCACATATGTGATGATCTCAGACATCGGCTCCAAACCAGACACAATATCCAGGAGCCACGGGATGATCAGGTCTATGATTTTGGCCTCTTTCTCTTGGATAAACTCCTTCAGCGTAATGGAATGTCCTTGAGCAGCTTTAAAGATATGCCTCGGGTGGTAGGCGAGTGGGAGGTCCTGATTGGAAACAGGTTCATAGCTGAGCAGAGGGACTATGACCCTGTTCAAGAGAGGCAGATGGCTGATGAGGAGGTTCCCAAGCTGAATGAGGGGCAAAGGTCTGCGCATGATCAGATATTACGGTCGGCACTGGACATAGATGCTCAGGGGAAACCTAATGGACAAATGTTTTTCGTCACTGGATCAGGGGGCGCTGGGAAATCATTCACATGGAACACCCTAATCCACTCCTGTAGAGCGGAGAGTCTCATTGTGCTTGCTGTAGCCTCATCTGCAATGGCTGCACTTATCCTCACTAATGGGACAACCTCTCACAGCATGCTTGGAATTCCAATTCCTGTCCATGAGGGCTCTCTCTCCTCCATCAAAAAGAACTCTGACCAGGCTGATATGCTGAGACTGGCCAGGCTCATCATTTAGGATGAGGCTGCAATGCAGCATCGCCATGCCGTAGAGGCCATTGACAGGACACTGAGGGATTTCCTTGACCAGCCTGACAGACCCTTTGGTGGCATCACGGTCGCCTTTGGAGGTGACTTTCAGCAGACTCTCCCAATTGTCCCTAAAGGCTCCAAGGAGGATATCGTGGGAGCTACCCTTCAGAAGTCATATCTGTGGCCAAGGATCAAGGTCCTCCATCTGACAGAGAACATGCGGGTGAGAAATGACCCTGACAGAGCCAGGTTTGCAGAATGGCTGCAGAATGTGGGTCAGGGAAAGGATCTCCCACTAGATCATACCTTCTCACTCCCTCCTCACATGGTTTGTGGCCCTGGAATTGCAGAGCTGATCCAGGAAATATACCCTGGCATTGGCAATGCAATCCCTGCCCAGGACAATTATTTTTTAGAGCGGGCCATCCTCTGTCCCAGAAATATTGAGGTCAATGAGATCAATTCCATGGTGTTGAGGCAGTTTCCAGGTGATGCTCAGGTCTTCCACTGTGCAGATTCTGTCAAGGAAACCGACTTTGCAGAGCAGTATCCTGTGGAGTATCTGAATTCCATAGAGATGGGCAGTCTTCCTCCTGCTCACTTGGAAGTCAAGCCTGGAGTGCCTCTGATGATGTTGCGCAATTTGGATAAGAAGCAAGGACTATGCAATGGGACAAGGTTGCGGTTGGTGAGGATGAGGAATAGAGTGTTGGAGGTCAGGATCATCTCAGGTCCACGTGCAGGAAATACTGCTTTCATCCCCAGGATCACCATTTCACCATCAGAGGGGGAATTACCATTTGTGCTGCAGAGGAGACAGTTTCCAGTGCGTGTGGCATTTGCAATGACCATCAACAAGTCTCAGGGACAGTCTTTGGGTACGGTTGGGCTGGACCTGAGATATCCAGTGTTTGGACATGGTCAGTTGTATGTTGGTGTTTCAAGGGGAACAAGCTGGAACAAAGTGAAGGTCTTGCTTGAGGAGGGTTTGAACACAACCAACATTGTATATAAAGATGTATTACTTAGAGCTCCTTGATTTCTGATATCTACTTGATGCAAATTGATTGCTTTGATTTTCCCCAATGCACTTGACCTTACTGATATGTTAGACTTACCGATGTGTTAGACTTACTGATGCATTTGACCTTACCGAGGCGTTTGACTTGCACCCCCGCGCGAAGCGCGGGTATCCACCTAGTCTAAGAGTGAAACGGAGGCAGTGGGTTGTGGGCGCTGCTGACCAATGCTTGGTCAGCAGTTTGTCAGCGGAGCACGCGAGCCGCACAGCCGCGAGCCACAAACGCTGCGCAGCAGCGTTCCAGGTCACGTGACCGGTTCACGACCATACATGAGTGGTCCGTGCACGACCCTTCGCTTGGTATAAAGAGAGCGATGCTGCAGAACCGCACTCCCCACTGGTGTCCTCCTGTGTTCTGGCTGTGGTGGGCTTACTACTGCTTTGGCTGGGGTCTTGGTGTCTTTCTGTGTGTCTCTGGGTGTCTTTCTGTGTGTCTCTGGGTGTCTTTCTGTGTGTCTTTCTGTGTGTCTCTGGGTGTCTTTCTGTGTACTCTTTTTTTAATTGTTATTTAATTTTTTAAATTTTTGTGTATATATGTGTACTGTAGAGTTGTAAAATCAAATATTGAAAATTTTCCTTGAATTTGCTAAGAATTGATGACAACAGCCGCTTGCAGTCAACCCTCTGACATTTATTTATTTTCTCTTGCCCCTACAATAATTTCACTTTTAGGCTCTTGGGGATATGCTATGTATCGAGGACATGCTGCAGACAAGGGACATGCTACACTTGGGGAAGGCAGGCTATACACAGAGGCACACTACACATGGGGGAATGCAGGCTATACACAGGGACATGCTACTCATGGGGACACACTACACATCAGGGAACACAGGCTATGCACAGGGACTGTTATGTATCGAGATTTCCGCAAGTCGGCACTAGAAAGGACAGCGGCTTCAACTTATATGTTGTGCCCCCAATGAACTATCATCATAGGTATTTCAGATCCCGAGTTGGAAGTCAGGAAGTGTTGAACTAGAGAAGGGTTGGAAGTTGGGTTGGAAGGCAGAAGGCAGAAGGCAGAAGGTGGAAGGCGGAGAGACAGAGGTCTTGCAAAACTCGCTGTGTTAAGAACAGGAGATAGAGTGAAGGAAATCACGTATTGAAGGCGATTATCTGATTGCAGAATAACAAGCATGCATGAGGGGTTTTTATACAAAGAGCTGAGACAACATGTAATAGGGTAGTACTAAGCAAATTCCAGAGGGAGCGGAAATCAGACAGACATACAGGGTAAATAACTAATTGGGAACAAAGGACTACAAGGGGGTGCAGGGTAGGGTAAAGAACAATGGCAAAAGAACAAGGGGTCAGAAAGTATATCTGACATAACAAAACAATGAGACTCCAAAGGGGGCTGGACATATGGTCTTGCTGTGCTGTGAGGCAAGTCCAGTGGGTCCAAGTAATAGAGTCGAAAGAACAAAGGATATAACAAGGGGCGGGAATGTCGGAATTATTGGAGGGGCGGAATGTGAGCAGGACTGAGTGTCGGAAGTCGGAACTGCATGGTTGTAACAGGGACACACTACACATGAGGACACACTACACATCAGGGACACCCCACAGACAAGGGATATGCTACACATGATATACTCCAGGGGACATGCTGCACACACAATACTTGGGTGCTTATGCAGAATGGTATGCAATATCAAGACACACTACACTCAGGGAATGCATGCCATACATGGGGACATGCTACACATGAGGGGCATGCAGACATGGGAGCAATGTGTGGAGACATTACCTACCCAGATGTGTTACTTGGAGTTACATTAAATCGTGATAAGATGTGTTTTACTTATCCAAGTTTCATTTACCCAATGTGTTTGACCTAACCCCTGGGCAAAGCACAGGTACCCACCCTAGCAGTGGTCCCAGCACATCCAGGCTTATCCCACAGGTCCCTTGCAGTCTCAGGACATCCAGGCTCATCACATGGGTCCCCGGTGGTCCTTACCCAGTGGTGTACCACATCCAGGCATATCCTGGAAATGCGCAGCACAGGGGCATGGTAGGAATAGACTTGCAATATGCAGTATTTTCCCATGGGCAGTTTTACATTGCACTAATTGGAACAGAGTCCATGTTCTTTAGGCTTTAGGGGAGGGGAACAAAGCATCTACTATTGTATGCAAAGAGGTGTTGTTAAAGCCTGATTAAATATGTAGTTTCATTTCACCAAAGAATTATTTAATGCTATTGACTACCCTGTGTGATGTTAACCTGAACTAACCCAGTGCGAAGCACGGGTCTATTGGCTAGTAAGAATGATAATACCCTCACTCAGCGATGACATAACATGAACATGTAAGTGACATGAATAACAGGCCACGCGACCACACCGCACTTCGCTTTAAATACCTGATGTAGAAATTCAGATGATATTCTATGTATCTACAGGAAATCCTCAATGTTTTCATCAAATAGCACGGGCTCGATACTTGGGTAAATGTCGATGTTCTTACCGCATTTCTCCTACATATTAACCAAGGATTGCCCCCAGTTATTTAATCTTAATATAATTCTGGTATATAATTAGCAGGGCCGCCGTTCCATCCACTCGTGCTCAGGATAACAAACAAGAAATAAAATAAAACTAATTGACACAACAGCCATTATACACACATGTCTAAAACAAAATGTGAGAGCTACTAATGAAGCCATGTGCGTGCGTGTGAGCAGTGGACATTGAATGGACCTTGTCTCAAAAAGGGTATACATATATTGTATTGCCAGTCAAAGCGCAGCGCTGCATGGTGAGTGCATGGCAGTCCAGGGCAGCTTTGTGCTCTGGGCATTCGTTACTGACTGCAGCATGGGCACCTGAGCAGACAGCACATCTTGGTGTGACATGCTGACATGGTACGGGTCTGCCGCAATTTTCCTCATTGGGACATGGGCACTCACGTGTTGTATATTTGCCCGAGCAGTGTCCACAAATGGTTGTCCTCTTGCAGAGCCATGCAAAGTGCCCATAATGATGACAGTTGTAGCATCGCAGCGGGGGGCATATGAATTTAGCTGTTGGGTGGAGGTGACCCCGGAATGCAATGTGGTGGCTGATGCAGTTGTTGGCAACTTGGGCATCTGTGAAATAGAGGACTATAGAGATGTGTTTCTTGGTTTGCTGATTGTTCCGTGGGTGGGAAAGGAACTTGACCTGTTTGAGTGTCGAAGGGTGGGTTATAATGTGGTCGTTGTGGTTGATGGGGAGATAACATCGCAGCTGTCCCGTGAAGTGTCAAAAGAGGCAGGGATTCCATGAACAATGGTTGGGAAGGTCTTTTGGGCAACAGAGAGCTGATCGGAGAGTTTGGTGAGCCAGCGGTGCGCTGTGGAGGCAAGGTAGATTTGTTCGGCTTCGCTACATGTCGCCAGCCATATATCCCCGCTCCGGTATCGACCTGCAGCACAGATCTGCAGCGGGATTGTCTCTATGTCCTCATTTCCATCGGCATCTGGTGTGTATGATCTTGTTTCGAACCAGCACTCAGCGTCTTCGACAGCTTTGCAGATCTCCTCTCCTAGCTCCTCATTGGATAGACCTGAGAGCGCTGGGGCGTTGCGGTTGGACTGCACGAGCGTGAGGTCAAACCGTGTGTTGCGGAAAGGTGTTTTGGGGTCAGGAGAAGGCTGTGGGGCCGGCGTAGTGGGTGAGGTAAGGACGGATGCGTAGGTGCATTTTCCAGCAGACTGTGTGGTGTTTGGAAGGCCTAAGTGTGTGGAGATGGCTTCCAGTGTCGGGTGCATTTATGCTCCTGCACCAAAATCAAGCATAATATATTCGATTTATTGTATGGTGTTTCAATCTCTTTTCACATTGTTCTTGTACCATGCATTCACTTCTCTGATTATTTTCGAAATTTTCCAGTCACTCCCTACCTCTCCATTTCATTTTGTTATCTCTATTTTCACAAGCGGCTGCACCCAGCGGAGTTTGAAATGACTTCGACGCGCGAGCTCTTGAGCGCTAAAGGGCCGGGTGCACGTATATGCCTTCTGAGACAGGATAGTTCTCCTCTCTCAGTGACAATAAATTCACTGAGAGAGGCGAGTAATATTCTTTGTATTTTCATAGCATGTTGACTGAAAATCATGTAGTGAATTTGATTCTAGCTTTCTAAGAACTCTACCGAACCTTCCCTGCCATAACCCCAAGTTGCTAACATCCAGATGTTTATAGACACTGGCTAGTTGTAGGTCATGTTGAGAGTCTTTGAGTGTCGATTGGGCTATAGAGATCAGGTCGCAGCTTTGGTGCAGGGCGTCGAGAGAGATTGTCGCTGTTTTCGCAGCCTTGGTCTTAGGGAGAGCAATTCCATGTATCAAAATACTAAGCTGCTCTAGTATAGTTGCTAAAGATGCTGCGGTAGACTGCACTGGGAGTTTATCGGGGGGCAGCGGTGGTGGTAGGACCATGGGAGCCATCCATCAATCCAGAGACAAAATACAATGATCATTGTTGAAATTCATCCAGGATAGATCATGGTGCCAAGATGATTCAACATGCGACATTCTTTATAACTTTAATATTTTTACAGAATATAATTTCATCGCATGCAACCACAAGGAAACCGTCAGATAAAGAAAGAGGACCAGACAAAGTTCGACTAACACGCACTAGAACTGACAACGATAGTATAGTGTATATGAACAAAGGAGATCAATTTGAAAACACAAAAGCTGAGGATGAAGAGCGTCAGAAGGAAGTAGATGAACCATGACTCACACGCGCCACAAGGGAATACAATAGAAGATCATATAGGACAACGACGAGGAAACTGTCAGATAACGAAAGAGGAATAGGCAAAGCATGACTCACACGCCCTAGAATTGACAACAATAACACAGCGTATATGACAAAAGGAGATAACTTGGAAAACATGAAAGCTGAGGATGAAGAGCATCAGATAAAGGAAGAGAAGTAGACGAAGCATGACTCACACAGGCCACAAGGGTGTACGATAGATGTTCGTGTAAGGGAAAACAAACCCGAGATAAATTCGTAAACAGGAAAGTAACGATAGACAGACAGCATCAGATAAAGAAAGAGTAGACGAAGGGAGACGCACCCCACCAGAAGTCAGTATGATAGAAATAGAACTGCGTATATGAAAAAATGAGATAAATTCGAAAGCGCGAAAGGTAAGGATGGAGAGAGGATAGCAAGAAGTGAAAGACGTTTCATTGTTGGTCAGATTTGAAACAAGTACCCCTATCCTTTGGAGAGAAATGGGCAGGGGCCCCTAAGATGAGTCAAGCCCCTCGGATTAATCCGTGTTTAAATAGGTACGTCTTTACACAGGACGAATTCCGCACCGGTCTTCCGGCTTAGTCGTCGCACCGACAGTTCCTCGCCTCTACGCTCTCGCACCTCCTGCTCTTTCTTTCTTCTACAACCAGGGTATGCTTTACCCTTCGCCGCTGCTAATCCACATTCTGCTGAACGTCTTTTATCCGCAGGCCTGAGTCCCGCTTCAGCACAACTGGACCTGCATCATGTGGTTCATCATCGTGTCTCAGCGGGAGGCTCACCCAGGCCCTCATTAGTTTTTGCGCCTGCGCGCCACATTCCTCGCTTGCTCACATCGCACTCTTACCTTCGCACAGGTAATGAGTCCATTGCCCGCTCCCCCATGCATACTGACTTCTGCAATCCAGCTTATTTGCGCCTTTTTTGTCTCCCCTCCCCCCTCTCTCTTTGTTCACATCCCTGTGCGGCATGAATGCTTTTTCCCCATGGGTTTTTTAATGCCTCGTGTCGTCATCAGGTGCCTCATTGTCTTTCCCTTTCACTTTTGCATACTTGTACTTTACCGCGTATTGTCCGCCAGCTCTTTCTATTTGCTTTGCAAAGCATAATAACGTCTCCTGGGAATGAGATTCTGTCTCTGCCAAACAGCCGCCTGTCGTTGAATATAATGCAGCCATCTCAACATTAAACCCCTACTCCCCAACACCACCAAAAAATCTGAACCTGGGCTCAATAGAAAGATCTCACCCATTCCAGGAAAATTAATATTTTCATACTATCTTCAAAATTGATTCAATTATAATCATATCTTTGTCTTGTATAATGTTCTCACTCCCATGTATACTACCTATTGCATGCACACTTGCACTTTCACCAACTAAGAGCATCTTACACTTATTATGAATATGAACTGGTGTATGTTTCTGTAATAGCAATTTACTCAACAAACTCCATTACTTTCGACACCAGAGACATCACGCTTCATGTCCCGCCCACGGCACCAATACTGCCACTGCCTCAGGACTTCGTTTCCGCTTAGAGCCTGAGTTCTTCTGGCCACGCAAATCAGTTGGACCCATGCCATTGGTCAATGTGGGCTGCTGCACTGGCTCTGTAGGACGCTGATGAGCCAAGGCTTTCCACCCTTCGGCAGTCTTGAAAATTCGGATGAGTGGCAGTGGATCCGCAACCGGAGAAGACACAGTCCTTCCTCCTGGATCCGGAGGCAATCCAAACCCAGTCTCCGGTGTTTGGTTAGTTGCTGTCTGTTCCACTTGAGCTTGAGTGAATTCCCTCGTTTCTGCATTAGCATGTTCTGTGGCAGCACTGGGTTCTTCTGCAGCGGCAATCCATGCCTCTTCCATTTGAGAATTTGTAGAGTTATCTTCAAGAGTTTCGAGTTTCTCTGTAGATTCCGTGTCAGCAGCCAGTTTCTCCGTAGATTCCACATCAACAGCTGGTTTCCCTGTACATTCCACATCAGCAGCAGATTCAGCCATCATTGCTGTGGGTTCTTGCACTAGTTCTTGTTCTTCAGTTCGCAGAGTGCCTATATCACAATCGCCCGAAGTGTGTTCTTTGATCTGAGACTGCTGCTAACTCATAAGCAATGAAGCCAGCCAAAGAATCATCACTTTACCTCAGGATTTGGAGTAAAGTATACCTGCACAGCGGGTAACTTGACAGTGGTGTCTGGGACCCTGTGTGTCTGCTCAAATGCCTGGTGTCCTCTTACACCTAGTGACACGCGCCTCGCATAGCTTTCCACGCCAACTCATGATCCGACAAGGCTCAATATAGGTTGCCCTGGTTGGGTGTCTCCAGCTCCGAGCCCCAGTGGATTAGCGAGCAGATAGTAAGCAAGAACTGCACATCCAGGGCCAAATGCCAGGTTTGCCCATTCTAAGTGGTCATCAATGCCTTGCTGTCCTTGTAATACAAGCGCCAGTTGGCTAGCACAGGAAGACCCAATGATGTGCACATCAACAGGGTCTATGTATTGAGAATGCTCTCTAAAGAATTCAAAGGTTAGTGCAGCATCAACTGTGGATCACGTGCGCCTGGTGACATGTTCAATCCAATCGTCGAATAGGCCCTTGAAGGGTGTTATTGATGGTTGGACGAGAATCCCTGAAACAGTAGTGATTAGCATGCACAGATAGTCGTGATCAGCTGCCTTTTCTGCTGAGAGGAAGCCACTGAGTTTGTATCTGCCAGACCTTGAGCTTCAGCAGCCTCTAGTTCATGTGTGTCCAGGTTGGCAGGCCATCAGATTTTGGAGATCTAAAGGAGATGAGGGGAACATCAGGTCAGTAGATTGTGATCTGCACACACCTAAGATGTTTGAAGCTCAGGTACACAATCGTCAGGGGCACCCATGACATCATAACACTCAGTGAAGCTTCGCGTGAATTCATATGTGTGCGGGAGAGGTATAACATCATAGAATACTCAGAAGGTTGCAATGCGGGATGAAGCATCACATGTTGTTATACGGGCTGGGAAATACAGCTCACCCGGTGCGAGAGCCCATAACACCCAGGTATTCATGCGAGGCACGTACATCTCTCTCAAATTGCTAGAGATAATGACATCCTCAGCAGCCGTATCAATGTGTTGGGGTTTGCCCTGCATTCTTGAAGTACTTGGAAATGGTTCCACCAAATGGGATACGGCCTGTTGGTCTTGCCATTCACAAGCCAAGCGTCATCCCATTTGGGTATGGAGTCCTTCAATGTCAGCAGCTGTCAGCGAGTAAGTTGGTGCTTCTGGATCTCCTCCTCTTGCAAATTCCATTGCAAATGCCACCAGGTAGACCCCACAGTCTGTGTTGTTTAACTGCTGGGGCAATTGAGACTGTCCCTGGATAACCAGATGAATGTGGAGTGGACGTGCAGTTATGAGGACATAACGGCTACCTCTGTGCACATATATTCAGTTACATTCTGGTGCTACATGTCAGGCATTTCCCCTCGATTGGAACAATGTAACTTCCATGCGAGAAATCGTAATATGCACTAGAATGTCACACAGTGAGACAATCAGAAAATACACAGCGTAGGGACACAAACCTCATAAATATGCCTGTGTGAGCACATTCTGGCTCAGGCTATCATATACACGAATCATCATAGTTTGCGTGTTAATGGCTACCAATATCCAATGCTTTTTTTTGGCAATGAACCAGGGGAGGAGAAGTCGTCCATAATTAAATACATCGCACTGAAAGGAGTCCAGGTCAGCTGGGTTATTGACCAAGGCTATAATCAAGACGTACATCAGGTACCCAAGATGTGAGCTTGCTCCCCTTTTTTCTTCATCCTCTCCCCTGTCCTGGAGGTCCAAATTTAGCTGTTAGAGGAGCGTCACGGAGCCGATCTCCGAGGATAGTGTCAAATATCCTAAAACTGGAGGGAGTACTTGCATTGACATCCAATGTGTAGAGGTGCAAGTAGCTGTTGAGCACCGTTTCAGAGAGTTCGGCCTGCAAGTGCAAGGCTTGCAGTTTGGTGGCGTTCAGGGGGTAGGCCATTGACGGTAAAGTTTAATTGTGGGTAGTCGCACAGGGCCGGAAAAAGTAGCTCGCCTTCATCCATGGAGTTTCTGGTCATGTCCTGAGGGAAACATAAGCAAGTAGATGAGATCCCCAACTTTCTCCGAAGGAGAGGGAGGGACCTGTTGACCCAAATGTCCGAGCTTCCCGCTTACGCGGAACAACTTGTATTGATTTTATTGGCCGGCGCATGCTATTCGTTTTTCCTCCCTGTGAGTCATTCCCTCGTGTTAGCCGTTCTGTTCTGACAGGTTGCCTCTTTCATGCCTAGGGTAATCGCATCCTTTGCCGGACCATGCCGACACGTCCCCGTGACACGTTTGGGTTTGGGTTTCCCCTATCCTTGCCAGTGTCCGCTCCCTTGCTTCCCTTTCTTTTTTTTTCTTTTTCGTTGTCGATGCTGTCGCATTTTCCGTTCCCTCCCACCTTCGTCCCGACTGCCGTCCTCGCCGGTGTTTCTTGGAGGCGGTTTACTGTCCATCAATGACGAAAGCGTGCTCATTCTTTATCCCGTACGTCCCTGCCTTCCTTATTGTCCATTCGTCGTTCTCCTTACTTATGATGTCCTGTGCATCCTGTTCCGTGGATTGCTTGGCCGGGATTGTCGAGGTCACCAATCAGGCCATGACCGTACAGCGCTACAGCAACCGTACCCACCCAACGCTGCTGGAATGACCATTCCTAGATTCATTCCTTCTCTGCTTTTTGTGTACAACCACGTTGACATCGTGGATGACGCATTGTCGCGGCATCGAAGCAGCCCGTTTGGGTGGCGAAGTCGTCTTCTCACTGGGATGGCCACGTCGATTCAAGGTTATCTTCACTACGGTCCATGTCCTACAGTACTGCTCGAGAACCACTCAATCGGTATGGTCCCTCAGATTACAGCATTGCGATAGGGATGCTCCGACAGGCCCTGTGCATGGTGACATAATATATTATCGTGAGCCCCTGCCGTGAGCACTGTCAGCGAATACTTACTCCCCAGCACAAGGGATATAGATTTCTGGTGGCGCGAATCCATGAGGGAATACGTATCGTGAGCCCCTGCGGTGAGCACTGTCAGTGAATACTTACTCCCCAGCACAAGGGATATAGATTTCTGGTGGCGTCTCAGTCATGCATGCGACAGCATCGACAACGAATAAAAAAAAAAAGGGGGATGCAAGACACCAAACACTGGCGCAAGTAAAACAACTTACGGTCCTCTCTCCACCAACAGCCTCCTCCATACGTATCAATCACGAATCCATGCGGGAATACGTAGCGACGAAAACCGAAAAAGAAGACTCATGTGAAACAACATGCATTGCCAAGTATGGCTAAATGTACAGAAACAAAAAGAGACTTATTGTACATCTTGATAGAACTCGCTTCTTCCATCACATATTTTTTGGGACTCATTTCACCGATTATCATTCCGCTTCAAGTCACGCTTCGATTACTCCTTCTACAGATATTCGTTAATGCACATTAACATGTAACTTCCAATGAAAAACAAAACTAACTTTACGAACTTTCTTTTTAAAAGATGGCAGTTTACTGCTGCTGGCTACTGTCACGGAGGGCGTCCCTGAGGACGCAAACGTTTCCGGTCCTAGCAAAGTTCGCTTCGGCGCTGGTAACAATGGAGGCGTTTCTTCTCCATCACCATCATCGTCGCGAGCATGTTTCAGAATTGATAAAGAGGTTCCTTCCAGACAATCTCCTTCTGTTTCCGGCATCGGTTTCAATGCCAACTGAACTCGATTGATCACCAACTGATAAGTCTTTGTGTGACGTGATATTCCACCGTCTTGAGTCATTATATCCCATCTATAACATCGTTAACCTTTCATACTTTATCGACGTTTTATAAAGAGAACGAACAAAGTTGGTGTGATTTGCGCAACCACCCAAGAATCCGGACAGAATACATTGCGGATCTCCAATGGATTGATGGATTTTCCATTAAAATCCACTGCGTCGATATTGTCATTGACCATCCAATTATTGGTTATGATCCCATTCCCATATGGGTGATAGATCAGCTGGCTCATTTTTCCAAATTCAGACTGCTTTGTCTCTATAAAAATTTGAATAAATAAAATTATTATCCAATCCATTTCAATATGCACCTGGTTTACCCCTTTCCTTGTACAAGTATGTTTCCTTTGACTGTTGATACTGTGCTTTCCACAAAGGTGCAGTCACAGCTTGAATCTGCAATTGTTTGCTGGGACAATTTCCTAAATGCAACGATGTTATCCATGAATGCAGGATAACATCCTTCAAAGGCTCCACCGAGGATCCCATGCCATTTCCCTGCAGTGTTTTGCCTTCCGCAAGGCGTTCTAAACCGTCAAGGAATCAAAGTTGTCTGTTCATGCTCTCCTTTGCTTCTGCACTGAGATGGTCCTTGGCCAACACCGGAAAATCAAATGCAAACTTCAACTATAATTTTGAAAGTTCTTTTGTTTTCCGTTTCATATCCTCCTGCCTGGGCTTTAAACCCTTTACAATGAATGTTCTAAAAAATTCACAATTTCATTTGCGGCTCACCCCTGTGAACACAGTGGACATCCGATCTCCCAGGTACCCCACTCGAGAATCCTCACTCACTTCCCCTACCGGAAACCCATTCAACTTTCGAGTCGTCCGAAACCTCGTATCTGCCCACTTCAACTGTCCGCGCTTCTGAATTTTGACACCGTAGTTCCGCGCATCCAAATTCATAAATGCGTCGGGTTCTTGCTGTACGTGTTTCAATAGTTTCATGACGTTCCCGGGATTAACACCATGCTCAGCATCCATCGCTGTCATGATGACAATACGGTGGGTATGAAAGTCAAAAAAGGGGCTACTCAAACCCCATTAATAAGCTCCTTTTTTAATCTGAGAGAGTCGGGGACTCAGGCGGCAGCCACCGCCGCTACGATTTGGAGAGTATGGCTAGAACAGGGACTCACTAGGAGGGGTATCGGGCCAGAAGTCTTCAAGGTTGCTTGAGATGGTGACTAAAGCAAGCGCAAGGCTTGCATGGTTAGTCTAAGCTGGAAAAGTGGTGCATTACATTACTGTGCATGCTGCGCAGCTCCATTGAGCTGAGCTGGTGTTGAGCTAATGCCTCAACCACTTGGTCTATTGTCAGTCCTTCGGGGATACAGACATATGCAGCATAAAGTGTAGCAAGCATTGTCTTGATGTCTGCAGGTTGAAGTGCATACACGTCCCTGGAGTCCAAATGCAGCAAAAGAGTGAGTGCAATGACAACTACCCAGAAACCACATGTGCTTGAATCTTCCTGGAGTTGTGTAGGGAATGAGACATAAGAAGTCTCAAGGGGTATCTGCGAGATCTCAACATCAACAATGTGGATGCAACACTTGATGGAATGAGCTTACAGGTGATGTGCCAGGAGGTCGCAGGTAGTTATGGATCTGCCACTGATCCACAATATTGGAGCGACTATTCACCCCTGATGTTGGGTTGTAACGAGTGCAGGCTTCGGGAGGGTTGCTGCCAAGGGAATGATGAAACAGTGTCCAGTGATTGTCCTGCAGATCCATAAACATCATGTCTGTAAAAGGATGCTGCCCATGTTGTTCAACAAGGGAGTACAAAAGGTTGGTTTCTGAAATTTATATGTCAAATATGTGGGATGAAGCTAGGGGAGGTGAGACCCTACCGTGGTGCAGCTCAATCCCTGCGCAAAGCTGGTAGACATCCCTGGAGAAATGGAGAACCAAGTGCAGAGCCCATGAGCAATGCTAAAAGAATTCAGCAGCTCCATAAATACGATCATCTCCTCGATTCTCAGCCAGTATCCCGCATGGTCCCACTGTGAGCAGTCCGCAGACCTGATGGCCATGTCTTCAACAGTGAAATCATCGCGAGCGTGTTCATCCAAAGCACTGCCTGAGACCAGTTGGCTGGCAACGGGTTGTGTAGATGACCTTGCGATAGAATCAACAGGTGTCACGCCGGGAGGATCAAGTGTGTCCAAGCCAAGCTCCCACATGGGTTGGCTTAGTACCTTCTGGCTGGCCAGGTGTTGCACAATGCAGGGGTGTCAGTCATCACTGTTGTGATAAACGCAATTATTTTCACTTTAAATCGTTTATATATAAAAAGAAACTAATAAAGAAAGAAAGAAAAACAAAAGAAAAATCAAAAAGAAACAGAAATTATATTCATGACAGACGTCGGCGCAGACGACGATCACACGAATTTATGACATGCTATATTACTCGTAGATCGGGTAATATACAGGAGTTCGAGCGTCGACCACGTGCGGTCGATCAGGGACGGCGCGCCTATCGGGTGATGGCATCGGCCATGACATCGACAGGCGCCAGGCCATAGGCACCGAGGGGTGCGGGCACCAAACGCCGCAGAGAATAATAGACTGTGCAGGGGTACAGGGTGCTGTGGAGCGACCTGAGAAAGTCACCTGCAGCATACATACTCAATCAGCTGCCCCACAAGAAGGGCACAGAAACAGCGGCCCCATCTCCAAGCCCAGCATATATGCTGGGCAGGGTAAACTCAGATCCATTTTTCTATTTGAATCCCATGACACGTCTGACTGATTACTATCTTAACATCATGTGGACAGGGGCTTTGTATACTAGGTACAGATCTCTATTCCAAGGCCCAGACAATCCTAACACCATCCCCATCACCCCATGACTTTATGACTATAAATTAGTCACCCCTTAGTTACAAAGTAGTTTTTCGACCCATCCATCCAATATCTTGAACACTAGTAGTTACTATCAATGTAGTATAAATAGCTAGTACAAATGTATGAACAAAACTATCCAGAATTGATTATTCTGCCTCCTGAAATTGCTGTAGTCTTGTTTGATAGCTACAGAGCTCAGATCTTGATAGTTTATTCCAAATCTTCGTTGAGAGTCTACTATCACTGTTTACTCTATACTACCTTAAAAGCGAACGCTTTTGATTTGACTATCCCTTGGATCAACATCACTTTTCTGTCGACGCGGTCACGTGACCCTCATTCATCAGTGCTGGACGCGCCTCGAAAGGCTTAGTCAGCACATAGACGAGGGGCGAACACAGTGATTTCAATCACTAAGCAATAGATTCTACTTGTTAAAAGGCATTAATTGACACCTTAATCCAAAAATCACACTGTTCATAAGGTGTTTGGTGGGTTTTCTACCTGGCTTCCTGCTGAATTGCAGGACACGGCGCCGTTTTGTGGGAGAATGCCATGGTTGCAATGGCACCATCGGGCTTGGTCGTCCACATGCAGGGAGAGAATTAGGAACAGCTAAATCTGATCAGGGATAACTGCATAGGTTCCGAGTGCAACAGTTCTCTGGTTATTCCATGCTCACATTGATTAAATCCACATGGTGAACCACCCTCCAGCTCACCGGACATATCAGGCTGAGGCGAACTTGTTGGATCACAGTCTTCTTCGACTAGGCATGGCACACCTGGCTGTGCATACACCTTCTTCAGCATTTGGTCAAGCTCAACATCCCAGGCTTGGTCCGATCGCTGATGTCTCTCCTGATGTTTCCCTTTGGCCCTTGTGAGTGGCTGCCGTTTCTGATTGCCGCTTTCAAGGCCTGAATTGAGTTAGCTGGGTGACCGGAATGAGAACGCGAACACTGTATCTCACCTTTCCATTCGGAGGCTGGTCCATTTGAGACTCCAGTTTAGCCGCTAGAAGGTGAGCGCAATATTTACCAGTTTGCACCCATGCCTCACATGTGCAACTGGGTGCCAGAAGGTTGACATTGAAAGCCCCAGGCACTTTGGAATCGCTGCATGGACCTCTCATTTAGGCCATGAGCACTGGCAATGATACAATCCCACTTACGGTAATGCCATAACTTGAAAGCGGTCAGGTGATCCTAGCTGATACACGAGACCTGCATCCCATAGTTGATGTGCGTCGTAGTTTAATTCCACGAGGTGGCGAGGCTCATGGCGAGGGGTAGAAGCCCAGTACTTGTAGTAGGGAAAGAATTCATTCAAGATAATGGCTGCTAGATGATCGATGCTGTGACAAACATGTCAGCAATGGGTGTCATCATATACACCCCATCTCACCGTTTATTCTTGCGGTTGTCAAGAAATACTGAGTCAAACACACGAAAACCCCGTTCAACCCAATTACTAACATTCCAGGTATCATCACGAGTCTGCCCAGATGGGAGCCCTATATCAGTGAAGTGCTCTGAGTTACCATACGCAGTAAGCTCATTATTATCATATCACATTATATTTTTGACCCCTCACCTATCCACTCCTCGGTGAACCAGTTGCGATTGAAGTACTCACAAACACATGCGCATTTCTGGCTGCGGACTTCTTCAGTTGATGTCGACTTTCCCCTTTTGCGCCTCCCTGGCTTCTCGGAGGCTTCAGATGTCGAACTTTCAGTGTCTGCATCGGAATCTACACCGGAAGCAGGCCCAGTCATTTCGTCATTTGGAACCATAATTAATCTTTCAACCTGTGCTAGGTATGTGTCCCTTGCGACTGGCCAAGCTTCCCAGGTCCGACAGCGCTGGAGAGCACGGAAAAGGATCAAATTCTCATATTTGATCTCCTGGGAAATCCTGGGACACCTGCTCTTCGGCTGGTCATCGCCATCCCAACATAAAATGGCCTGTATGACGTGAAACTGGCATAACCGGATATATGCCATGGGAAATACTGAAGTTTGCGTGTTTTTAGCGGATATGTGTGCGTAGCATGCATATAGGGTCAGCTCACCTCGTCTGATTGCCTTGAGCTCAGACCTACACTTATCAATCATGAATTTGGGTCTGTGCCATCCTTTCTTGACAATGCCAGAGGAGAGCCGTGCGATTTCCACCCTGTCGGCTTCTACAGCATGCTCAATGCTGTTGGGATCTGCCATGTTACCATATTAGATAATGACCATGACAATCAGGTATATCATACCTGAAATAATCTCTCGCGCTCGCTGTCCTACCTTGACCTTCGTAGCTTCCAGGTACGTGGCTAAAGTCTGCGTACGTACATTTGCAGACAGCAATACAGACCCTACACAGTAGACACGGCTCTTATAAGATTTTATTTAAGCGACTACAACTCACAATGACTCACCTGGCACAAAGTGCTGATGCTCGTCGACTGCGATCAGGAACGTAACGGCAGCACGATTCTCATTTTTATTACGCCAGCTGGTATCTGCAGCCAACCCATCACGTGTGCCGTGGAGAATTAAATTCTCCAGAGTGAAATAATCTGCCATCGCACATATAAATCGAGACTGACTATCAGGTTTTCTTGGATTATGAGGCATAAAGCTAGAAATTTGGTAAATATTTTAGGAATAACAGTTTGGGATGGGTATATGTGTAGGGACGTACTTGTAGATCTTGTGCGGATTGCGATTCTTCAGGATTAGGACAGCAGTGAAAGGATCCTGGTCGAGACGTGCTCGGCGAACAACGGCAGGCAACAACTGCTTGATCTGTTTGGCAGTGGGCCTGCGGAATGCTGGGAAGTTATCGGTTATGTCAGTTGCAGCATTCGTTGGTCTGGAAGTGAGCAACGGGTTCCGATACTGGTTAACCAGCTCTGTAACAGAATTTTGGTGAGTTTATCTTTTTAAGGTATTAATGCTGCTTGAGTAAGTAAGACACGTACCACGCATAACCGTTGTAGCCTTGACACCTACCAGCCTCAGCCGTTCAGATACCAGGTTACGCAGTCGCCGTGACCAAAGCAAGTTCTGCGGATTGGCATCTTCATGAGTACCGGACTGCCAGATGGTGACCCGAGTCAAGTCGTCCGCATAAGCCTCAAGCTGTATGATCATACTATTAGTGCTACAATAATTAAATAAAATGAGAGAGTACCACGAGTCCGACTTGACCTGGGCATTGTTTCCAACGTTTTTTAGGTAGCGCGAGAGGAGTACAACCTTGATCTTCATCGGACTCGGTCGCAGAGTCAGATGTGTCCGATGAAAAGGCACAGGCTCCTCGGCACTTGTATTCAAAGCGGACAACGACCCTCCTTTGAAAAATCGCTGTCTCACGTCCCTGGAGTGAAAGTCCGGATGTTTCATTCCACAACAGGATGAACGGCCGTGCCCTGACATCAACGGGCGTGTCGTTTGGATGACCAAACCGCAACTGGTCAGTAGACGCAGAAGTGATTGCCTTGTAGGGATTATAATCATTGCACTATAAGTCAACATGATTTCATTAGTGTGCACATAGATAAACTATCAGGAGGATGACTTACCTGAGCATCAAACCAATCTGGCAGCTTGGTGGTGAGTACATGACCGACATTCTTCCATACCGGCGCCAGATGTTTGATGGAGTCCAAGAGAAGGGGTTTATTGGATCGGTTTGTACTGAGATCGGGGGGAGGGACATTGTGAGCTTCGTAGATCATATTTAGGTACGCACGCCGTCTTGGAGTGATAATGGCTTCAGAATCATTTGGAGGGGTGATGGGAGCTGATGGGGGACTCTCCGCAGGGGGGCTACTAGTGGTATTGAATATGCGAAGGTCATCATTCCGGGCTTGCCGTCCACGTTTACGGATCTTCTTAGGTGGACGACCAGGGCGTCGTTTACCAGGCGGCATAGTGATTTGTTGTAAGAACTCACCATGGGCTGTTATATAGTTGAGCGGCCAAGCTGAGACAGTATCCGCTCAAGCGGAAAAACTGCAAAGTGTCGTTGTCCACCATGACATAGAACAAGTACCTTGGACGAAACCACACAAAGACGTTGTCCCATATTGTCCACAGAGATGGGCGTTACGTGGGTAGCGTCAAATGATTAGCACGGACATCTAAAGCCGAGGAAGTAGGCCGAACCCGTGCCATCCCTGGTGTATTCGATGCCACTTTGCCCGGGTCAACAGACAGATAATTTTCCTGCATAGTGCTCAATCCAGGGAGCAGAATGAGCCCACAATCATATTTTTCGGTAGAGTACACGGAGAGCAGCATAAAGATGAGACAGTAATGCTGGGTGGGACATTAATTGATTGTGGACGAGACAAAAATGCCTCCGACTCGGGACCAAAATGCTTCCGCGTCGAGACAATGGCGTCGCGACATCAGGCTGGTTGTCGGAGACAGAAATGCAATTCCGTGAGACATTATTTATTTTTGCTTGAAAAATACAAAATTTGGAAACGTCGATTTGTCCTATGGCCACGACGTCGACTATACGTTCGGCGATGGGATGCATCACAGTATCGTTACAGTGTCCGCTGATCCCTGAGTACTGCTCCCCCACATGCGCCGAGGAGCAAGAGCAAGCTCATCCCGTTCCCGTTCGTGTCCGGGCTGAAGGGGAGATCCGGCTCGACAAGATTTAGGAAGGTAACTCCCTCGAGTGGTGCAGGCATGACAAAGACAGGAAGGGAGCACGTCGCGCTGTCAGGCACAACAGGCAACACACCACACACCACACGCCGCTGCAGCCTACCTGCCATGGTATTGGTAACAGAGATTGGATGATTCCAGAGGTGAACTAGTGTTCCAGCCCCCAGCTTCAGGGATATTTCACCCCGTAGAGCTATAGAGCTATTCCACTTCTCAGTCCCCAGAGACATTTCAAACCCAACGAGGGGATAATTCAGGTTCGCAGCTGCAGAGGTATGACCCAGGTCCTGATCCTGGGAGTCTTTCTGGGAGCTTTTCAAATGGATTCTGTCCTAGCCCGCGCTGGGGATCGAGGGGAAGAGTTGAAGAGATGAGATGAAGGGACGCGTCGAAGGGTTTGTATGAAGGGAGGTGAAGTTCAAGGGAGATTGGGGAGTGGGATGAAGGGATGGCGAGCGGGTCATGCATGGGACGTCGGAGAGTGAGTGGTATTACAGTAAGCTTGAAGCCTGAGCACTGAGCGGACCGTGACCGCGCGTCGCGCTCCGAGTCCTGACATACCACGCAGACGTATTAGTACTCTGAGCTGAGGAATATTCGTTCTCTGAATCCCCACGCAGAATAATGAAGCCGCGTACTCGACGTGAACCCGTATACCGCCACGCAGAGTACTGAACATGATACTGGGAGCCACAACGAGAGCGAGGAAAGTCTACGTAGGGGTCAGTATCGTAGACAGGGTTGGCCGACGCAACATCGTGAGGAGACGGCGGGGCCACCCGGAATCTGTACAGTGCTAATACAACACTGCCTGACCAACTTTGACAGATGAACGATGAACGCTTCTGATCAGTGGCACGTCATGTTGCATCGGTAAACGCCGAAAACCTGTCAGCCGAGCCCAAAAAGACATCGCCCGATGGGCGCTACTGCTGGCACATACACCGGGCCTGCCTAAATAGTCTGCATAGGCTGACATAAAGCGTAGCTACCTGTGTAGGTCGCATACTCCCTCTTACTGTACTCTCCCCGTTTTAAGTATCCATAAATGGCAGGGAACATGGACGTACGCTCCCTACTTGTAACTCTCCACGATCTCCGGATCATCAATTACAACATGGGTGAGCACGCCGCGTCATGTTTCTATTCTAACCATCTGACATCAACTGTGAAAGTCTGCACCAGTGCCTTGCTTGTATACGATATCATCCTTACGCATGGCCAGGAGTTCAAGTACCTTTGGCGGTAAGCCCGCTCATAGAGTCTACGAGCAGCCCTTATGCTAAACTTCGGGGTCAACGTCAGATCACCACGAGCTCTGGAAAAGGTCGCCTACTTCTTCACCCGCTACTTCGCAGTCATCTTCATGATTCTCGAATCGATCGGTGGGTCGTTCGCTTCTCTCCCCTCCAAACCCATCTTTACTTGGTTCGCGTTTAGCCTACATGAAAATGGTCCTCCCGCTTAACGTCAGTGAGCTTCATCTGAATCTTGGTCGTATGTACCCACTGACGACTCCGAATACGTTAGCTGTATGTAACACGCCCCTGCATAAATCACCGGCTCATTATGGTCAGATAGCTGCCTCCATCTATTTCACCTCGAGATTTGGTAAGTCAGAGAGTGGGAGACTACCCACGCAAATTGATGATAGATGACTGTTTACAACATGAAGGGGTATCACGATGTTCATACTGCTAGTTGATGTCCTCATTGTCAAGAGGGTTTTCGTTATTTATTGTCGAAATACCCGTGGTGCGTATCGATAGGTGTTGCAGCGCACAATCTTCGAACTAATCACGGGATACGTTCAAACAAAAGTTGGCGTGTTCCTGTTCGCAGTTTGGATAAGTGAGTTACACGGTTCCAATCGCATGGCTTCTATTAACTAGTCTCGATCATGGCATCAGCGGAAGTTGTAGTGAGCACATTCGCACTACTCTGCCACAATGCCTGGCTGAACTGATTAACCCCAAACCATCCATAGACAATTGTTGTACTGGTCATATTCGCTGTCAAGGAGGAGGCTCCTTTCCCAGCCCCCGTTCAACCCGGTCTCATACCCTCCTGCCTCAACCTTACCCCTCCAAAGTATAAATATGCGCTCCCCTGCTGGTACGCCCCCTCAGTGTCGTTATCCCCTGTCACTGGTACTTATGCAGGGGTGGCTTCCCGCACGGCAGGGGCATCTGCTCCTTGTTTCAAGGTTCGTTTCCTGCCTCCACTCTAAGCGGGCGCTAGTTGAAAGTTGAACCTACATAGTTGTGTATATCACAATGACGCTGGTAAAAATGCGCGAGTTTCTGAGGGGCTTTGGATTCAGCATGATCCCTGTCCTCGGCGTCTTGTTCCGGTATGATTCACTCTGTCGCATAGTGCATGGCTCGCGCTGCTCTTCTCACGTATGCCTTAGAGATGGCTTAGCCTATTTTCTAATGCAAGTTCATGAAATACATCCTATATGTCACGCCAACGCTAATGACTACCTCTGTAACCATACGCCAGTATTTTCAGTGCGTCGTGCCATCTTCTCCAAGAGTCCGCCTACAAACTTACTTGCATCTCATGATGTCCAGGTGCCAATATGGTCAACTTAATGTTTGACAAATTCGCGCTGCAGCAGCTGGCGACTATTGGGGGGAGGTAAGTCTCATGGTGCTTGCCGATTGACGGGATATACGTACGAAGTGATATTCTTATGTTATAGTTGGCTCATCACTGTCGCGTCAATCACAGTGAGCGCATCTTATCCTTATCCTCACGGCGTAGAGGAGTCTATCTAACGTCTTGTTGCTCTTTAGGTATGCCGGCTTGTGCTCAACGTCAGGAGGGCTGCGAAGACGCCACTGGGGCCGCAGACTGCCCCGCCGAACGTGAGTGGGGAGGCGTAAACAGTGAGAAGAGGGAGGAAATAGGGATGCTTCGACGCAGTCTGCGCTTGATGCATAGATGAATCAAATAAATGGATAGCTTTACAGTGCATTTGTATTTACTATGGAGACACTGACATCGCCATGGGTTTTAGATTAAGATATCAATTAGTGCCTTTTTAACAAGTGAAATCTATTGCTCAGTGATTGAAACCACTGTGTTCGCCTGTCTTCTATGTGCTGACTAAGCCCTTCGAGGCGCGTCCAGCACTGATGAATGAGGGTCACGTGACCGCGTCGACAGAAAAGTGATGTTGATCCAAGGGATAGTCAAATCAAAAGCGTTCGCTTTTAAGGTAGTATAGAGTAAACAGTGATAGTAGACTCTCAACGAAGATTTGGAATAAACTATCAAGATCTGAGCTCTGTAGCTATCAAACAAGACTACAGCAATTTCAGGAGGCAGAATAATCAATTCTGGATAGTTTTGTTCATACATTTGTACTAGCTATTTATACTACATTGATAGTAACTACTAGTGTTCAAGATATTGGATGGATGGGTCGAAAAACTACTTTGTAACTAAGGGGTGACTAATTTATAGTCATAAAGTCATGGGGTGATGGGGATGGTGTTAGGATTGTCTGGGCCTTGGAATAGAGATCTGTACCTAGTATACAAAGCCCCTGTCCACATGATGTTAAGATAGTAATCAGTCAGACGTGTCATGGGATTCAAATAGAAAAATGGATCTGAGTTTACCCTGCCCAGCATATATGCTGGGCTTGGAGATGGGGCCGCTGTTTCTGTGCCCTTCTTGTGGGGCAGCTGATTGAGTATGTATGCTGCAGGTGACTTTCTCAGGTCGCTCCACAGCACCCTGTACCCCTGCGCAGTCTATTATTCTCTGCGGCGTTTGGTGCCCGCACCCCTCGGTGCCTATGGCCTGGCGCCTGTCGACGTCATGGCCGATGCCATCACCCAATAGGCGGGCCGTCCCTGATCGACCGCACGTGGTTGACGCTCGAACTCCTGTATATCACCCAATTTATGAGTAATATAGCATGACATAAATTTCATGTGATCGTCGTCGCCGACGTCTGTCATGAATATAATTTCTGTTTCTTTTTGATTTTTCTTTTGTTTTTCTTTTCTTTCTTTATTAGTTTCTTTTTATATATAAATGATTTGAAGTGAAATAGTTGCGTTTGTCACAACAATGGGTGAGATTGTAGGAACAGTATAAACAGTTTAAAACTATTTCACCACATGACTGACTGTCTCAATCTCAGCTACAGTAAGCATATACAGTAGTATACTGTTCAGGTTAGCTCACACTAATAAAAAGAAGAACATTCGGTTTGCCATATACATACCGTACACGGCCGTATTTGTATGGTATCGTACGGCGTCAAACTGTACCGTATACTGTACCGTTGGCAGTGCACACAGACCCTTGACGGTACGGGTGTTGTTTTGGCAATGGAATCAGGTGTTATGTATTGAGATTTCCACAAGTCGGGACTATAAAGGACAACGGCTTCAACTTATATGTTGCACCCCCAATTAACTATCGTCCTAAGTATTTCGGATCACGAGTTGGAAGTCGGAAAGTATTGAACTAAACAGAAGTCGGAACTTGAGTCAGAAACAGAGTTGGAACCTGGAAGGCTGAAGGCGGAGAGGCAGAGGTCTTGAAAAACTCGCTGTGCTAAGAACAGGAGATAGAGCGAAGGAAATCATGTATCAAAGGTGATTATCTGATTGCAGAATAACAGACATACATGAGAGGCTTATATACAAAGAGCTGATGGGGTAGTAGTAAGCAAATTCTGGAGGGTGTGGAAGTCAGATAGACATACGGGGTAACAAACTAATTGGAAATAAGGGGACTACAAGGGGGGTTCAGGGTAGGGTAAAACAATGGCAAAATAACAAGGGGTCAGAAAGTATATCTGACAGAAAGAAACAATGAGACTACAAGGAGGGCCAGACATATGGTCTTGCGTTGCTGAGAGGCAAGTCTGGTGGGTCCAAGTAATAGAGTTGAAAGAACAAGGGAATAAAACAATGGGCAGAATATCAGAACTATCAGAGGGTCGGAATGTGAGTGGAACTGAGTGTTGGAAGTCGGAAATGCATGGTCATAACATCAGGAACGGAAGTGAATGAACAGAACAGAGAGATAAGGGAAACAGATGCTGAGAGGAATGCCGAGAACTACAAGTGTAGCTATTTCAGCAAAACAGCCGAGATAAAACATAGCAAAGAGTGTTATGCGTCTAACTAAGAAAGTGACTATAAAATGAGTGAAAGAAACAGGAGAGCCAAAGCTCGGGTTCAAGGAACCCATGGTCCAGGCTTGGCAGGGTAGGCCGAGTGAAAATCAGTCATGATCTCTGCCGCAAGGACCTATGACATCTCTTTGTCAGTTCCTTCATAACCAGCCCAATGGACAAGGTACAGGAGGTTACAGGGTCTACTTTGTCGGTCAATCTTGGAATTAAGGATCTCAGAAATCTTGTACTCTGTCTTGCCATCAATCTCGACTGGAGGCAGCAGAGATTGAACCTGATTTGGAATAGTGTTCAGGATTGCGGGTTTGAGCATGGAGACATGGAAGGCCAGGTGGACTTCCCGACTTCCCAAAGGCTATCCGGGAGGTGTAGAATGTAAGCTTGGGATCGGGCCTGGCCAATAATCTCAAAGGGACCGAGGTACTTCTCAGTCCCGTATAACACGCACACACCACAGTTTCCGGAGCACCGACCCCCGACTCACACACACACACTTACCCCACCCTCATTCCCATTTCACCTTAGTACATCACACATGATAGATAAAAGCTGCGCTGTATATCTAAATCGTCAGTCAATCAGAACTCATTTTGTCTCGAAAGCTATTGAACGTACCACTGCGCATACACCTGTGGAATCACTGTTCGAGGTACACATATACAGTGTACACTCGACCTCTCTGCTGTCTACTCGATTCGACTTACACCCAAAGTTTGAATCACATGGCTATCTAAACCAATTATCAACAAACTCTTAATCTTTTGTTGTTAGGTGCTAGGAATGTTATTTAGGACAATATGATTTAATCTCTCAATTATGAGATAAATCGAGTAAGGCTTGAAGTTGACAGGAATATCTGCACACGCAATAAATGTGTGTGTCTTATGAATTATGTCGACTGGAAGTTCTACTACTGTGTGAGGGGCGAGACGAAGTGTGATTTCACTGCTAGTTAATTGTACATGGAGCTAGGTATTTATTAGTTATTGATGGTGCTTGGCGGTTAAGGAATTAGTGGTGCAATGCTAAGGGACTGATGGAATGGGGTGAGCGGCGCATGGACAACGATAGGAGTGTCGATGCATGCTATATAAGTTGGGCTTGGAGATGGAGCGTAAAACAGGATGAGGAAACGGATGTTTGGTGATGGATAGGGGGCATAGTCTGGGTATAGGCAGGGTCGGCTCGACGCGTCGCGTCCCTTGATTGGGTAACGTGACTGATGGAATGTGCGGGATTCGGGATGGGCTCGGTAGTCTTGGATAGGGTTCCTTGGGTGTTATAGGTCGTGGTTGTTACGACCGTTCATTTCCGATTTCCGACCCTCAGTTCCGCCACTCCTTCCGCCCCTCCAATAGTTCCGCACAACGTTCCGCCCCTCCAACATTTCCGACATTCCGCCCCTTGTACATTTCCCTTGTTCTTTCGACTCTATTACTCGGACCCACCGGACCCACCTCGCCATCCATCAAAACCATATATCTGGTCACCCTTGTAGTTCGTTGTCAGATATGTTTTCCCGACCCCTTGTTCTTTGCCATTGTTCTACCTTACCCTGAACCCCCCTTGTAGTCCCATTGTTCCCAATTAGTTAGTTCCCACACATTGTACTCGACTTCCGCTTCCTCCGGAATTTGCTTAGTACAACACCATTACTTGTTGCTCTGCGCTTTGTATAAAACCCCCCTCATGTATGTCTGTTATTCTGCAATCAGATAATCACCTTCGATACTTGATTTCCTTCGCTCCATCTCCTGTTCTTAGCACAGCGAGTCTAGCAAGATCTCAGTCTCTCTCTCAGCCTTCCGTCTTCCGCCTTCCGCCTCAGTTCCGACTCAAGTTCCGACCAAACCTCTGGTCCAGTACTTTCCGACTTCCGGCTCATTTCCGAAATACCTAGGACGATAGTTCATTGGGGGCGCAACCTATAAGTTGAAGCCGCTGTCCTTTCCAGTTCCGACTTAGTGGAAATCACGATACGTAACAGTGGTAACATGTGTTATGTGTCCTTGTGACGTCGGGGGAGTCGGGGACTGTGATCGGGTTGGGTCGAGTGGGCATATGATGGTCCGGCGGTCTCGGGTACGAGTGCCGTAATGTGTATGCTCAGAGAGGGATTATCGATGTGTCGGTTGTGATGTGAGCTTGTGTTTGTTGTAATTAATATGTTAATATTGTGTTTTTCAATACTTTCAACATCTTTTACACTCACTGTGGGCAAAGGCGGCTCTGGCCACTCCGCCGATGACTATAGGGAGTTCCGAGAATTGTTCACAAGCACGTTCAGCTGGAATGTGACGCACACGCTGCCGGCAGCGAATGTGTTCGCCGTGCGGATGCAGGCGCATGGGCTCATCGACAAGGACACCGCAACTGTTATAGCTTTCTCCAAGTACGCTTTGGTCTGTCATTTGTTCGGGCGCCGCTGGTAGCTGACAATATATCAACAGCTTATGCCTGCGGTATGCACAGATTAAACACCACACCTCGCGCGTGGAGGTAAGCCCGGTCCGCATAAACAATATGCGGCAATCCTGCATCCTCGCCACCGCCCCCATCCACAAAGGCACCCTCATCCACGAGCTCGGCGGACTCATGTAAAGCGCCAACAAATCGCCGTGGCTTACCAAAGACCCGCGGGTCGGATCCACGGGTTTGGATCTACCCATGGCCAATACCCGTGTGGATCCAAGTATTGCTCTCCAAAGCAGTAAAACCCGCGGATCTGAGTCCGGGTGATCCGTGGGTTGACTCGTGTTCAGCCTTACACTAGCGTCGTCTACGATGAGTCTGACAACAGCTCACAAGCTCTCGTTGGCTATCCGTTTCCACATCAAAGACTGGAGAGAGAGAGAGAGAATCAATTATAGTGGTGGAAGCGCCGGGAGCTTATGGTGCACTCTAGCTATGTGTACATATAGACATCGACCCTACCGAACGTGAATCGACGAGTTAAACTAGGTAGATGGGGTAGAGGGTGGGGGGGGATACCCGCGGATGCACCTGACCCTGCTATAGGGCGGGGGACACGGTTCTAAACCTGTCGCGCTCTTTTTAGAGGATGGCTGCATCCCCAGACTTTTTGTCTCTTGTGATGGAGGGATCCCGTCGCTGGTCCTCCAGCGACGGTCAAAACTCCCCGTATCCCCAGCGTGGTCCACGGGTATAGTACAGGGGGTAGAGTGGGTTCGGTAGGGTATGCAGGGGTACATGTTATATGGTAGAACGCAGTAGGACTGGGGTGTTTATAAAATAATTGGCCGGGGAGGCACAAGAGGGCTGATCCCTCATGTAAGTGGAATCGGCAAGAAGCGAGAGCCGAGTTGGAGTCCAGGGACATCCTGTATTGTGAAAGTCAGCGTGGATCGCACGGTATGAAGGGACGGCTTAGGGAGTGAGGTCAGTCTTTTGGGGCCACGTCATTGTATCCTTGAAATATCTGCGTGTCCTGGATGAAGCGTAGTGTATGGGGGACAATTCTTTGGTCTCCAAGTAGCCGCGGGACAGAGTGGCAGGCCTTCCCTGCCTTGCTTCTTAGTCTATTGCGCTGTGCTATATACCTCCGGCAGTGTTTGAGGTAGTGCGTGACTGTTTCAGGCTGCCTGCACTTAACACTTAATGCAGAGCGCACTGTCCGTTGCCTTGATCTTCTTTAGGAAGGTATTCAGGGATACGTGGCCCGTGCGCAGCTGGACTAGGATGCTTGAGGCGCGGCGCGGCAGCGAACTCAGCAGCCGGTATGTTTTGCGGTTGGGCATCGACGAGTCGATCTTGCTCAGCTTGGGGAATCGTGAGGACTTCGCCCATATCTGTCTCCAACGTTTCATAACAGACTTCTTTCTGCAGGCCTTGATCGCGGAGATGCTGGCTGGGAGACGGGTCTTGAGCAGGGTGGGGAGGTGCGCAGTGTCAGAGACCTCGCCCTCCGCTGCCTTCTTTGCTTGTGAGTCCGCCATTACATTACCTAGCATGTCCATATGACCAGGTACCCATTCTAGGTGGATGCGTAGTCGTCGACGTCGGCGCTTGATTCGACGGATTGTAGCGTGGATGTCATCTAGAATGTACTGTGAGGGCTGGGATGTGTTGTTGCCTAGGGCCTGTATCGCAGCCTGGTTGTCAAGGGCAATTAGGGCGGTCTTGGCTGTGCAATGGGTTTTGATTAGCTTCAGTGCGAGGAGTACGCCAACAAGCTCCCCCTCAAAGACTGTGTGTTTTGTATCCCGGCCTAGTCTGTACCGCAGTGTTTGTCCCGTTTCAGGAACTACTGCTGCAGCGCCGATGGACCCTTTGTAGCCGGAGCCATCCGAGAAGACCTGAATATCATCTATCCTGGTCCTAAGCCTGCTTGCCGCCGAGGGCTTGCTGTTGGCAATGTGCGACGTGTGCTGGGGCCGCCAGCTGGGATGATATCTGGCAGGGTCGATTTTCTCTATGGTATGTGGACGGATTTTGTATCAGTGCAACAGGTTGTGCAGTGGGGACAGGTGGGAGCGGGGGCGCCTTCTGGAGCTGCGTTGGACTGCCTTGAAGAGCGGGTGCAGCTCGGGTAGCGTGGCTAGGCGCAGTGCTTCGCGATGGCAGGTGTCATCCAGGCGGAGTTGCACAGGTGGGACGAGGGCGTGCAGCTCGAGTACATCTGTGGCCGCGGACCTGTAGGCACCTGTGATGAGCTTACATCCAAGCCTCTGTACCTTCTCGAGGGCCCTGGTGTGGCCTGCTGAACCCATTTGCCGTCCAGATGACGGACTGTTGTGGACTGTTGTAGACTGGCATGTACCATACGGGAAGGGCGTATTCAAGCTTCGGTAGTACCATGGCAGTGTAAAGCTGCCGCACATGTCGTTCGGGTAGGCCGAAGGTTGGTCTGGTGAGTCGGTTCACTGCAAGTAGGAGGTGTTGGGCCTTCTCCACAGCTTGCTGAACGTGTTGGTGCCATCGAAGCTCCTGTTCTATCTGGACCCCCAGCAGTCGAGCACTTGGGACACATTTGATGATCTGCTGGGTCTGCCTGTGTACGAAGTTAGTACGGAGGACACCTTTGCGCCGTGTGAGCTGCAGGCATTGGAACTTGGATACTTCAGCACGAGAGTTGTGTGCCGCTGACCACGCAGCCTGTTAGTCGAGCATGTCGTTGAGCGTGTCGTCGCATTGTTCGAAGCTGTCCGCAACCGCCAGGAAGAAGTTGTCGTCAACATACGCACCACCGTCCTCATTTTTCCCTTGAGGGATGTTGACCAGGCCGTGGCTGTAAATAAGATACAGTATCATTGAGGCAGTTTCACCCTGTCCAATGCCGTTGTCAATATCAATGGGCATAGACACAAAGTCGTCAAAGCTTAGCATAGTGGTCCTATCCTTTAGCATGGCGGCAAAGAAGTTGACTATCTCTGTCGGGTAGCCCAGCCTTGCCATGTTTTTGAGGAGGTGGCCTGTTACCGCATTTGGGAATGCACTCGCGATGTCTAGGAATATGATGGTTGCGACTTTGCGCCTGCGCCAGGCCTCCTTGACCCGATGCGTGAGGTGGAGGAGGGAGTCCACCGTGGTCTTGCCAGGAAGGCCACCAAAATGCCGGGAGGGGAGCATGTTGTGTCGGATAGTGAGGTATGCTGTGATGTCAGTCATGACCCCAGACAAAATCTTACCCATTGTATCATACAGGGCGATGGGCCTGTATGCCTTGGCAATGGTGTAGTCAGGCCGGCCAGGCTTGCGGAGCACGATGGTCCTCCAGGCCCGCCATCTTTTGGGGAAGTATTTGGCCTCGATGATAGCCTTCAGACAGGTGTGAAGTAATGGCATGAGCTGGTTCGAGCACTGCTTGAGTACCACATTGGGGATCCCGTCTTCTCCTGGGCCCTTGAAGGGATGGGCCTTGTCGATGCGCCGCTGGATTTGGTGTGGGGCAGGGAGGGAGAACTTGTGTGGGGGTGGGAGAGGGTCGTCGTCTTCTGGGAGGCTGGGCAGGTCGAGGGGGCGGGGGGGGGAGAAGATTTCTGTGAAGAAAGATGCCTTGTCAGCATCTGACTGCGACTCAGAGGTCACCTGGCCGTCCGGCCCCCTTTTAACCAGGGTTGGGACGCGAGTACGGGCACTGTCAGTTACTGGGTTCTTGGCGTACTTCCCAGCTATCCACACTTCCTTTTCATTAGCACCCTCTATCCATTTCTTCCAGTGTTTGGCCTTGGCCTTTCTCAGGGCTGATGTGTAGTCATTGCGGGCCTTGTTCGATGCCAGCTTTGTCACGTTCCAGCTTGGGGCAAGCCTGGCGCGGTACTCTTCTCTGCTTCTCCGAGCATATTCCCGACGCAACTGGGAGAGCTCTCAGCTCCACCATCTCTTTGCATATGGTGACGCACGCATCCGTGGCACATTTGAGTAGATCGTGGCCTGGATTGTGCTGGTGAGCTGGTCGACGAAGACATCGAGCTCGTGGGGTGAGGATGGGCATGCGTCATGGTGTGGCCCAAGGGCGGTGAGATTCTTCGTCAGCTCATTGCGGAAGGCCTCCCAGTCGACACTGCGAAAGTTCCTGCCCGTTGCTGCAGGCCTTCTGTCGATCTCCAGGCTGACAGTAGTGTGAACAGGGAGGTGATCCGCTGAGGGGAGTCGGTTGTTGGGAGAGGCGTTGCATGTGAGGATGCGGTGTGTGAGATCGGGGTCGCAGAAGATGAGGTCGAGCGTAGACCATGTGCGGTGACTGTCGGACTGAAAGGTTGGTGTGCCCATGGGGAGTTGTAGCTCCAGGTGCTGTTGTGCGAGCAGGAGCATGAGGAGATCAGTGTTGCTGCGGTGGCACCTTTGAGCGTCATCGGGACTTGTCCACATTGGGTCGTGCTTGTTGAAGTCACCGGCCCAGATGACGGATGTGTCAGGGGGGGTCGGGTTTTGAAGAAGCCAGGACCGCAGGTGGGTGAAGGCGAGGTCAGTATTTGGGGGATTGTAAATGTTGTATATATCTATCTTCATTTCGTTGATATGGAGCGAGAGCGCTGTTACAGTGTTGGATGGGATCTGAATCTGTTTGAAAAGGTTTGTGGTCAGCTGGGTGGAGATCATAATGAGAGAACGGGGAGGGTTATCGTTGATCGGCTCTGGGGTGGGGTACATGAGGTACCAGTGCATCGAGGCTGGCATGAGCCGCGTATTCGAGCACGCGTAGGGTTCTTGGATAAGGACAATGTCCCAGCTGTGGGGATCGGTGGTATTAATGAGAGATAGGGTAATTTCCTTCGAGTGTTTGCAGTTTTGCTGCTTGATGCGTAGCTGTGCGTTCTGCGGTAGTCGTTCAGGCATGGGGCCTCGGAGGGGAGGTCCCGGGAATGTAGTTGATCTGGAGCGGCGACTGCAGTGTGTGGGGCTGGGGAGACGGTGGGTGTGCTCCTGTACGTTTTCCAGGGGTGTAGCTCACGTCTGCAAAGGTGAATGGGGTGTAGGTCTCAAATCGCCCCGTTGCGAATTCCTCTCTCTGCGACTGAGTCTCAAAAGCAGCCCGTGCGGCAGGGCATGCTCGGGTCCAGCTGGCATGGCTGCCCTTGCAGTTGGTGCATTTCAGTTTGTCTATGTCACATCTTTGGCCGATAGAGCAGGGATGGTCATGGGCACATGCGTGTTCTGCAGTAGCGTGGTGTTCCGCACATTGGCCGCATCGTGCCTCCCGGAACACCCCGTCGCTCTATGGCCCCAGTCTTGGCACTTAAAGCACTGTGGGGGTCTCGGGATGTAGAGGCTGATGCTGCATATGATTCCCTCGATCACAAGACCGTTTTCTATCGCTTCGTTGGCTGCAGCTTTGGTCTTGTAGCTAATCATCAGTGGTCCTCGCTTGGTTCGCTCCCGGATTTCCGCGGCATTGAGCCAGGCTAGGTTAGCTATCTGTCGGTCCCCACATGCACTGTGAGGGTTGTCCAGCTCAAGACTACCTATAGCTGTGTCAAGATCGTCCGAGTCGGACCAGAAGTCGGCCGGCGCGTTGTGTGCGACTACTGCATACGCTCGTTGTGGTGTCGTGGCCCCAGGGTCGACCAGCCTCACCCATTTGTCCGCGTGGGTCCTGGCTTTGTCGGCGTCCTCAGCGGTTTTGAACGTGAGTGTGACGTTCTCAGCCGCAGACTTGGTTATCCCCCTAATAGACTGGGCTGCCGGGGGTGTCATGTCCGGGTTCTGTTCGAAAAAGTTAGCGATAATGTCGTTGCAGTACCTTGTTATTATTGCGGGCTCCCACTTGAGGAAGGGGGCATCCCGCAAGACGTTCTTTGTCGAGATAAAAACTTGTTTTTCTTGAAGCTCTGCTGACACCCTCTGCTTCGGTGAGGCAGGCTGGTTGGTAGCGCCTCCCAGGCCCCTTTTTGCAGCGGCTGCGTATGAGGCGGCGGGGGAGCTTGCGAGGCCGGCGGAGATGGCCTCTTTGATGTCGGCGGTCGCCTTCTGCAGGTCGCTGTTCGTCGCTAGCCTGTTGACGCCGTAGAGCAGAGAGGCCTCGCGCAGAAGTTTGGTGATGGCGACTAGCTGTGTGGCGCCCTCCTTGCCGACGTTCCAGGTGTTGCCGCGCTTGAAATCCCCGAAGGTTTCGAGGGCCGTGGCTAGGGCTGATACATCGGTCTTGTTGTCCTCGCTGATACCCCTGTCTCTTAGCATGGATACAGGGTCTCCTGGGTCGATTAGGGGCGTCGGCGAGGGTGTGGGTGAGCGGGAGGGCCTGCTTTGAGGGATGACTTGGTTGGGCGCTAAAGTCAACGGTCCCTGCGGTTGCACTCCAGCAGGGACTCTGGGGTGTGTGGGCATTTCTCGCGAGTGCGAGTGTGGGGGTTTGTTAGTGTACGGGTGACAAAGAGGAGCTTAGCTTTCTTGGGCCTTTTCACGCATCTGAAAGGCAGAGCAGGCCTTTCCGGACCGTGGGAAAGTAGGTGGTGGTGGTGGTATGGGTCCAAGAGCCGTCCTTCAAAGACTGGACTGAAGCAGCATTCAAAGTGCTCATGGACATACCGTCACAAAATTTACCATTGAAGACGCTGCCTTACTTGGACAACCGTTTATGATGTTGATAATGACTACACAAGCTGCAATACGGAATCATCGACTCCTTGTTGCATATAACCCACTTAAACTCCAGCACCACAGCACTACCTGCAGAAAATCAATGACCACTTGTCAGTGTAATTGGGAGAACGCGTGGTGGGACGGAATTGCCCCGCATTACCTTCACCCAGATTTCCCATGCTCACTGCAGGCCATTTTTCTCAAATTGGAGCAAACGCCAGTGTTGGGTGTAACGCCTGAGTGTTGGATGCAGGCAGTAGAAACCATCAAGGAGCAACGCATTTTCGAGGTGGAGGATGACCTGAAGGCCAAAGTGTTTAATAAGCTGAAGGCATTCGAGGGGACCCAAATTTGGTCATCATGAATATTCCAATGTGTGATTGTATGGGCGATGATTCTCTCCCCTAACATGTACCCGTTTGTTGCGCAAATATCAGTGGTTTTTGTTCTGTCTATATCTGTAAATATTGCGCGCGCAGGCTACTTCTCATGTTGCATGCGCGCTACATGTGAGCTAAGTTACAGCACAGGCACGCAAAATTACACCGCGTGAAGGGCTAAATACCTCGAATGGCACGGGCGCGGGATAATATTTGTGCAAACTGACCGCCATACGTGGTCAGCGCACCGTGCGCTGGCGACTGGCGTTGACAGCGCACTGTGCACTGGCGGCTGGCGCTGACAGCATATCGTCAGCGCACGGTGCGTCGGCGGCTGGTGTTGTCAGCCCGCGGTCAGCGCACGGTGCGCTGGTGGCTGGCGCTGTCAGCGCATGGTCAGCTCACGGTGCGTCGGCGGCTGGCGCTGTCAGCGCACGCGGTCGCTGGTACCCGGCGCTGTCAGCGCACGCTTGCGCTGGTACTGGCGCTGTCAGCGCACGTGCACGCTGGTACCCGGCGCTGTCAGCGCACGCTTGCTCTGGTACCAGCGCTGTCAGCGCATGCCTGCGCTGGTACCCGGTGGTGTCAACGCAGCGTGCGCTGGTGCACGTCGCTGTCAGCGCAGCGTGCGCTGGTGCACGTCACTGTCAGCGCAGCGTGTGCTGGTGCATGTCACTGTCAGCGCACGCTTACGCTGGTACCAGCGCTGTCAGCGCACGCATGCGCTGGTACCCGGCGCTGTCAGCGAACCGTGCGCTGGTACCCGGCGCTGCCAGCGCAGGGTTGCGCTGGTACCGGCGCTGTCGGCGCATGCTTGCACTGGTACCGGCGCTGCCAGCGCACGCGGTCGCTGGTACCCGGCGGGGTCAGCGCAGCGTGCGCTGGTGCACGTTGCTGTCAGTGCAGGGTTGCGCTGGCACCGGCGCTGTCAGCGCACACTTGTGCTGGTACCGGCGCTGCCACCGCACGTGCATCAGCAAAACCGCCTAGATCTGGTTTGTAATTGCAACCCCTTTTGACCTGCCGCAATTCTGCCAGTACCTGGCCATCGCATGCAGCTAGTGGCTACACATTTGCCAGCCCGGCCTCACATTGGAAGCTCATAACAGGCTGATACCAGGTGGCAAGATTAGTGACAGACCTAGGTACTCTTGCAAGGCGCCACCTGTCACATAAATACCTGCTGAAGTGCTGGGAACCCCTTGTAGGGGAACCATCAGTATGTGGACTTGCGACCAGTGAGATACTAGTCTTCTGGAAGACGCTCACCAAAGTCCCAGCCTTCAGTAACATGCTAAATGACACACTACAATGTGGGCTGATGGTCGACAATATAATATTATTATACTGTGTAACATCTCAGGTCTATAACTATGCTATCTCCTTGTATCATGGCGACCCATAGCCATCGTCACTGAAATTGATGCTATTGTCGTCCGATTCGAGTTCATCCTCAGTCTCTTCTCCCAGCGAGTCCTCATCTTGCGAGCCATTGTTGTCTTCTCCCGAATTGGATTCGTGTTCACCATCCTCCGCATGTAGTGGGCTGTCGGGTGCACTCTCAGTTCCAAGTATCTCCATGGTGACATAGAGCGGTTCAACAGAGGCATCACGGGGGGCCGATGGACTCGGACTTTTGTGCATGGAACTATACTGACTCTTTGAGTGACCGATGCCACCCCCAGATAGTAGCATGTAGTGGTCACGGTCCACAAACCTGTGGGGGCGGCTATTGTCAAGATTGGTTTTTAGGCGTTAATATCGTGTATTAGTGAACACAGCGAATGCCCAAATAACTTGTGCGAATAAGTATGCCGTTCGGCGAATAGGTGAACCAATGAAGTTCACAAGGTAAGAGAGTTGCCCGAACGGGGCTCACCCTATCTACAGTCGTAGCGAAATAGCCCGTGGCCCTTGACAATGTGACGTGCAAGGTCTCACGGAAGGGCTGTCTAAGTCTCGACAATCCCTTTGCTGGCGAAGGTGCTCCTTCGGAGCCCTTTGCCAACAGCACAGAAAATGGTTCAAAGGCTAAGGTAACGAAGATGAAGTATGAGAACTCACCAGTGGCACCTAAGTCCTCTGCTAGTCGAAGATGGAAATCTCCAAGAGAAGGCTTAAGACAATGACCACAGCGAGGTCGAAGTTGCACAAGATGAATGACGTATGATAATTGAACTGGGGAATATACATGTGAATGTAAACTACTTATATCGAATGCTCGTAAGGTATCAGCAAATAGGGAAGAGGCCGTCATGAGTCAGGGTTGGATAGGGGTGCGCAGTCATGATACAACATAGATGAAATAAACATACAATAGAGTGAGAGAAGAGGGAGAACATGAAACAACGGAGGGTGAAGGTGGCGAAGACACCTGTGTACGAAATCATGTCTTGGGGCCCGCATGTACACTGCCCTGCACGGGTTCTTCATCTACTGGGTTGATCCCACACGACCCACGGGTAGGACGTCCCGCGAATGCACCCTGCTCATACGATCACCAAAAGGGGGTTGGATCGAGAAGCTGATGGAGTTACTGACGAGTCATTCTGCCAGATAGGGATGTCAATCGTGATTTGATGGTGTGCCTGTTGCGAATGATGTGAGCAGCGAATGGTTGTTCAGCAAAATGCGAGGAAGGGCCAACGGAGATGACATAGGGCAGGAGTGGTCGAGGTGGAGGGCGAAGCTGAGCGAACACGGAAGAGGAGTAGCGAAAGGGGGAATGGGGATAACAAGGTGCAGGAAATACACAGGTCATGACAATCCAATTACCAGAACACCATCGGAAGAGGGTCGCGCAGAGGTGGTAGACCCAGCGATGACTGCCGAGTCAGTCCAAAGATGTCGATCGTGCGTTTGACGGCGTGGCTATGGTAATTGGCGCGAACAGCGAGAATTGGTTGCCGAACATGACAATGGCAATCGGAACGAACACGAAGGTGGAGTGAGAAAATAGGAAAACTGAGCATCTGAGTATGGGAAATAAACGCGTCATGACAGCTATGTTAAAAGGGCATGGCAGGGTGTGTGCAACTCACCTATTGACGTAGTAATATAGTCAGTCCTCATCTGTCTCATTGGCCTCCCTTGCAATCAAAGGCGGAAGAAGTTCATGCATTCGGCCATGTGCAAGTGCAGGGATCAGGTGGCATGCATGGACCACGTTCGCAGGGTCAAGGAAGCCAAAAGGCTCTGTATCATCTGAGGAGGTCACAAACCCCAGTCTATCCATGTGGCGAGGGTGGATCCTATGGTGGGTCCGTGTCTCCAAACATTGGAGCAGGGGTCTCTCTAGTTGGGAGTTGCACCAGTGGTCCTGAGGGGCTGCCTGCGCTGCCAACGGTAGTGGGATGAGTCTGAGTGATGATTCCATATCTGCTCTAATACAGGTGTGTACTATGGTCCTCCCGCCTACCTCGCCGCTCATGCGCCCTCCTGGACCCACATCCCTGATCTCCCTGCTCCAGGTGATGTCCATCCTCGGGCATCCTCCCCGGTCATCTCGTCGAACAGAGCTGCCAGCTCTTCGCTCATGTCTTCCTCTGCCTCCCTGATCTCCCTGTCAGCTTCTCCTGTGTCCTGCATTCCGTGTGTCTGCGCCACCTCACCTCCACTCTGTGGTATGTACCTCCAGATGCGCCTTGCGTGTACTGTCCCTGTGAGTTCCATCCCGTCTAGTTTCGCTAAGTGGTACGAGTTGAGTCCCCGGCTTGTCACGATCCTGGGTGGTGACCAGCGTGGTAGCAACTTGTTCTTTGTATCGAAGTTGTTGTCTTGTTGTGAATCGTAGACCTGTGTCAAGATTGGTTTTTAGGTGTGGATATCGTGTATTAGTGAACACAGTGAATGCCTGAACAACTTGTGCGAATAAGTATGCCGTTTGGCAAATAGGTGAACCAACAGATGTCCACAAAATAAGAGGGTTTCCTGAACGGAGCTCGCCCTATCTACAGTGGTAGCGAAATAGCCCATGACACTTAACGATGTAACGTGCAAGGTGTCACAGAAAGTCTGTCTAAGTAGCGACAATCCCTTCGCCGACAGCACAGAAAATAGTTCGAAGGCTAAGGTAATGAAGATGAAGCATGAGAACTCACCAGTGATGCCTAAGTCCTCTTCTGGTCGAAGATATAAATCTACAGGAGAAGGCTCAAGACAATGATCACAGTGAGCTCAAGTTTGCACAAGATGGATGTATGATAATTGAACTGAGGAATATGCATGCGAATGTAAACTACTTATATCAAATGCTCGTAAGGTATTAGCGAATAGGAAAGAGGCCGTTGTGAGTCAGGGTTGGATAGGGGTGCACAGCCATGATACAAAATAGATGAAATAAACATACAATAGAGTGAGGGAGGGGTGTGAACATGAAATGACGGAGAGTAAAGGTGGTGAAGGCACTTATGTACGAAACCATGTCTTGGGACCTGCATACATGCCACCCTGCATGGACTCTTCGTCTACCGGGTTGATCCCACACGACCTACAGATGGGACATCCCGCGAACACATTTTGGCCATATGAACACCCAAAGGGGTTGGATTGAGAAGATGATGGGGCTAGTGATGAACGATCACACTGGGTAAATAGTATCGATCGTATTTGATGGCGTGCCTGCTGGCTAAATGTGCAAGCAGCGAATAGCGGTTCGGAGGATGGGGCAAACAGCGAATAGAGTGGACGTAGAGGAAGAGTGGTCGAAGGGTGAGGCGAACTCTGGCAAAGATGCTAGGGAGTGACGAGGGGGAACATAGAGGCAGCAGGGTAAGGGAAATAGACAGGTCATGACAACCTGTACCCAGTCGCCTTCCTCGAATTCCACTGGGTGAACCTTTTCATCGTGTCTGGATTTTCTCCATGCTGCTTCAGCGAGTATCTGTGAGTAGCCTTGCATGTGCATGATGTTAGATAGGGCGAAGTGGTGCTCAGTGTCTGTCTCGTTCGCCTCTTCCACCTCTATTCCCCTCTTTCGTTGTTCTCTCCTTTCGCCCCATAAGAGTTCACGTGGTGTCAGCTTGAGTGCGGGTAGGATCCTGTCGTTCATGCTGCGTATCACTGTGTCCAGGTGCGTAGTCCAGTTCGTCGGGACGGAGTTGGGGTCTGCATTGTTGGGGTCGGTGGTGTCGATGTCCGGGGCGCAGAGCCTCCTTAGGTGGCCCAGGAGTATCTTGTTGGCATTCTCCACCAGCCCGTTCATCCATGGTGCATATGGTGGTGTCATGACGTGTGTGATGCCCTGTTGTGCACAGAAGTTGGCCACCTCCTTGTTTCTGAAATGGGACCCTCCGTCTGCCATGAAAGCTTCAGGTGTGGCGCAGTCCCTTTGTAGCTCCTTCAGCTTTTCCACCGTCGTGTGGCCCATTCCTGTCGACTTGAGCTTGCTCGCCCACAGAAGTTGGAAAATGTGTCGATGAGGAGCAGGACGGTCTTGAAGCCTCCTTTGCCTTTTGGTAGTGAGAGGTAGTCACCACATATCAGATCGAAGGGGCGTCTCCGTTTGATAGGTTCTAGCAGCGAGTTCGCGTGTAGGGGTCCGAAGTTCTTGCACTGGGGGCATTCCATCACCGCTTTTCGGGTGTCTGTATCCATGCATGGCCAGAAGAAGTAGTCTCTCAGCTTGAGTTTCATGTGTTCCCATCCGAAGTGACCGTTGTCCATGTGTGTCTTCATTGCGCATCCAAGGCCTCCTTCCTGGGGATGCACTCCGCCTTGGCTGTCCTGTCCAGTGGCTTCTGGTTGAGCCTCCATAGTTTCCTGTCCTCAATCAGGAACCCTTGTGCTCTGTGCTTCCCCCTCCTTCGCTCTCTTGGTGTGTGTCCTGCGTTCTGTCCTGTCGCGTGGTCAATGATATCCATGAACCAGTCGTCTCCTGCGAAGTGCTCCCTCAGTACACTGTGTGTCGTCTCCGTGTCAACCCCAAGTATGTCGTTCTGTATTCCTTTGTTGGCTTCCCAATCCGGCAGCACTGACCACGACTCCCCTGTGTCCTTCCCGCCTCTGGCCTCATTCCATTTCCTGCTTAAGGCGTCCGCTGCTGAGTTCTCCCTTCCCGGTCTGTGTCTCACTTCTATGACGTTCTGTGCTATGATGGACTCCTCCCATCTCGCATGTGTGGAGATTTGTCTGTCCTTGCTCAGCACGCCTCGCAAAGCCTGGCAGTCAGTTTCTATCTCGATGGGTGATCTGTAGATGTAGTCATCGAACTCATCTAGGGAAAATTTCAGTGCTGCGAACTCTAGCAAGAAGGGTTGGTAGCGTTCTTCACTGCGTGATGTCCATTTTGAGCAGTACACTATCGGATGCCATTGTCTGGTTGTGTGTCCGTCTTTGTCTGTCCCTTCGAACTCTTGGCTGAGCATGCCACTGAAGCCCTGTTTGGAGCCATCCGTCGTCACCCGGAATTTCCGCCCATCATAGTTAGGAGCCCTGAGGATCAGTTCAGTGGATAATAGGACTTTAAGTTCTTCCACCCCGCATTCTGTGGCTCCTGCTTCACGTTGTGGGTCAGGTCCGTAAGTGGGGCTGCAATCCGTGCGTAAATCCGGTATCATGCGCTGGAGGGCTAGGAACGCATGGCAGACCCTCCACTTTTTGACCGGTTGTCGTGGGTCTTCCGTCTCTGTCTCAATTACCCGGTCCAAGGGTTTTTCCTGTTCGTCGTTCATTACCTCTTCCCAGAATGGTCCGAGTCCGTACTTTGCGCATTGCTCATTGCATCTCCTCAGGACGGCTTCTCTGGTCATGCCTGTCTTACCCACCTCTTTCGGTGCGAGGTTTGTGCTGCTTAGGCATTTTATGAACTCCGCTGGGACCTTTTGGATGATGTTTTCCCTCTCCATGTCCGCGAGGATGTTGTTGTACCACTCCTTTTGTGCCGCTGTGACTGGTTTTTGGTGGATTTTTGTCATGACACGTTTATTTCTCATATTCAGGTGCTCTGTTCTCCCATTTCTAACTCCATCTCTGTGTTCGTTCCGATCATCATTGTCATGTTCGGCAACCAATTCTCGCTGTTCGCGCCAATTACCATAGCCACGCCGTCAAACGCACGATCGACGTCTTTGGACTGACTTGGCAGTCATCGCTGGGTCTACCACCTCCTCTGCTTGACCCCCTTCCGATGGTGTTCTGATAATCGGATTGTCATGGCCTGTGTATTTCCTGCACCTTGTTATCCCCATTTCCCCTTTCGCTACTCCTCCCCAGTGTTCGCTCGGCTTCGCCCTCGACCTCGACCTCTCCTCCTCTATGTCACCTCTGTTCACCCTTCCTTGCATTTCGCCGAATGGCCATTTGCTGCTCGCATCATTCGCCAGCAGGCACACCATCAAATCACGATCGACATCCCTACCCGGCATGATGGCTCGTCAGTAACTCCATCAGCTTCTCAATCCAACCCCCTTCTGGTGTTCATATGAGCAGGGTGCGTTCGCGGGACGTCCTACCCGTAGGTCGTGTGGGATCAACCCAGTAGATGAAGAACCCGTGCAGGGCAGTGTATATGCGGGCCCCAAGACATGATTTCGTACACAGGTGTCTTCGCCACCTTCACTCTCCATCATTTCATGTTCTCCCTCTTCTCTTACTCTATTGTATGTTTATTTCATCTATGTTGTATCATGACTGCACACCCCTATCCAACCCTGACTCGTGATGGCCTCTTTCCTATTTGCTGATACCTTACGAGCATTCGATATAAGTAGTTTACATTCGCATGTATATTCCCCAGTTCAATTATCATACATCGTCCATCTTGTGCAAACTTGACCTTGCTGTGGTCATCGTCTTGAGCCTTCTCTTGGAGACTTCTATCTTCGACCAGCAGAGGACTTAGGCATCACTGGTGAGTTCTCATACTTCATCTTTGTTACCTTAGCCTTTGAACTATTTTCTGTGCTGTTGGCGAAGGGATTGTCGAAACTTAGACAGCCCTTCCGTGATACCTTGCATGTTACATCGTCAAGTGCCACAGGCTATTTCGCTATGACTGTAGATAGGGCGAGCCCCGTTCGGGCAACCCTCTTATCTCGTGAACATTCCTTGGTTCACGTATTCGCCGAACGGCATACTTATTCACACAAGTTATTCAGGCATTCGCTGTGTTCACTAATACATGATATTAACGCCTAAAAACCAATCTTGACAATTTTATTGGGCAGTGTGACTGTCAGGTCGCCGTGCAGCTTGTGTGTGGTAAAATCAACCAGGAAGACCTCTGAGAGTGAGAGTGCAAAGATGTCAGCGAACTCCTTTACCAGGTTTAGGATTACTTCTCATTGTGCTTCCTCTAGGTCCAGTCCGATGGTGATTTTGTCTATTATTTCTTGTACTCTGTGTGGTGGGAATGGGTCCTTCGTCCTTTCACTGTCTTCGTGTGCTTCCCCTGTGGAATCTCTTGTTATCCAGATGGTTGCGTTCTGGTCGGTACTTAGCGTGTCCAGGTTCCTTGCCCATTCGTCCATCCGCTTGCTGATCCTGAGGGCCCTCCTGATGTGGTTTAGTTACTCCCATTTCGCCCTCTTCTCGTTCTCTGTCCCCTCTGCCGTCTCCCCCCTGCTCAGGTTCCCTTCGCCTCTCGCTTTCTCCCCTTCTGTCTCTAGCGTCAGTCTCATCATCGGCCTCGTCTCTCTCTTGATCTCTTCTGTGCTGAGGGTGTTTATTCTCGTGGCCTCTCGTTGGAGGCTCGCTTCTAGCTGTTCTCTGTCCTTCTTCCGTAGGTCCTTCTCTCTCGTCGGTACTCCTTGTTCTCCTCCCGTCTCTTTGCTCTCCTCCAGTGTGTTTACTATGGTGATCGTCTTGCCCCTTCTTCAATGTTGAGTTTGTCTGCCTCGTAGTCGTGCATCGCTTTGACTGCTTGTAGCCATGGCTTCCCTAGGATTACTTCGAAGGCTCCGTGTGATTCGAATATCTCGAAGCTCTGAGTTTTCGTGATGTTGGCTACTGTGACCTCTCCGACCCAGCAGCCCTTTGATCTGATCTTGTGGTTGTCTGCCACTCTCAGCGTCACTTCTGAAGTCCTCGTTGGCGTCATGCGTCTCTTCCATTGGTCCCATCTCAATGCGCACATTGTGTTCCTCATCGCTCCTCCATCTACGACGGCTTGGGCTCTTATGACCTGTCCATGGCTCCCGTGGAGCTTGACCCATCTTCTGTACACCTGCATGTGTCCTTGCATGCTGGTCGCTTCTGTTCCAGTCGCGACAGCTGCGAACACATTTGCTAACGGGCTTGGGTATGGTTCAATGGTCTCTGTCTTTGTTACCCCTACTAGTGGTGAGAAATGAGTATTCACTAACTGTTCCCCCTCTTCCACTCTCTTGACCATGTGCTCCGCCCTCGAGGGTTGTGGTTTTGGAGCCGGCTGTCCTTCTCCCTCTATGCAGATGGCTCCTCCCCGTTTCCCTGATCTATCTCGTTGATGTGTGCTATCATCGGTGACCTCTGCTGCTGTCTCTGGAGGCTTCTTAGCATTGTATAGTCTGCTCTGTTATTTCGTTATTTCATTGCCTTGCCAAAATGGGAAGGACTCGGAGGAATATGCGTGTCAAGATTGGATTTTGGGCGTTAATATCGCATGTTAGTGGCGAATGCCTGAGTAGCATGTGCGATCTAGCGAATTGCCCAGCGAACAGTACCGAAGAGGTAAGGGTTAAGAAGTAAGAGGGTTACTTGAAAGGAATTCGCCCTGATCTACAGTCGTAGTGAAATAGCCCATGGCACTTGACGATGTAACGTACAAGGTGTCACGGAAGGGTTGTCTAAGTAGCGACAATCCCTTCGCCGGTGAAGGTGCTCCTTCAGAGCCCTTCACCGACAGCACAGAACATAGTTCGAAGGCTAAGGTAATGAAGATGAAGTATGAGAACTCACCAGTGATGCCTAATGTTAGAAACACTGAAGAAACACTATATCATATCACCATCCTCATTACTACAGTCGTCGATATCAAACAGAATCGACTACCCACACCCGCACATGCATATACTCACTCCAACACATCCCCGAAATCGCCGAACTCCAACACACACATTCGAACCTACTCAATCCACGCACCAAATTACCCCGATGATGCAGGAAGCCATACCATATGCTCTCACAGCCCAGAACTCCCCTATACGCCCTACACAAGCACGCCGATCCCGGTCCCAAGACCTACACATCGTATGATCACATGATCTAATCAAGGGACGTCTTGAAAGTAATACTGCCCAATACCCAGTCAATCGACGGATTGTAGTGGGTGAGCCAGTTGTGGCCAAGTACCATCGAGCAACTCGAGTCGAGCGAGGTTACGTAGAAGGTAACCCATTGTTGTTCGCCGGTCAGAAAGCAAATGCAGAGGTCTAGAGCTTGGGTAATGGTAGTGTTAGTACTACCGTCAAATAGTTTCAAGGGTATAGGAGAGACAGGATAAGCAGGCATAGAGTACTTCTGGACAAATCTGGATTCAATAAAACAATCTGAGGACCCGCAGTCAACTAATGCAACAAAAGCGACGTTGGGGAGCGAAGGCGAGGTTAGGTCTACATTAAGGGAATCTTTGGACAATGAATGAGAAGCGGCGCTGAGTCTGAGCACACGGGTGAGGTTACCGCAATCCTCGGATCATGTGGTTCTGAGGTTGCTACCTATTTTTTCACCTCCATAATGGAGGCCGAAGTCCCCTCGTTAGGGGTCTTCGCTGCCCGACCTTTAGAACCGCTACCGCTGGTAGACTTGTTCTTCGGGCAGTCCTTGACGATGTGGCCTTTGGTGCTGCAAAGCAGACAAAGGCCCTGGTCGACCCGACGTCGGCGTTCCTCGGGAAGTAGTTTGCCATCCTTCCCGAGCTTGCTCGATATGTCGGGCTGACTCTTGTTGCTCGAAGAGTTGTTGTTGGAACCTTTGCCGTTGTTGTTAGCCTTGTTGCGGTTCTTATTGTTATTGGAACCGCTGGAAGACTGGTTGTTGTTAGTGGCATTGCTGCTGGACTGATTAGCAGTGTGTGCAGGCTGGGAGCTACGACCATTGATCATGGCGTCATATTCTTTACGCTCCCAGTAACGGCTGTCGCATTCCAGCGCGAAGTTCCTAAGCTCAGCGAGGGTGTGGAATCGAGGGAAGTGAAGTAAGTCGTCCTTGATTCTTTTGGCCAAGCCCTTGTAGGCGAAGTGTCGGAGGGCCGCATCGTTCCACTGAGTCCGAGTCGAAGCTCAGGTGAAGTCGATAAAGAATCGCGCGGCCTTGTGGTGCTCTTTCATAACAATCTTCTCGAGGTCGATCTCGGCTTGGGCGGCGTTGTCGTATGGGCCGAAGTTGAGCTCGAGTTCGGCCTTGAAGCTGTCCAAGTCCTCGAGCCAGTCTGGCTCAGGCTGGACTTCGCCGAGGATCGCCGGCTCGAAGTACTGTAGAGCTGAGCTGGACAGGTAAGAAATAGCATACTGCACCTTCGAGGCCCCAGTCTTGAAAGCTGTGGGGCGATCTCGAAAGTTGAGCACGCATTGAAGGAAGAAGGTGCGAAGCTTGGCCTGGTCAGTACCGTCATAACTATCCGGTTCCTTGACCTTGGCTCGTGCTTCGGACTCGCGAGGTTTCGCGAGCTTGATGAACACTCGACGCATAAGCTCGTTGTCCTCGAGGTCACCGAGGTCCTCGGGTGGGAGGTTGGGGAGGTCCCGATCATTGTCGGAGCCTCCAGAGCCATCTCCTGGATCACCTGAAGGATCACCGGGGTTAGCCCTACCTTTGCCTTTGTTACTAGGCTCGGTGGGGTCTGTGAGGGGTATTCCCAGGGATGGTGGTGAATCGTCGGGGGCTTCCGAGAAGTGTCGTTGCTCTGATATACCCCGAAGGGTGCGGGAACGAGTTATCATGGACATAGTGAAGAAAAGGCATACGTAGGGTGTAAGCAGTCTGAAAATACTGTTACGATACGATCCGTCGTAAGGTTGACCGAGGTTGGGGACGAAACCCTAGGCAAGGTCCGAGGTTACGGGGCGAGGTTTGGATGGGGAAGTCGGAGAGGGACTTGGCTTCAGCTTATGTGCTGCGCCGGCCCTACGCACGAGTCCCAACTTCGGAGGCAAACGAATAAGAGGCGAGGTTTGGTTAAAGAGGCGAGGCTTAGAAACTAGCTAAGGATCGAAGGGATACGACAGTTGATTTTCAGACTGAGGAGTAGGAATGCATACAAGGGGGTTATATATGAGCGAGGGTTCGAGTCAGGGGCGAACATATTAGTGGAGGTCAGGGCAAAGTCAGGAGGCCAAGGTCAGGGCGAGGTAATGTACGAATGATGCGTGATGGAGCGGAATCAGTAACTAAGGGGATACGGGCATGGGATCAATGTCGGATATGAGCTCAAGCTCGGGCTCGGGCGCGGATAAGGATCATATGTACTCGGGCACGAATATCACAAGGCTCGGGCTCGGAAGAAGGTTTTACCGGTAAGTAACTGGCCAAAGGCCGGGTTCTTACATGAACCAACAAATGTTCACAGGATAAGAGGGCTGCCTGAACAGAGCTCGCCCTATCTACAGTCGTAGCGAAATAGCCCATGGCACTTGACGATATAACGTGCAAGGTGTTACGGAAGGGTTGTCTAAGTAGCGACAATCCCTTCGCCAACAGCATAGAAAATAGTTTGAAGGCTAAGGTAATGAAGATGAAGTATGAGAACTCACCAGTGATGCCAAAGTCCTCTTCTGGTCGAAGATAGAAATCTACAGGAGAAGGCTCAAGACAATGATCACAGCGAGGTCAAGTTTGCACAAGATGGACGACGTATGATAATTGTACTGAGGAATATACATGCGAATGTAAACTACTTATATCAAATGCTCGTAAGGTATCAGCGAATAGGAAAGAGGCCGTTGTGAGTCAGGGTTGGATAGGGGTGCACAGCCATGATACAAAATAGATGAAATAAACATACAATAGAGTGAGGGAGGAGTGTGAACATGAAGCGACAGAGAGTAAAGGTGGTGAAGGCACTTATGTATGAAACCATGTCTTGGGACCTGCATACATGCCACCCTGCACGGACTCTTTGTCTACTGGGTTGATCCTACACGACCTGTGGAGGGGATGTCCCGCGAACACATCCTGGCCATATGAACACCCAAAGGGGTTGGATCGAGAAGCTGATGGGAGCAGTGACGAACCATCATACCGGGTAGGGGGCGTCAATCGTGTTTGATGGCGTGCCTGCTGGTGAATGATGCGAGCAGCGAATCGCCATTCAGTGAATGCGCCGAAGGACCAACGGAGAGGACATAGGGGAGGAGTGGTTGAAGTGAGGGGTGAAGCTGAGCGAAAGCGGAGGAGGTATGGTGACAGGGGAAACGGGGATAACTAGGTGCAGAAAATGCACGAGTCGTGGCAATCCGATCATAGGAACAACATCGAAAGAGGATTGAGCAGAGGGGGTGATGGGACCAGTGGTGAACTATCAAGTCGGTCCAAAGACGTCAACCGTGCTTTGATGGCATGGCTATGGTGAATGGCACGAACAGCGAAGATCGGTCGCCGAACACTGCAAGGGCCATCGGAGCGAACATGGAGGTGGAGTGGAGAATGGGAGGACAGAGCATCTGAGTATAGGAAATAAACGCGTCATGACAGAACCCACACTCAGTCCGCGGGAAGAGGACTGGGAGGCAAGTGAGGATGAACTTGAGTACAGGGGCATGGTAGCGTTAGGATGATGATGGGGGGAAAGGGATCAATGGCCGCAAATAGAGCTCACCCGCCTTTTTTGTAGGTGACTTTCACGTGACTTCGGTTGTGAACCAGGATATTGTGCTAGTGGAGGGATGCAAGACATAGTGTAATTACCTCAGCGAGGATCATGACTGAGTGAGGAGCATGACTTACACTCATTAGCTACCACTTCCAGGCCTGTGGTAGCACATGGGATACTCCCCGTGGCTTGGCTTATCATGAGACCCACTGCCTGGCATCTGTGAGTGCTGGAGCTGCGTTACTGGGGAATCGTCTTGAAGGGCCGCATTGGGACAAAGGGCGCCACAAATTGTGACATGAACACAATGCGATATGGAGAGAGATGTCGCGCCGCAAGCGGCCACGAACTGTCTCCGACAGGGATCCTGCGACGAATGAGGGGAATATATTAGCACCAGCACAAGTGGGCAGTAGTAAAGAAGTGGGAGTGATATCTGTAGCAGTGGGGGCTGGTGAGGGCTCAAGAGAAGCTATGCGTGGGGACTTACATCAGACGGACCTGTTGGACATCGCTGTGCGTATGATCTTTCCTATGCCTGAGAACCGATCAGAACCTAAGAAGCCCATTAGGAGGACGGTGATGACAGCGCAAATATGGATGCACCTGGGGACATTCACGAGACGCACGGTCGGAGGGATGGTAGCCGGGAGAATGATGCACAGGCCCTGGAAGCAGTCACACCAGTGACTCACGAGGCCAGCAGCTCGAGCACGGTGCCAGAGGCTGCAGCCACGGCTGAGGGGAGGCCCAGGCGGGTACGCCGAATGCCAGCCAGGTATTCGGACATTCTGCCTAGGCCTCCTCCAGCTGTCCCCCCTTGCAACAAGGCAATGAGCTGGAGGCTCCGTGTGGGTCTGGCGGACCTGCGCATGAAGTTCCGCCGTTGGTCCATGTTTGCCTGCGTGTACGTTGAAGGATCTTGCTGGTCTGACATTGCCCAATTCCACACTGACAACTGGTGCTGGTCTGGACACAGGATGGGAAGGACTTGAGGACGCCAGGCATGCACCTGAGGTCACATATGGGCCATTTCCCAATGCATCAACATTCATCTTATCGAACTGGTACTACAACTCACCTTCTGGAGAACGTTCTGACCCAGACTTCAACTGATTGGTTGCGGTCGTCTCTGAGCCACACTTTGTGTTGGCGGATTTACTTGGCTTTACAGCACGGAAACGAGACCAGCTCCTGGACAATTTGGACAATGAGCTGGCAAATGTCAGCTCTACCTGGAAGCGCAATGTCGCTGTTCAGTTTCAAGTGCCCGAAGGGAAGAATGATTGGACTAGTCCGAACGGGCATACCTTGTTAGCAACTAGGGGCTATGGCAGGGAAGGTTCGGTAGAGTTCTTAGAAAGCTAGAATCAAATACACTCTCTCAGTGAATTTATTGTCACTGATATATTAATACAGTACCTAGAATCAAATGCACTACATGATTTTCAGTCAACATGCTATGTAAATATGAAAGATACTACTCGCCTCTCTCAGTGAATTTATTGTCACCGAGAGAGGAGTACAATCCTGTCTCAGAAGGCATATACGTGCACCCGGCCCTTTAGCGCCCAGGAGCTCGCGCGTCGAAGTCATTTCAAACTCCGCTGGGTGCAGCCGCCTGTGAAAATAGAAATAACAAAGTGGAATGGAGAGATAGGGAGTGACTGGAAAATTTCGAAAATAAGCAGAGAAATGGATGCATGGTACAAGAACAATGTGAGAAACAATTGGAAACACCACACAATAAATTGAACATATTATGCTTGATTTTGGTGCAGGAGCATAAATGCACCCAACATACCTTTGTTGCCCTAGGGCTTCACCATCAATCGATAGTCCAAATCGTGCGTTCTATATTTGAGACCAAGATGAACCTGCACTACACACCTTTTGAGATGAGGTGGAAGCCCGGACCAGATGCACCCGCAGAATGTATTTACTCAGACCTGTATACATCTCCAGCATTTATCGAAGCCCATTGAGAAGCCAATTTTAATCCAGAATTTGCGGTCCCAGGCTGCAAGTTGGAGAAAGCAGTGGCGGCAATTATGGTGTGGTCAGACTCCACGCACCTTGCACAGTTTGGAACGGCCAAGCTGTGGCCCATATATGCGTTCCCCGGGAATATGGCCAAGTGGTTTCGATGTAATCCCAATTCAAATTCCTGTGAACATTGGGCATACATACCGTCAGTGGGTGACATTGTTGAGCGGGTGATAAAGGGACACTTACATCGAAACCCGTGACGCACTAGCTCCCCAATGCTATACAGGATTTCATATGGCAGATTTGTGGTGGTAAGGCTGGGTCTGGTCCTCATTGCCGCTGTGAATTCATCCAGGCAGTATGGGCACTGCTGCTTGACGATGACTTCATCGAGGCCTACAAGCATGGAATTGTTGTCATGTGTGCCGATGCGATTCAAAGGAGGATTTACCTGCGCCTCATGACATACTCAGTGGATTATCCGGAAAAAATGTTGATGCTGTCCTTGAGGGACAAAGGCACGTGTCCCTGCCTGCGCTGCTTGGTGCACAAAAAGGAAATTTGCGACCTTGGGAAAAAAAGGATCGGGCGAGACGAGAGACATAAGCACGAGCAGACACGCACCTGCTCAGGGGTGACATCGTTTTGTCTCGCCAACTCATCTATGACAAAATGGGATATGGGGTCAGTAGCAAGGCTGTCGAGGATCTGCTCAAAGTGCAGTCACGAGTACCCACAGAAGTGAGCCCCCATGCACTTGCCGTCACGTGCCATCTCTAACTGCCAGTTGACACGTTCTGGGTTGGCAGAATGCCTTATCTAGCAGGATCACCACACCATCCTTCAACAAATACCAGATTTTCCCTGTCGATATCATGCATGAAGTTGAACTTGGCGTTTGGAAAGCAGTATTCACGCACCTAATCCGGCTGCTGAATGCACTATCACCTGATAAGGTCCATGAACTGAATAAGTGGTTCATTCCACAATGGATATAGCATGCATTGTACCTGAGCTATCCCATAGTTTCCGCGCGGTGCCAACCTTTGGACACGATACCATCCGCTGCTTCTCTAACGACGTGTCTGAAATGAAAAAGCTTGCTGCGCGGGACTTTGGAGATATCCTCCAGGTAAAGTCACCATTCCACTGTGCTCCTGAGGCTACAAAACCATGCCTGACCCAATGATCGGTTTCCACAGTGCGCCCTTTCCGTATTTGAATGCCTGTTCCCAGATCCCCATGAACGCATTGTCCAGCACCTCCTTTTTACCTTGGCCTCCTGGAATGCTCTTGCGAAGCTGCGCATGCACACTGAATCGACATTGCAACGCCTCGATGATCTGACAACAACTCTCGGGGATAGCATTCGCAGGTTTGACAACATCACATGCAAAGCTTTCGAAACCCATGAATTGCCGCGTGAATTCGCGGCCCGTGCTCAAAGGAACGTGAAGAAAAGTGCCACAGCTAGCAATCATCCTTCCATGCCAGCTCCTGGCCCGCAGCCTCGAAAGACCAAGCGGTTCAACCTCAGTACACCCAAACTCCATTTCCTTGGAGACTAGGTGGCTACGATCCGTCTATTTGGAACAACCGATTCTTATTCAATGCAAACTGTAGGCACACTCCCAGTCTTGAAATGTTAATGCTCATGTTTTGCCAGGGTGAAATGGAACACCGTAAGGCCAAACGGCGGTATCCTCGTGTCTCGAAGGCCGTGTCATCCGCTGGAATGACCAAAATAGACCGGTGTGAGTCTCACATGCGGAACATCACAGACTGCTTTCAAGAAGCGGAAGGGATGCTACCTCAATGCACACGTACGCACCATGTGTCCTCTCTTGAGGCAGACAAGCTGCCATACACAGACCCCAAAGAACGTTATCATATATCTACCTCTCAAAAACAACCGCTTGACATCGGCCGCTTCGTACGTGAACATCCTCGGGACCCTGCTCTTAAAGTGAGTCAAGCATTCACTGTCTGGATATCCCTGTCTAAATTCCACTTGAGAATTTTTACAATCGTCTGAAAGACCATTTGCTCAGCCGCATGTGCTGGATAGAGTATGATGGAGATGAAACCGAGTTTACCGAGGGTGATCGTGACTCGATTCTCATCCGCAACAATCACCTTTATCATCACAGGACATGGAGGCTCAGCTTCACTACTTACAACATCCGACAGAGTCAAGACTCTGTGAACCCGCATACAGCACACTGTGACATCATGGTCCATGCCCGTGATGACCCTGGTGGCACGCAAGAAGCACACCTGTTCTGGTATGCCCGGACCCTGGGAATCTTCCATGTGAATGTCAAGTATAATGATGGAGGTAGTGAGTGGCAGTGCGACCCATTCCTGTGGGTATGCTGGTTTGGACGTTGGAGCAGGGAGATCAGGGATGTGGGTCCAGGTGGGCGCAGGAGGGGCGAGGTAGGCGGGAGGACCATAGTACACACCTGTATTAGAGTGGAGACTGAATCATCACTCAGACTTGTCCCACTACCATTGGCAGCGCAGGCGCGACTCCCAACTAGAGAGACCCCTGCTCCACATGGTGACACTGCCGGGATTCGAGCAACCAGCACTTGGGAGCCAGTGGGACCAGTGTTGAACCAGATAGCGGAACTTCAAACGTAGAAACGACTTGAGGAACAGGGAACACTATGACAGAAGACTGGATAGGATACAGGACCAGGCAGCCAGGACATACGAAGAGACCCTGACAATGTCAGGGGAATCCTCGCCCACACTATCGTCACTAAACCTGACCACGACAAGCGAAGAGGAATCAGCGGATCAAGCCAGCCAGAACGAAGAGACCACAAGCGCAATGACAAAAAAGAAGAGCATTAGCCGTTTCTACAGAGACTACAGAGATGGTGAAGTCCCCCACGCATGGCTGCAGACCTTCAAACTGGAAGCAATGATGGCAGGCTACGATGAAGGAATGAGGATAGAGGTGCTCGGAATCTGCATGATGCCAGCAGAGGAGTCGGGAGACTGGTGGGAGGAGATGAGGACAAAGATCAACAGGACGAAATGGGGAGAAGTGAAACGAGTGTTCGAGATGAAATGGCCAATCCCGAAGAAGAGTGGGAACGAGCGGGAGCAGAAGAGATATGAGCTAGCGGGGCTAAGGATCAAGGCAGAAGAGGTGGGAGAGACAGTGGAATACAGAGGAAGGACAATCCCAACGCACCACGCATTCGCAGAACAGACGCTCATGCTAGTGATGGCAATCGGGGAGACATCAGGGTTGCTCATCGACGAAGTTCGCAGGAATATCCCAGATGTGATATGCAAACTCATAGCCAACGAGAGCTACGCGAACTGGCAAGAGTTCCACGACAGCATGCCAGCAATCAGAATGTCAGCACTGGCGGAGGCCAAAAGGGACACAGACATCATCCAGCAGATAACCGATGCAATCAGGAGCAAGGATGAGCAAGTGCACCTAAGACCAGGCCCTCACACGACGAGCATGTGGCATACTCAACGTACGACGATCACACCAACACAAGCCCCGGCGACACCGAGCGCCACCAGACAGGTAGCGCATACCCCAGGGACACAGATGACGACGACAGACACCAACATGACAAACTAACCTACCTGGGATGCCAACCAGACAGAATGCAACGCTCAACCTGTTCCACTCCCCAACGAACCCATTCGTGACACCGACATGTGCCCAAGGACAGAGCGACGCCCCTCAGCTGATGTACAACGCATCACTATACGACATCTGGAGACCATACCTGAGCTCACAGGCAGGCCAAGCAGCATATGAAAGAATGGTCACTGAATGGTGCCGACAATACGCAGGCTCCAAAGCGACCATAGAGAACCCATTCCCACTCAGACCAGGAGGTCCTTACCTGGACTCCAGGGAATGCTTCCAATGTGGCCTAAGAGGACACCTAGCAAGAGACTGCAGAGAAACCTCAGATTGCCAAGTCCCGGCAGAGGAGCGCGAGTGGAGAGCATGTTATTGGATTCTAGAGGGACATTTCCTAGGGGCAATGGATTATCCACCTAGGGGCACATAGCATCATCATTGACATCATTGGTGATGTATGCACTCCTAATCCAATGTTCCATAGGGTTTTACCCCTGTTCACCACTGTATAAGTAGCCAGGACTTTAGCTACAACAAATCATTGGTTTCAGACCATTCACTCACATTGTTGAGTCCGGTTGAGTGAGTTAACAGTGTCCTCACTATCAGTCTCAAGTTCCTTTTCCTACATCTCCTGCGCTCAAGTTAATGCACATTTGTCATGATTCGTTTATTGTGTGAATCATCCCTCAACACACAGCGAATGACCTCCTCAACCAGCGAACGGCTTCCCGAACCAGCGAATATCTTTCCAAATATTCGTCGCCATACTGCTTTCGCATTCACTATTCGTATCATTCCTGCCAGGACGCCAGGTGTTGGGGCCCTCATCCATCATAGAACCCATCATCTGTTAAACTCCCACTCCATGACAGACCCACATGCTCAGGATGCATTCAGATAGTGTCAGTTGCAGCCTCCGTGCAGGTTGGACTCAATGGGACTCATACCACTGCAGGGCAGGACGAATTAGCTTCGCTGAAGTTTTCACTACACAGTTGTCATGACCCATTCATTTCTTGTATCAAGCTATCCCTGTTTTCCCTTTCACCACTCTTCCATGTTCGCTCGGCTTTGCTCCATTCACTCCTTGCTCGATTCACTATTCACCACATTCGCCAAATGACCATTCGCTACTTGCATCATTTGCCAGTAGCCATGCCATCAAACACGATTGACATCCTTTACCTGGATTTTTTGGATTAAGATATCAGTTGATGCCTTTAGCAAATAAAGTCTATTGCTTAGCGGGTAAAACCGCTATGTTCGTCCTTCGCCTGTGTGCTGACTAAGCCCCTTGAGGCGCGTCGGGCACTGATGACTGGAAGTCACGTGACTGTGTCGATAAAGAAATGGTCAAAAGTGTTCGCTTTTGAAGTAGTGTAGAGTAAACAGTGATAATGAACCCTCAGCGAAGATCTGGAGTAAACTATCAAGATTTGGGTTCTGTAGCTATCAAACAAGACTAGTGATTTCAGGGGGTAAAATAATCGATTCTGGATGATCTCGTTCATACATTTGTAGTAGCTATTTATACTATACTAGTGGTAACTACTGGTGTTCAAGGTATTGAGCAGTTGGGTCGAAAAGCTACTTTGTAACTAAGGGGTGACTAATTTATAGTCATAAAGTCATGGGGTGATGGAGATAGTATCAGGATTATTTAGGCTTTGGGATAGAGATCTGTACTTAGCATACAAAGCCCCTGTCCACATGATGTTAGGATAATAGTCAGCCAGTCGTGTCATGGAGTTCAAATAGAAAAAGAATTAAATCTGCCCTGCCTAGCATAAATGCTAGGCTTGGTGATGGGGCCGCTGTCTCTGTGCCTTTTCTGTGGGGCAGCTAATTGAGTATGTGTATTGTGGATGATATTCTCAAATCACTCCACAATACCCTGTGCTCCTGTGCAGTCTATTCCTCTCTGCGGCGTTTGGTGCCCACACCTCCTCAGTGCCTGTGGCCTGGCGCCTGTTGACGTCATGGCCGATGCCATCACTCGATAGGCGCGCTATCTCTGGTCGACCGCACGTGGTCGACGCCCATATCCCTGTACCTTATCCGATCTGTAGATAAGATAGCAACTCGTAATTTCGTGTGCTCGTCGTCTGTGCCAACGTCTGTCGTAAGTGTCATTTCTGTCTCTTTTGATCTGTTTCTTGTTTTTATTTTATTAGTTTCTTTTGTACATAGATGATTTGAAATGGGGTAATTGTGTCTATCATAACAGGATTGATGGTCCATCACTGGTCCTATCATGAATTGCAAGGAGGTGCAGGCTATCATGGCTCGTTTATTTCTTGTACCCAGCTATCCCTGTTGTCCCTTTCACCACTCTTCCATGGTCACTCGTCTTCGCTCCATTCACTCCTCGCTCCATTCGCTACTTGCCACATTCGCCATATGACCATTCGCTACTCGCATCATTCGCCAGCAGGCAGGCCATCAAACACGATCAACATCCTTTACCCGGGTCCTTCGCCCTCTTTCCTCTCCATCGTTTCATGTTCGCACCCCTCTTCCATTCTATTGTATGTCTATTTCATCTATTATGTATCCTGACTGCGCACCCCTATCCAATCCTGACTCCAGACGGCCTCTTTCCTATTCACTTGCACCATATGAGCATTCGGTATAAGTAGTCTACATTCGCATGTATATTCTCCAGTTTAATTATCATGCGTCGTCCATCTTGTGCAAACTTGACCTTGCTGTGATTATCGTCTTGAGCCTTTTCTTGGAGATTTCTATCTTCAACCAGAAGAGGACTTAGGTCTTGTTAGTATTTGAAAGTAAGATTGAAAGTGATATGATTTAATCTCTGAACGTGAGATAAATCGAGTGTGAATCAGAGATAGTACCAAGTATATGCGTCTGATGGTATATGCTATCAAGACTTAGCTGTTGTGATATAGAGCAAAGTAAGATCGGATTTCACTACTAGAATGTAGCGTACAAGTCGTGGTATTTAACTACTGAAGGAAAACTCTTGGTTTTCTTGGATGTGATGCAACTGGAACAAAGGATAGATGCAAGGGAGATGTCAAGGTTAGTGTCGACATGTACATGTCAGTTAGGGGTTGAATTGTATCGACAAAAGGGGCATATGGCATGTGGGGAGGAATAGGGGAAGAGGTTCGAGATTTGTACAGGGCCGACCCGTCAAGTCGCGTCCCTTGATTAGATCACATGATCATACGATGTGTAGGTCTTGGGACCGGGATCGGTGTGCTTGTGTAGGGCGTATAGGGGAGTTCTGGGCTGTGAGAGCATATGGTATGGCTTCCTGCATCATCGGGGTAATTTGGTGCGTGGATTGAGTAGGTTTGAATGTGTGTGTTGGAGTTCGGCGATCTCGGGGATGTGCTGGAGTGAGTATATGCATGTGCGGGTGTGGGTAGTCGATTCTGTTTGATATCGACGACTGTAGTAATGAGGATGGTGATATGATATAGTGTTTCTTCAGTGTTTCTAACACTCCCCCTCAAGCCTGACGCATTCCAAGGATTCCGAGGATGTGGAGGTGCTTGCGAGCAGGCAGCGGTTTGGTGAGGACGTCGGCTGGATTTTCGAGTGATTTGATGTATTGAAGGTTGATATTCCCAGCCGTGATTTGTTCTTTAGTGTAGTGGTAATGAATATCGATGTGTTTCGTCCTGCTGTTGTTGATATTGTTGTTTGAGAATGCGATGGCGGATTGATTATCGGTGAATATGGGGATGGGGGTGAATTCGTGTTTGAAGTCCCTCCCTAGCCTGATGAGCCATATCCCTTCAGCTGAGGTGAACGACCCTGCCACTACCTCTGATTCCATCGTTGATCTGCTGACGCTGATCTGCTTCTTTGATGCCCAACATATAGGTGCCCCATTATATGTGAATACCCATCCGGTAGTTGATCTCCTATCATCTTTATCCCCTGCGAAGTCCGCGTCTGTGTATCCTGCTAGGTTATGTGCAAATCCCATGGCCCCATCACCTTCCCTCAGGTACATTATCCCATATTCCTTGGTGTTCAACAAGTATCACAAGATTCTTTTAGCTGCTTCCCAGTGAGTGACATTAGGTTTAGATGAGAACTGTGTGCATCTGTTAACCGCATAGGCTATGTCAGGTCAAGTTGCCACGGCACAGTAGTTCAAGCTTCCGGTTATCGATGCGTAGGCATAGTCGACGATTTCTGATGTGGAAGTGGAGACTTGTAGTTCGATATTTGGATCCATTGGGGAATTCACTGTACATCCAGGTGTTATTTCGAATCGTTTGGCAATAGTGTTAATGAATGCTGGCTGGGAGATGTGTATGGTGCCACGTTCTCGATTTCTGATGATCTGGATGCCAAGTAGTCGTGTTGGATCTCCCAAATATTGTATGTCAAAACTCCCCCTGATGTCTCTGATCATCCTCTCCATTGCAGTCAACGAGTTTGATGCAAGGAGTCTGTCGTCCACATACCATCCTGCAATCTCGATGTTATCTCCTTCCCCAAATCTGAAAAATATCGTTCTGTCCACCTCTCCTGTCTTGAACCCCAGCTTTTCCATTTCCTCTCTCAGCGTCCCATGCCACACTCTCCCCGACTGTTTGAGCCCGTATATTCCTTTGTTCAATTTGCAGACCAAATTTTCCTCTCCTTGTTTGACGAATCCTTCTGGTTGTCGCGTGTATACGGTGTCGTCGAGCTTTCCGTTCAGGTAAGCTCCTTTCACGTCGATGTGTCGTAGCTCTAGGTCATATTTGGTTGCAAGAGCGAGTATGAGTCGAATTGAGGTGAGTCGAATGGTGGGGGAATATGTTTCTTGGAAGTCGACTCCTGGGACTTGTGAGTATCCCTGTGCAATGAATCTCGCCTTGAACTTATCCACTTCTCCTAGATTATCCCTCTTCACTCTGAATGTCCATCTGCTCCCTATGACGTTTGTCCCTTCTGGTCTCTCGGTTAGTTCCCATGTTTTGTATCCCATCAGTAGGTCATATTCGTCCTGACATGCCTTTCTCCATTTCTCTGCGTCCTTCGACTTCATCTCTCTGTAACTCGCCGGTTCGTCTTCTGCTAATATGACAAATGCTGTTTCCGTTTCTTCGAGTGTCATTCTTCCTCGTGCCATCGCTGCCACCCGTTCTCCACTCACACTCCACATTCCCCACTCACACTCCACATTTCTCCACTCACACTCCACATTCTCCACTCACAATCCATGCTCTCCACTCCCACTTCACATTCTCCTCTCATACTCCACATTGTTCACTCACACTCCACATTCTCCACTCACACTCCACGTTCTCCACTCACATGTCATGTACTCCACTCACAAGCCATATTCTCCACTCACACTCCACATTCTCCACTCACACTCCACATTCTCAACTCACACTCCACATTATCCACTCACACTCCACATTCTCCGCTTACACTCCACATTGTCCACTCACACTCCACATTCTCCTCTCATACTCCACATTGTCCACTCACACTCCACATTCTCCACTCACACTCCACATGTTCTCACCTTGTACTCCACCTTCTCCCCTTATTCTCTACTTGTTATCGACCCACACTCCAAGTTCTCCACTCACACTCCATGTTCTCCACTCGTTCTCCACTCATACACCATGTTCTCCACTCACACTCCACATTCTCCACTCACACTCCACATGCTCCACTCACACTCCACATTCTCTGCTTCCACTCCACCTTGTCCACTCACACTCCACATTGTCCTCTTATACTCCACATTCTCCACTCACACTCCACATTCTCCACTCACATTCCATGTTCTCCACCCACACTTCACATTCTCCACTCACACTCCACTTGTTCTCCCCTTGTACTCCACCTTCTCCCCTTATTCTCTACTTGTTCTCCACTCACACTCCATGTTCTCCACTTGTTGTCCACCACTGTTACAATCCATTCCATTCCCAAGTCCAGTCTCGAAGCCTCAGCTTCGGTACTTGCTCCGGAACCCTTGGGTTCACTTGGCTTCCCTTGGGTTTCCTTCATATCTTTCCATCACCCCTGATTCCTTTTCCTAGTTAGTTCCCCGTATATCCAACCCTTTGTCCCCCTGTCTGTTGTTCCAATCATTGATCCCTCTGACCCTGCACACTCCTTTACTATATCAATCCCCCAGTCATGTATTGTAGTTCCTCAGTTCAGATATAAACGTAGCTTCTTGTACACTAAACCCCTCTGCTTGATATCCTTTCTGGTTCTTAGCTTGTAGCCGAGACTGTTCCCAAAATTAGGGCGGAACACTGACTGGGTGCAACCCATGAGGTTGAAGCCAAGCCCTCTGCTCCAAGATCTGAGTTGGGCCTTGGCAAAGCTGAACTACAGTATGCCACACAGTCTTAACAGTATATCTGAACTCTCTACACTCATTGTTCTGAATGCCAATCACCTGTTCATACACCTGTGCTGAAGGCAGACACGTAATGCTGACAATCAAAGCTCAGCATGCACGAGGTGCTTCGAGTGTCCCGGAAAACCCCCCGTTCCGTCACTGGTATTCCAACCACCCATCAGTTCAACCCGCACCCCAGGGCCGAGTTATTGGTGCTGGCCGAGGGCGTGTCAGCAAAGTTCCCGAAGAACTGAGGGCTGAACCCCGAACATAGTGACCCTGGTGATGGTGGTGGAGGTGGCAATGATTCCAATTCCGAGCATAATTCCGATCCCGGAGTAGCAGACTGGAGGCCTAATCCCAACCTGAATGCAGCAGCAAATGGTGAGGAACAGGTTGGGTGACTACTCACGGCTTTGGAAAGGCTCGCTGGAAATGGACTTGGTGGTGGAGACTGGAATGACTCCCAGGCAAAACTCTGGGAACCTGACCAGTTTGATGGCTTGGACCCAAAGAAGCTCCAAGGATTCCTTCTCCAATGCACGTTGAATTTCAGTGCCACACCCCAAGCATTCTGAGATGGTTCTACGAAAGTGAACTGCATTTTGTCCTTTCTGAAGGGAACAGCTCTGGATTATTTCGAGCCCTACCTTGCAGATGACCCTGCCGATGAACCCGCATGGGCTTTGGATTATATGGCATTCACGGAAGAGCTCTATCTGAATTTCAGCCCTTATGATCAGCTTACCGATGCCAAAATTGAGCTCGAAAATCTGGTCATGAAGGACAACCACAAGGCAACTCGGTTTTTTGTCTAATTCTACAGGCTTGCATCCGTCCTCCAGTACAAGGATTTGGCTTTGCATCGCTGAGCCTATTTGGCTTTGCTGAAGCCAATCAAAGATGAGATGGTGCATTTCAACAAACCCCGAACCCTTGACGACCTCCAAGACCTCGTTCAGAAGATCAACCAGAGGTATTGGGAATGTCACAGTGAACTCTCTCGCTAGACTCATTCCGCTCACAAACCTGAGGCCAAGAACCACAGGTTGAGCAACCAAAACCATGGCTCCCAGAACAACGACCGATGACAAGATCAAGGTTCAGGCCATTCCAATGCCAATGCTGGTAAGAGCCAAGGCAAAGGCAAGGATAAGCTGAAAGTGAACAACCAGTCCGAGGGTCAGAAAAAAAACAAATTGGACAAACTCAGCAAGGCCAGCAAACTCACGCCTGCAGAATGCCAATGCTGCATGGATAACAACCTCTGCTTAGTATGTGCGCAGAGTGGCCACCGTGCGAAAGAATGTCTGAAAGCCACATTGGCCCAGGCAGCTACGGCTGCAGACAGGAAGACATATGACAACAAAGCTGATAGCTCGGCTTGAGGTGCAAAAAAATAGTCAACGGCCCTCCGGCCTCCGCGCATACCAAGGGTCACATTGACTCGGCTTGCACATTAGGGGAGGTAAGGATCAATGCTTCTGCTCCCTATTCTCTGAATTCTCTCATAATTAGTTTGTCCTTGTTTCTCATCCCAAACCAAAGGTTTAAAGCTCTAGTAGATTCTGGTTCTACTCATTGTTTTATCAAATCAGTTTTTTTTCCACTCTTGGAGGTTTTCTGGTGCCGAACTCAATTATGATGTCCATGATAAACAGCTACTGGCAATTTTTGAAGCATTTCAACATTGGAGACACTATTTGGAGGGCTCTGGCTCCCCTATCGACGTTGTCACTGACCACCAAAACTTGGAGTATTTTGCCACCACTAAGTTGCTAACCCGACAATAATCCTGCTGGTCCAAGTTTCTCTCCCAGTTTAACCTTGTGATTCGGTTGCATCCTGGAAAGCTCATTATAAAACCCAACACTATCACTAGACGATGGGATGTCTACTTTAAAGAGGGAGGTAATCGGGGCCGTGGTAGCTTAGTGGTAAGCCCGCCCTGGGGGTTGAGCGTATAAGCTAAGGCTGAGTGTTCAATCCTGGCCCCTCCGGAGATAACACCCTAGACACTCTGGAAAAATTTCTGCCACACCGATTGCCAATAACATCTGATTGCCTGCCCCAAATATGAATGGTGGTATACTCAACTATCCCTTCCAATTCAGAACCGACCCTTTAGGAACATGATGACACCTACTCCAATTATCTAATCCATCCAACCAACGCATTGGAGTACCGGGTACCCGTACTATCATGATTTGTCACACCGACAGCCGGAGGCTGGGCTGAAACATCGGCAGTAGACTGCAGCTGCTGCCACTCGTTGGGGTGCGGGAAAGGTGTCAAGGTGGTGTTGCAGCTGAGGGCTACAAACTGAAAGTACACATGGGTATTACATGCCCAAATAAGCCGTGGAAGGTCGATTACTATGCGGTTTATGGGTTGGACTGTTTGGCTTTAAAGGGGTGCTGAGGGGAGTATTGGCGTTTTGGAGGCATGATTATTATCCACACCCCGCCCACAATAGGCATGGACAAGCTCGGGGCCTTGCCCTAAGAGCACAAGCAGAGATAGAGAATGAAAGGCAAGAAGGAGAAGACATAAGATAGAAAGCTGTATTTACCGTCTTACATAGGGCCTTGCCCCAAAAGTGTGAGGGCAACACTAATGACGAAGCCACAACCAAAGATACTCAAGGAGATAAGAGCCGATACTAGGACAATGACCAACTGTGTAGTGGGTATCCTCAGTTTATAACTCTACCAACGATAGATACATGGGGACTTGCCTGTGTAGTGGGTATCCTCAGAGATCAAGCTGAGGAAACGCCACCACACGGGCTACAGTCTTATAGCGCTGGCAAGGCTTACATAATAGGGGAGACGGAAACTTGTAGAAGGTTACGGAAGGTGACGGAATGTGACAGAAGGTGACAGAATGTGATAGAATGTGACATGTGATAGAATGTGACATGTGACAGAATGTGACGGAAGGTTATGGAAACTCATGGAACGAAATAGAAACTTGTGGAAGGAAATGCGTGAACCCTGACAAAAAGACGTAAAGCATGGATTAAAAAAAAAAAAAAAAAAAAAGAGGGAGGTAATGACTGCCGCTCGGTCAACCCACATAACTTCTGACCAATTTTCACTAATCAACAACTGTTGGAATGCCTCTGGGCAACTGACTTGGTTACACCGTTCCCCGAGGAAGCGTTATGAGGGACTCTGAGAAGCTTCATGCCAACATCTTAGCCAATCTGGCATCCTATTCTGTAGCCTCCTGGCATCTCGACAACCTGAACCTCACGGTTCACCCCAAACGGGACCTTGCTTCCTCTCGGGCCCGAGTCTTTGCAGTTGACCTTGACCAGCTTCACGCTGCCTTGAAAGAGCAAATTAAAATAGCTCAATCTCGGTATCAGGTCTCAGGCAACACACATCGTGCTCCCACCCCCGAGTTCACGATTGGATCCCTGGTGTTTGTCAAAGTGCAGTTCTTCAGGACAACCCGGCCCTCAAAGAAGTTAGCTGAAAAGTACATTGGCCCCTTTGAGATCATTGTCCAGGCTGGATCCAGAGCTTACATCCTTTGGCTTCCAGACAGCCTTCCGGCAGTCCACCCGGTCTTCCATGTCTCCATGCTTGAACCTGCAACCCCAAACACCATCCCAAATCGGGTTCAGTCTCTGCTGCCTCCAGTCGAGATTGACGGCAAGACAGAGTAAGAGATTTCTGAGATCTTGGACTCCAAGATCAACTGATGCCATAGACCTTATAATCTCTTGTACCTTGTCTGCTGGGCTGGTTATGAAGGTACCGATGAGGAAACATCATGGGTCCTTACAACCGAACTCGACCATGTGTCAAGATTGGATTTGGGGACTAATATCGCATATTAGTGAACATGGCAAATGCCTGAAAGGCTTGTGCGATAATATTTGTAGTTCAGCGAACAATGTAAAGCCAATAAAGGTTATTAAGTAAGGGGGCTATTCGAATGGAGCTTGCCCTGTCTACAGTCGAAGCCAAATAGCCTGTGACACTTGATGATGTATGTGCAAGGTTTCACAGAAAGGTCATATAGCAGTAACAATCCCTTCGCCAGGCTTTCTGTGGAGGGTCAGCTCACCATCATCATTCTTCAGCCAGCTTTGAGTCTTCATCAGCTTTACTCCCCCTCTCAGCAGCCTCTTTGCATAATTGAGCAGTGCGCCGCCACTCCTCAGTTCCTCCAACCTCGTGTCTCACTCCCGCTCCTCCCTCCGCCTTGAGCCAGATGCCAAGGCTCAGAATCTCTATTAATCTTTCGGAAGCCCCTCTTTCATGTCAGAATTAGCTTCACTGAAGTTTTCACTCTATACAGTATGTCTACCCTTTGTTTGTAATGTGACTGTGCATCCTTTGTAATATTCCAAACCAGTCGGCCTCTTTCTCATTTGCCAGTAGCATAGATGTATTCTCTATAAAAAGGGCTGGCCCAGCATGTATGTTCCCTAGTTCAATTATCATACGTTTTCCTTGTGCTTTACCTTACTAACATGTGAGCAACTCTTGAGCTCTACCCTCCCATTATACCTCCGCCATGAAAAACAGGTGCATCACTTGTAAGTTGACACCATCGATTCTGCTTACTCCAGACTCTTGGAATTACTCTGACACTACAGCCATATAAAAGTTTTCTTGTCTGAAAAATTGTTGAAAAAACTGTAAAGATTTTCCAAATACTTTTAGTGTTTTTTTTTATAGAAAAAAAAACTATAATAAAATTTTGTGTTTTTATTAGAATTTGTTGAGCAAGAAAATTGTAAAAAAAATTCAATGTTTTTGTCAGGGTTTTTTATGGGGTTCTTTGTGTTTTCACAAAGAAACTTATACAAAGACATAAAAAACCCTGCAAAAAACTTTAAACTTTTTTACAATTTTCTTGCTCAACAAATTCTAACAAAAACACAAAATTTTGTTAAATTTTTTTACATTAAAAACACTAAAAAAAATTGGAATATCTTTACAGTTTTTTGAACAGTTTTTTATATGCCTCCAGTGTGAGCCTGTTGGCAAAGGCTCCTGAAAGGAGTGCCTTTGCTGATGAGGGGATCATCTATCTCAGATAACCTTCCAGGCTCCCTTCAGACGATTTGGTCAGGTGTTGTCAAGCCTACGCTTCGAATGTAGACATCGGTTCATCCATCGCATACTACCACTGTGTACTAGTAGTACTCTCGTACTCTTCGTCAACTACATAATCACTTTGCACAAGGACTGCTTGGTTCACTGCATTTGGGTGTCTTGAATTCATTAACACCAACTCCTAGACTCTAAAAGAATCAATCCTGAACTTCACATTCTCCTCTCATTCTCCACATTGTCCACTCACACTCCACTTGGTCTCCCCATGTACTCCACCTGCTCCCCTTATTCTCTACTTGTTATCGACTCCCACTCCAAGTTGGCCACTCACACTCCACATTGTCCAATCACAATCCATGTTCTCCACTCCCGCTTCACAGTCTCCCTCTCAGTCCATGTCCTCCACTCACAAGCCACATTCTCCATTTGCACTCCACATTCTCCACTCACAGTTCACATCCCCCACTCAAAGTCCACATTTCTCCACTCACACTCTACATTCTCTACTCACAATCCATGTTATCCACTCCCACTTCACATTCTCCTCTCATTATCCACATTCTCCGCTCACACTGCAGATTCTCCACTCACACTGCACATGTTCTCCCCTTGTACTCCACCTTCTCCCAATATTCTCTACTTGTTATCCACTCACACTCCATGTTCTCCACTCACACATCATGTTCTCCACTCACACTCCAAGTTCTCCACTCACACTCCACATTCTCCTCTCATACTCCACATTGTCCACTCACACTCCACATTCTCCACTCACACTCCACTTGGTCTCCCCTTGTACCCTACCTTCTCCCCTTATTATCTACTTGTTATTGACTCACACTCCACATTCAGCAGTCACATGTCATCTACTCTACTTACAATCCATGTTCTCCACTTGTTCTCCACTCACATACCATGTTTTCCACTCACACTCCACATTCTCCCCTCACACTCCACATTCTCCACTCACACTCCACATTCTCCACTCACACTCCACATTCTCCACTCACACTCCACTTCGTCTCCCCCTGTACTCCACCTTTCCCCTTATTCTCTACATGTTACCAACTCACACTCTATGTTCTCCACTTACATGTCATGTTCTCCACTCACAGTCCACATTCCTCACTCACAGTCCACATTTCTCCACTCACAATCCATATTGTCCACTCACAATCCATGTTCTCCACTCCAACTTCACATTCTCCTCTCATACTCCCCATTGTCCACTCACACTCCAGATTCTCTACTCGCACTCCACTTGTTCTCCACTTGTACTCTACCTTTCCCCCTTGTTCTCTACTTGTTATCGACTCACACTTCACGTTCTCCACTCCCACTCCATATTCTCCACTCCCACTCCACATTCCCCACTCACAGTCGAGATTCTCCACTCACAGTCCACATTCTCCACTCATACTCCACATTCTCCTCTTACCCTCCACATTGTCCACTCACACTCCACTTGTTCTTCCCTTGTACTGCACCTTTTCCCCTTATTCTCTCCTTGCTATCCACTCACACTCAACGTTCTCCAGTGACATGTCATGTACTCCACTCACACTCCATGTTCCCCACTTGTTCTCCACTCACATACCATGTTTTCCACTCACACTCCACATTCTCCCTTCACACTCCACATTCTCCACTCACACTCCACATCCTCCACTCACAATCCATGTTCTCCACCCACACTTCACATTCTCTGCTCACACGCCACTTGTTCTCCCCTTGTACTCTACCTTCCCCCCTTATTCTCTACTTGTTCTCCACTCACACTCCACGTTCTCCACTCACACTCCAAATTCTCCTCTCACACTCCACATTCTCCACTCACACTCTACATGTTCTCCCCTTGTACTCCCTGGCTTTCTGCTCATCCATCGCATCCTTGTGTTCTTGCACAAGTCACCATTTTTCTTTGAGCGCATTTTCCGGTTCCTCTGCTTCACGCTCCACCCACATGAGCTCTGCATAGAGCTCCTCAATCTTTTCCATGGTTAGCTCTGGCGCGTCTGACATTACTTCATGGGGGCTCCTTGATGATGATGGGAGAAGCAAGAAGTTAAATATGAAACAAAGCTTATGTAACCTGCCTGACCTGGTGAGCTCTGGGATCCCGCTTATGGCCTCATGGGTTCAGCCATAAGGGGGAGGTACTATTACAATACATTCCCTAGTCCTGTCCCGAAGCCTTGGCTTTGGTACACCTGTCATGACGCGTTTATTTCCCATACTTGCATACTCTGTCCTCCCATTTCTCACTCCACTTTCGTGTTCCCTCCGATCGCCCTTACCCTGTTTGGCGACCGATCTTCGCTGTTCGCGCCACTCGCCATAGCCACGCCATCAACATACGATCGACGTTTTTGGACCGACTTGGTGGTTCATCACTGGTCCTATCACCTCCTCTGCTCAACCCTCTTTCGATGGTGTTCCTATGATCGGATTGTCATGATTTGTGTATTTCCTGCACCTTGGTATCCCCATTTCCCTTTTTGCCATACCTCCTCCACCTTCCCTCGGCTTCGCCCCCCACCTTGACCACTCCTCCTCTACGTCCACTCTATTCGATGTTCGCCCCATTCTCCGAACCGCTACTCGCTGCTCGCATATTTTGCCAGCAGGCACGCCATCAAAAATGATCGACACCATTTACCCAGCATGATGATTCATCACTAACTCCATCATCTTCTCAACCCAACCCCTTTGGGTGTTCATATGGCCAAAGTGTGTTCCCGGGGCATCCCTTCCGTGGGTCATGTGGAATCAACCCAGTAGATGAAGAGTCCGTGCAGGGTAGCATGTATGCGGGTCCCAAGACATGGTTTCTACATAAGTGCCTTCACCACCTTTACTCTCCGTCGTTTCATATTCGCACTCTTCCCTCACTCTATTGTATGTTTATTCCATCTACTTAGTATCATGACTGTGCACCCCTATCCAACCCTGACTCACGACGGCCTCTTCCTTATTTGTTGATGCCTTACGAGCATTCGATATAAGTAGTTTACATTCGCATGTATATTGTCCAGTTCAATTATCATACGTCGTCCATCTTGTGCAAACTTGAGCTCACTGTGATCATTGTCTTGAGCCTTCTCCTGGAGATTTATATCTTCGACCAGAAGAGGACTTAGGCATCGCTGGTGAGTTCTCATACTTCATCTTCATTACCTTAGCCTTCAAACTATTTTCTGTGCTGTCGGTGAAGGGCTCCGAAGGAGCACCTTTGCTGACGAAGGGATTGTCACCATTTAGACAGCCCTTCCGTGATACCTTGCACGTTACATCGTCAAGTGCCACAGGCTATTTGCTACGACTGTAGATAGGGCAAGCTCCATTCGGGCAACCCTCTTATCTTGTGAACATTTATTGGTTCACCTATTCACTGAACGACATACTTATTCGCACAAGTTATTCGGGCATTCGCTGTGTTCACTAATACACAATATTAATGCCCAAAAACCAATCTTGACAACACCCTCGGCTTCCCTCCGGTTCACTCGGCTTCCTGTGGGTTCCCTTCATACCTTTCCATCACCAGTGATGTCCTTTCCTAGTTAGTTCCCCATATATCCAACCCTTTGTCCCCCTGTCCGTTGTTCCAATCATTGAGCCCACTGACCCTGCACACTACTTTACTATATAAACCCCCTAGTCATGTATTGTAGTTCCTCAGTTTAGATATCAACTTAGCTTCTCGTACATTAAACCCCTCTGCGTGATCTCATTTCCGGTTCTCAGCTTATATCCCAGCCTGTTCCTGAAATTAGGGGGGCAACACTGAGTGGGTGCAACCCATGAGGTTGAAGCCGAACCCTCTCCTCTGAGATCCAAGTTCGGCCTTGGTAAAGCCGAACTACAGTATGACACACAGTCTTAACACCTGCACACCATGTTCTCCACTCACACTCTACATTCTCCACTCACACTCCTCATTCTCCACTCTCACTCCATGTCCTCCACTCACAATCCATGTTCTCCACTTACAAGCCACACTCTCCACTCACCCTCCACACCCTCCACTCACACTCCACTTGTTCTCCCCTGGTACTCCACCTTCTCCCCTTATTCTCTACTTGTTATCCACTCACAATCCATGTTCTCCACTAACATGTCATGTACTCCACCCACACTCCATGTTCTCCACTCATTCTCCACTCACACACCATGTTCTCCATTCACACTCCACATTCTCCACTCACACTCCACATCGTCCCCTCACACTCCATATTCTCCTCTCATTCTCCACATTCTCCACTTGCACTCCACACTCTCCACTCACACTCCACATTTTCCATTCACACCCTACTTGGTCTCCCCTTGCACTCCACCTTCTCTGCTTATTCTGCCTATGTTCTCTGCTCCCCTCCACATTCTCCACTCACGCAACATGTTCTCCACTCACAAGCCACATTACCCACTCGCACTCCACATTATCCACTTACACTCCATATTCTCCACTCACACCCCACTTGTTCTCCTGTTGCACTCCACCTTCCCTGCTTATTCTGCATATGTTCTCCGCCCCCCTCCACATTCTCCACTCCCGCAACATGTTCTCCACTCACAAGCCACATTATCCACTCCCACTCCACATTATCCACTCCCACTCCACATTATCCACTCCCACTCCACATTATCCACTCCCACTCCATATTATCCACTCCCACTCCACATTATCCACTCCCACTCCACATTATCCACTCCCACTCCACATTATCCACTCCCACATCGTGTTCTCCACTCACAAGCCACATTATCCACCTGCACTCTACTTGTTCTCCCCTTGCACACCACATTCTCCACTCGCACACCATGTTCACCACCCACAAGCCACGTTATCCACTCTCACTGCACATTATCCACTCCCACTCCACATTCTCCACTCACACCACACTTGTTTTCCCCTTGCGCTCCACTTTCTCTGCTTATTTTGCACGTGCTATCCACTCTCCTTCACATCCTCCACTTGCACAACATGTTCTCCACTCTCACAAGCCACATTATCCACTCGCACTCCACATTATCCACTCACCCCCTACATTCTCCACTCCCACCACACTTGTTTTCCCCTTGCACTCCACTTTCTCTGCTTATTCTGCACGTGCTATCCACTCTCCTTCACATCCTCCACTTGCACAACATGTTCTCCACTCTCACAAGCCACATTATCCACTCGCACTCCACATTATCCACTCACCCCCTACATTCTCCACTCCCACCACACCTGTTTTCCCCTTGCACTCCACTGTCTCTTCTCATATCCATATACAAGGAGAGGGGTAGGAAGAGGTCCTGAGGAATGGTGGGAATAGCATACTCACCAGGGTATGACTAGAAAGTGCCACTCACATTGCCTGTCTTCACAAACAGCTCAAATGGCTGGGCAGGGCACTCAGCATAAACTCTTGTGACAGTCGATTTTGGCCTTGACGTTGGGCAGGGTGAGGTAGTCGAGATAGAACTTGGGATGTAACAAGGGAGATGAATAGGAGTACAACATTACCTGTTGCTTCAGCTTTTCATATAAAACCCCCTCATCCATGCTCTTGATTCTGCAATCAGATAATCACCTCCAATATGTGATTCCCTGTGCTTTATCTTCTGTTCTTAGAACAGTGAGTATTGGAAGACCTCAGTCCCTCTGCTTTCCGACCTCTTCCGCTTTGCCTTTCCACCTTCCACCTTCCAACTTAGTTTCTGACCTTTGGCTTACTTTGACACTTTCTGACTTCCAACTTCCGATCTGAAATACTTAGGACGATAGTTCATTGGGGGTGCAACATATGTTGAAGGTGTGAGTGGAAAACATGGTATGTGAGTGGAGAACATGTGGGGAACATGGAGTGTGAGTGGATAACAAGGAGAAAATAAGGGGAAAAGGTGGAGTGTGAGTGGAGAAATGTGGAGTGTGAGGGGAGAATGGGGAGTGTGAGTGGAAAACATGGTATGTGAGTGGAGAACAAGTGAAGAACATGGATTGTGAGTAGAGTAGATGACATGTGACTGCTGAATGTGGAGTGTGAGTCAATAACAAGTAGATAATAAGGGGAGAAGGTAGGGTACAAGGGGAGACCAAGTGGAGTGTGAGTGGAGAATGTGGAGTGTGAGTGGACAATGTGGAGTATGAGAGGAGAATGTGGAGTGTGAGTGGAGAACTTGGAGTGTGAGTAGAGAACATGACGTGTGAGTGGAGAACGTGGAGTGTGAGTGGATAACAAGTAGAGAATATTGGGAGAAGGTGGAGTACAAGGGGAGAGCATGTGCAGTGCTTTTTTGTTTTTTTTTTTTTTTCCCATTTTACGTCTTTTGGGGTAGCGCCCTATGTAAGACGGTATGTACACATTCTTTCTGGCACGTAGCCCACCTCTCCTGTGGACCTCTATTCTCTGCGTATGCTCAAGAGGCTTTGCATTGAGTGTTTCCATGCCTTCGTGGGCGAGGTGTGTGTTTAGCGCCTTCTCTCCCTGCGCTGTCGTCTGCCTGTTCTTCTTCCTGTGTCCTCTTTCGCCGGTGGTAGTGCAACATCCCCGTATTGGTTCTCGAATCTTTTCATGTCCTGTATGTACCCAAATAGATGTTCCAATGCTTTGTGCCCACCCAGCAGCGTTCTTAGAGATTTCGCACCTCGTTTTAGCTTGCTCTCCAGCCTTTGCCTCTGCTTCTTGTATGCCCTGCACTGAAATAGATAGTGCTGTACCGTTTCTTGTGCGCTCCCGCATGCCGGACACGAGGGTGATTCCGCCTTCCCTATCTTGTACAGGTATTTGTTCAACGGTATGTGTCCTGTCCTTAATTGTACGAGTAGGCTTGCCTGTTTTCGCGGCATGTTTTTCGTGATCTTTGCGAAGGCTGCTGATGGCATGGTGGGATCAATCTCATGCGCTCGCATGGCTCTAGGTGACTTAGCAAATATTTCCCTCGCTCTCTGCTTCAGGCTCGTGTTATGCCTCTGGACATCTGCCGCTCTGCTCGTCGGCATTATTCCCCGACACTCGATCGGTATGTCTCTCTCCTCGCTTGTCTTTCCGCTCGCCGCCTTCTTTGCTTCCTCGTCTGCCCTCTCGTTCCCTGCCACGCCTTCATGGCCCGGTACCCATCTCATCGTGACTTTGACCCCCGGCTGTTGTTGTACCACGCCTTGGATCTGTCTGTGGACTGCGTTGACGAGATATTGACCTGGGATTGCGCTCTCCTTCCTGGTTGTCTGTATGGCCGCTTGATTGTCCAGGGCTATGGTGTATCTCTCTCCCCGTTCTGTGTTGAGCATCTTCGCTCCTATGGCTGTGCCTGCTAGCTCCGCTTCGAAAACGGTGTGCTCGTTTTCTGTGCCCATGTATAGCCTCGCTGACCTGCATCCCCTTCCATTCCTGTACATCACCGCGGCAGCTCCTACTCCACCCTCTATACACGATCTGTCCGTGTATATTACTATCTCTGCCTCGTCGGTGTCTATCTCTTCCTTTGCCTTCTCCTTGGACGGTGGGATCCTTGCGTTGAATGCCGGAGCCCATTTGGGTCCAAGCACCACCGTATGGATCTTCTCCATCGTATCCGGGCTCAGCTCGAAAGCATGCATCATCTCGTGTAGGGGGGATCTATGGCGTTTGACATACCTCTTAGCAGCTTTCCTTGTCCTTTCTGCCAGCGGGTGACTCTGGGGCAAGCACGCTAGTCGTACTGCAGCTCTGTGCACTACCTTGGTCACTAGCAGCGGGCACTGTAGAAGGTCGGTGTGTGCGTCTAGCGTGTCAGTGGCCGTGGTTCTGAGCGCTCCTGTGATATCTAGCGCGACCTGCCTCTGGATCCTAGCTAGTCTGTTCACATAGCCCTTGGTGCCTTTGGTTCTGCTCGTCTCTGGCGTGAGGAATACGTCAGCGGCGTATAGCATCCTCGGAATCGCGACAGTTAGGTAGTATGTTCGCATGTACTTAGCTAGTACTCCCTTTGATGGTTTTGCTAGTCTCTTGTACTGCCCCACGTATGCTTCCCCTTTCTTTAGAGCGTAGTTGACGTGTGCTTTGAACCTCAATTCCTGGTCCATTATTACCCCCAGGAATTTGTGGGTTTCCGTGGGCCGCACTACATGGCTCCCTATCTTTATCGATGGCCTCGTTGCCGGCTTGGTTTTCCTCCGTCTCGCTGGGTCTTTTTCTCTTCTCCTGGTGAGCCCCATCAGCCTGAACTTCTCCACTGCGAATTGGCATTGATGCTGTTTTGCCCAGTCATACGCTCCTCCCGGTCTTTCCATCATTACTGTCAGCTTTCTGAACGCCTCAGGTAGGTCCTTCCCCTCTGCTGTTAGGGTTGTGTCATCCACGAATCCTACGCAGCCTTCTCCCCTCTTGTTCTGCGCGATATCGATGAGATCTGCATTGTAAAACTGGTACGCGATTGCTGAGAGGGGGCATCCCTGGTCCATGCCCCGCTCTATGGGCCTGGTCGCCGAGGTATAATCATCTAAACTGACTACTGTGAGCCTGTTCTGGACCTTCCTGTGTATCCAGTCCGTGTACTCGCGTGGTACTCCTCTCCTACACATGTTGTGAGTCAGTCTTTCTAGTATAATGCTAGGAAATGCCCCCTTTATGTCTAGGTACAGTATCCCCAGCACATTCCCTCTTCGCCAGGCGTCCTTCGCTTGTCCTACTACATAGTGTATGGCGTCCGTGGTCATTCTGCCTGGTCTACATCCAAAGTGGTTATCGGGTAGCAGTTGGTATTTTTCTGCCATTTTCCCGATGTCTTCTGCGACGCACGCTGACAGTACCTTGCCTATCGTGTCGAGTAGGGCTATAGGTCTGTAAGCGCCTGGGACCGTGTAATCGGCCTTCCCTGGTTTGCGCAGGACCTTGGTGATGGAATCTCTCCATTCAGCTGGGTATACTTCGAGGTCGAATGTCGCTCGGAAGAGGGGACCTATGTATGGTAGGAGAACGTTAATGCACTGCTTTATGAGCTCATTGGGGATACCGTTTTCTCCGGGTGCCTTGAACCGATTGAGCCTGTCTACTGCTCTTCGTATCTGCGCATCGGTTATTGGTTGGTATTCGAATGCCGGTGGCGGGTAATTGTAATCCTCTGGGATTTGTTCCATTCCGTCTCTTGTCTTCGGGAAGAACGTGTCGAAGAGCATGATTGCCTTTTGTTCGTTCGTCTCCGCCACCTGTCTCGTGCTGCTGTCCTTTTGCGTTACCATCGTCGGCGCCCTTGCCATCCGTCCATCCGATATTCCCGCTGAGGCGTACTTGTGCGCCGTCCACACCGTCTTTTGGTCGATGTTCGCTAGAAAGTCGGCCCAGTGCTCCTTTTTCGAGCCTTCTACCGCTTCCGCATAACCGTTTCTGGCACGTCTGTACTCCTCATGGGAGGGGTGCGTCGGGTCGTGTCTCTTGGCATACACCCTTCTTCCCAAGCATCTCGTTTCAGTCCTCTTTTGGGTCAGTTGGAGCGACCACCAGCGTTTCACATACGGCAAGGGTTTACTCTTTGGCACTAGCTCTTCGGTGGTGTCCTGAATAGCTGTGGTGAGCGCCTCTAGATGGGTATGGAACTGCCGCTGATCTGTCAGGGTTGGGTTCTCCATGGCTTGCCCCAATCTCGATTCTAGCGCTTTGTTGTAAGCCTTCCAATCCACCTGCCTGTAGTTGTGTTTTGGGCTGTGCGTGGCGGTCGCGACTGATAGGTCTAGCTTGGTGTCGATGGGATAGTGATCGGTTTTCGGTGGGCGTTCTTCTGGCACTGTCATGCAACTGATTAGTCTCTCTACTAGCGAAGGTGAGGTGAACACATTATCTGTTCGGGTGTGATTTCCTGTGGCCATCGCTTTGAGGGTCGGCACTCCTTTGGGGAGTGCCATCTGCATCCCCTGCTCCGCTATGGCGTCCAGCAATATCTGTGCCTCGTCGAGGTTGGCCCTGGTGAACAGGTGCGAATTGTGTAACTCGTCCCATAGTGGGTGATGCCTGTTGAAGTCCCCTAGCCATAGCATTCCCTCCGCTTGTCTTCCTTGTGTGGCTCCTTCCGCCGCTTTCTCTTGTATGTGATTTCGCACGGCCCTTATGCTGTCCGACTGTGCACAGTCCGTGTATATGTTATATATCCATACTTTACCCACGCTTGTCTTTATGCTTATCGCCGTGACGTCCGGCGATCCTACCTCCATTGCCCCCCATGCTCTCATTGCGATCTTCTGGTTTATCAGTATCATCGACCTCGTTCTTGCCCCTCCGTTCTGGAAATGCATCTTCGGGTATATCGTGTACCAGCTGTGTGTGGCCCTAGAGTTTCCCAGAAAATCAACGTATGGTTCTTGGATCGCGAGGATATCGTAGCGATCAGGCATGCACTTAGCTAGCATTTCTGCCGTAGCGGTGAGTGACTTGTTCACGTTTTGTTGTCTGATTCTCAAATTTTTGATCTGTTGTTCGTCTCTACTCATTGCGGGATCGGTGTGTTATCGTTGTTGTGAGGCTGTCCTGTCTGCGTCTGTTCGCCTTGTGTTCCAATCCCGTAATCGTCTAGCCGGCTTTGCCTCCCTTCTCCCTGTTCTCTCTCCTGCCACCCTTGGTCCATATGCCCTGTTCTTGGGTTCATCCCTCGCCCTTTGCCTCTTCCATTCCCTCTGCTTTCCATTCGTCCTCTTCGTGTTGGGTGGTTCGGTTCCGTCCGTTGTTCTTCGCCGCCTCTGTCCATCGTCTGTCTTCCCATGTGGGCTTCCGCTTCAGCTGTTCGCCATCTCCTCTCTTCCTGTTCCCTGACCTGCTTTAGCAGGTCTCCTGCGTCTACTATTCTCTCCGCTTCCCCTTGTTGCTCCAAGTCCAGGGGTTTTTGTCTGGGAAGAATTGGTACGTGTGCTCTGGGTCGCTTTTCTCTGCTGCTTCGCATGCCGCTTTGAAGACTGGGCACGTTCTATCCCATGATGCGTGGCCTGTCGCGTCGCAATTTACGCATCTGAAGTTGCTCAGGTCTCTCTCCTCGCATTCTGCTGTTCTGTGTTCTGCTCCGCACGTGCCACATTTGTCTCGGCTCTTGCACTCTGCTGCCAAGTGTCTTGTGTTGTATTTCTGGCATTTTAAGCATCTGCGCGGCTCTCTTTTCATTCTCCGAGCCCACGTTCTTTTCCCGGCTATGATGAGCCTGTCCCTTATGCACTGGTTTGCCGACTCTGTGGTAGTCATCTTTGTGATGATATGGGCGGTCTTCTGTCCGGCCGTCCTCCTGTGTGGGGGTTTTATCCAGCAAGTGGATATGAGTGTGCCGGCGGGTAGTTTTGAGTCCCATTCTATCTTTCTCATCTCTGCCATCGCGTCTGGTGAGTGGCTGAGAGGTACGTATTCGACTATCACTGATAATGTTCGATCTTTTATGGTAGCCAATCCGCTGAATTTGCTCAGGAAGGTTCTTCTGTTGTCTTGTACCCATTTCGCTGCATTCTCCATTTCGAGATCGAAGACTATCCCTCCGTTGGCCAACTTTTTGGCTCCGATGAACGCTATGTCTGTGCGTTCGTGGTCTTCTTCTAAGTTGTTGATCGCCTCGTTCGCTTTGGCCACTAATTCCTGTTCTGTCAAGCTGGTGAGCATGTCCTGCTCCCTTCGTGGGTCTGCATCTATCAGTATTTGTTTGGCTTTTGCTTTTGCCTTGGCTAAATTATTCAGGTGCGATAGCGGTACATTACCTCTGAGTGCGGCCGCGTATGTCGTGCCTCTCGTTCCGGTCTCTCCCTCTAGCGCGCTCTGCTGTCTCATGCTGTTCATGTGCTCGATGACATTTCCGGCCCCTTCCGTCGCCGTTTTTGCACTCTCTGCGGCTTCTTTCGCATCTTCTGTTGCTCTCTCGATCTTGTAGAGGGTCTGTTCCAGGTTTCTCTCTACGTGTCTCATAACTGCCGCTCCCACCATCCTCGCTGCCTCCTCCATCATCAGGACTGCCACCGCCCTCACTCCTTCTTGCAAAGTCTTGCCGCTGACATTGTGCGCTAGGGACAGCAACGTGTAGCTGAGATGTTCCGTTGACAACGGGTCTTCCTTTGCGTAGTAGCCATGTTTGTCTAGGTACTGTCTCGCTTGTTCTTTTGTGCGAACTGTCGTGTTGGGCCCCAGCAATAACTCAGCTCTGGTCTTATTCGTGACTTGCTGTGTGGTGCTCGCTCTCGCTCGGCCTTGTGACGTGGCCAGCGCTTGTGGTTCGACACTCTGAGGCATCGTTTTGAACGCTTCTTCTTTTCGAAGAGGCTGGGTGCTACCGCCAACTGTTGTCAGCGATGAGCTGGAGATGTTTGTGTGAGTGTGTGGCCCGGAGATGGGTATTTTGGGATTTTGGATGTGGTGGTAGGCGTGAGAAAAAGTCCCATGTGCAGTGTGAGTGGAGAATCTGCAGTGTGAGCGGAGAATGTGGATAATGAGAGGAGAATGTGAAGTGGGAGTGGATAACATGGATTGTGAGTAGAGAATGTAGAGTGTGAGTGGAGAAATGTGGACTTTGAGTGGGGGATGTGAACTGTGAGTGGAGAATGTGGAGTGCAAATGGAGAATGTGGCTTGTGAGTGGAGGACATGGACTGAGAGGGAGACTGTGAAGCGGGAGTGGAGAACATGGATTGTGATTGGACAATGTGGAGTGTGAGTGGCCAACTTGGAGTGGGAGTCGATAACAAGTAGAGAATAAGGGGAGCAGGTGGAGTACATGGGGAGACCAAGTGGAGTGTGAGTGGACAATGTGGAGAATGAGAGGAGAATGTGAAGTTCAGGATTGATTCTTTTAGAGTCTAGGAGTTGGTGTTAATGAATTCAAGACACCCAAATGCAGTGAACCAAGCAGTCCTTGTGCAAAGTGATTATGTAGTTGACGAAGAGTACGAGAGTACTACTAGTACACAGTGGTAGTATGCGATGGATGAACCGATGTCTACATTCGAAGCGTAGGCTTGACAACACCTGACCAAATCGTCTGAAGGGAGCCTGGAAGGTTATCTGAGATAGATGATCCCCTCATCAGCAAAGGCACTCCTTTCAGGAGCCTTTGCCAACAGGCTCACACTGGAGGCATATAAAAAACTGTTCAAAAACTGTAAAGATATTCCAATTTTTTTTAGTGTTTTTAATGTAAAAAAATTTAACAAAATTTTGTGTTTTTGTTAGAATTTGTTGAGCAAGAAAATTGTAAAAAAGTTTAAAGTTTTTTGCAGGGTTTTTTATGTCTTTGTATAAGTTTCTTTGTGAAAACACAAAGAACCCCATAAAAAACCCTGACAAAAACATTGAATTTTTTTTACAATTTTCTTGCTCAACAAATTCTAATAAAAACACAAAATTTTATTATAGTTTTTTTTTCTATAAAAAAAAACACTAAAAGTATTTGGAAAATCTTTACAGTTTTTTCAACAATTTTTCAGACAAGAAAACTTTTATATGGCTGTAGTGTCAGAGTAATTCCAAGAGTCTGGAGTAAGCAGAATCGATGGTGTCAACTTACAAGTGATGCACCTGTTTTTCATGGCGGAGGTATAATGGGAGGGTAGAGCTCAAGAGTTGCTCACATGTTAGTAAGGTAAAGCACAAGGAAAACGTATGATAATTGAACTAGGGAACATACATGCTGGGCCAGCCCTTTTTATAGAGAATACATCTATGCTACTGGCAAATGAGAAAGAGGCCGACTGGTTTGGAATATTACAAAGGATGCACAGTCACATTACAAACAAAGGGTAGACATACTGTATAGAGTGAAAACTTCAGTGAAGCTAATTCTGACATGAAAGAGGGGCTTCCGAAAGATTAATAGAGATTCTGAGCCTTGGCATCTGGCTCAAGGCGGAGGGAGGAGCGGGAGTGAGACACGAGGTTGGAGGAACTGAGGAGTGGCGGCGCACTGCTCAATTATGCAAAGAGGCTGCTGAGAGGGGGAGTAAAGCTGATGAAGACTCAAAGCTGGCTGAAGAATGATGATGGTGAGCTGACCCTCCACAGAAAGCCTGGCGAAGGGATTGTTACTGCTATATGACCTTTCTGTGAAACCTTGCACATACATCATCAAGTGTCACAGGCTATTTGGCTTCGACTGTAGACAGGGCAAGCTCCATTCGAATAGCCCCCTTACTTAATAACCTTTATTGGCTTTACATTGTTCGCTGAACTACAAATATTATCGCACAAGCCTTTCAGGCATTTGCCATGTTCACTAATATGCGATATTAGTCCCCAAATCCAATCTTGACACATGGTCGAGTTCGGTTGTAAGGACCCATGATGTTTCCTCATCGGTACCTTCATAACCAGCCCAGCAGACAAGGTACAAGAGATTATAAGGTCTATGGCATCAGTTGATCTTGGAGTCCAAGATCTCAGAAATCTCTTACTCTGTCTTGCCGTCAATCTCGACTGGAGGCAGCAGAGACTGAACCCGATTTGGGATGGTGTTTGGGGTTGCAGGTTCAAGCATGGAGACATGGAAGACCGGGTGGACTGCCGGAAGGCTGTCTGGAAGCCAAAGGATGTAAGCTCTGGATCCAGCCTGGACAATGATCTCAAAGGGGCCAATGTACTTTTCAGCTAACTTCTTTGAGGGCCGGGTTGTCCTGAAGAACTGCACTTTGACAAACACCAGGGATCCAATCGTGAACTCGGGGGTGGGAGCACGATGTGTGTTGCCTGAGACCTGATACCGAGATTGAGCTATTTTAATTTGCTCTTTCAAGGCAGCGTGAAGCTGGTCAAGGTCAACTGCAAAGACTCGGGCCCGAGAGGAAGCAAGGTCCCGTTTGGGGTGAACCATGAGGTTCAGGTTGTATCCCTTGTTAGCAAAGAAGGGCAAGATGCCAGTAGTGGCATTCGGAGCATTGTTGTATGCAAACTCGGCGAGTGGTAGCAACTCGTACTAATTGTCCTCCTGATAGTTGCAATACACATGAAGATACTGTTCCAGAGTTTGCTTTACACATTCAGTTTGACCGTCACCTTTGGGATGATATTCCAAGGTGAAATGCAGTTTCATATCCAGAGCTTTGCTGAGGGAATGGAAAAAGTGTAGAAGTGATCATGTCATACATTGTGATGAAGATGCCCTGCTTGGTTAAGCGGCATACTACCATGAGGATTGCAGTTAATCCCAAAGATGGCGATAGCTTTCTATGAAATCCATTGAGGTGGAATTCCAGGGCTGTTCAGGTATAGGAAGCTGCTTGAGGGAGCCATAAGGCCAATGACACTGAACTTAGAATGCAGGCAAGTGGCACATGACTTGCAGAAGCCAATGACAAAAGACCGAAGTGCAGGCCATGTATATTCCTGTCAGATTAATGCTAAGGTCTTGTTTTGGCCAAAATGTCCCAAGAGTACATGATCATGTTTGTACTGGTGTACTCAGAGCCAGAGATTGTTGGCTTCGGCAACATATATGTGGCTGTCGAGGTGGGGAAAGCCATCATCGGTTTGTGTCCATCTTGGGGCAGAACTATCACTGAGATGTTGAGAGGCTATGGGGTTGGATGCCAGATTGGCTAAGATGTCAGCATGAAGCTTCTCGGAGTCCATCACAATGCTCACTCGGAGAACAGGTTCGAGCAAGTAAGTTGCCCAGAGGGATTCTGACAGTTGTTGATTTGTAAAAATTGGTTGGAAGTTCTGTGGGTTGACTGTGCCATAGTCATTACTTCCGTCTTTAGGGTAGATGTCTTATTGTCTAGTTAGAGGGTCAGGTTTAGTACTGAGCCTTGTGGGATGGAACCAAATAAAGAGGTTAAACTGCGAGAGGAATTTGTACCAGCGGGCTTGTTGTCGGGTTAGCAACTTTGTGGTGGAAAAATATTCCAAGTTTTTGTGATAGGTGACATCAATGGACAGAACCTTCCAGATAATGCCACCAATGTTGAAAAGCTTCAAAAATTGCCAGTAGCTCTTTATCATGGACATCGTAATTAAGTTTGGTGCCGGAAAATGTTCAAGAGTGGAAAGCAACTGGGTGCAGAATGCCTTCATCATTGAACTGGGATGTTACATATCGCACTCTCCAGAAGTTGGAACTAGAAAGGGAAATGGTGTCAAGATTGGTTTTTAGGCGTTAATATCGTGTATTAGTGAACGCAGCGAATGCCCGGACCTCACACCAGAGACGAACAGAACTAAAGGCACCAAGGGCTATGTGAACAAACTAGCCAGGATCCAGAGGCAGGTCGCGCTAGACATCACAGGAGCGCTCAGAACCACGGCCACAGACACGCTCGACGCACATGCTGACCTTCTACCGTTCCCACTGCTAGTGACCAACATAGTGCACAGAGCTGCAGTACGACTAGCGTGCTTGCCCCAGAGTCACCCGCTAGCAGAGAGAACGAGGAAAGCAGCTATGAGGTATGTCAAACGCCATAGATCCCCTCTCCATGAGATGATGCACGCTTTCGAGCTAAACCCGGACACGATGGAGAAGATCCATATGGTGGTGCTTGGGCCCAAATGGGCTCTGGCATTCAACGCAAGGATCCCACCGTCCAAGGAGAAGGCAAAGGAAGAAATAGATACCGACGAGGCAGAGGTAGTCATATACATGGACAGGTCGTGTATAGAGGGGGGAGTAGGGGCGGCCGCGGTGATGTACAGAAACGGAAGGGAATGCAGGTCAGCGAGGCTATACATGGGCCCAGAAAACGAGCACACCGTTTTCGAAGCGGAGCTGGCAGGTGCAGCCATAGGGGCGAAGATGCTCAACACGGAACGGGGAGAGAGATACACCATCGCCCTGGACAATCAAGCGGCCATACAGACAACCAGGAAGGAGCGCGCGATCCCCGGTCAATATCTCATCAGCGCAGTTCACAGACAGATTCAAGGCGTAGTACAACAACAGCTGGGGGTCAAAGTCACGATGAGATGGGTACCGGGGCACGAAGGGGTAGCAGGGAACGAGAGGGCAGATGAGGAGGCAAAGAAGGCGGCGAGCAGAAAGACCAGCGAGGAGAGAGACATACCGATTGAGTGTCGGGGAATAATGCCAACGAGCAGAGCGGCAGAGGTCCAGAGGCATAACACGAGCCTAAACCAGAGAGCGAGGGAAATCTTTGCTAAGTCACCCAGAGCCATGCGAGCGCACGAGATTGACCCCACCATGCCGTCAGCAGCTTTCGCGAAGATCACGAAGAACATGCCGCAAAAACAGGCCAGCCTGCTCGTACAGTTGAGGACGGGACACATACTGTTGAACAAATACCTGTACAAGATAGGGAAGGCGGAATCACCCTCGTGTCCGGCATGCGGGAACGCACAAGAAACGGTACAGCACTATCTGTTCCAGTGCAGGGCATACAAGAAGCAGAGGCAAACACTTTAAAACAAGCTAAAACAAGGAGCGAGATCTCTAAGAACGCTGCTGGGCAGACACAAAGCATTGGAGCATCTATTTGGGTACATACAGGACACGAAGAGATTTGAGAACCAATACGGGGATGTCACACTACCACCGGCAAGAGAGGACACAGGAACAAGAACAGGCAGACAACAGCGCAGGGAGAGAAGGCGCTAAACACACACCTCGCCCACGAAGGCACGGAAACGCTCGAGGCAATGCCTCTTGAGCATACGCAGAGAATAGAGGTCCAAAGGAGAGGAGGGCTACACGCCAGAAAGAAAATGTACATACCGTCTTACATAGGGCGCTGCCCCAAAAGACGTAAAATTGGAAAAAAAATAAAAATAAACATTCTATAGACCGAACAAGAACATGGCAAGTACCCTTGTACCTATGAGTTTGATACTACCCGATATAATGGTGAGTAGAAACTTTTTAATTTAAAGAATACTGCGACAAGCGTTTGATCTCCATAGGCCTGTCACCTGTGAGTCGTGTCCTGTTCACATGGCTATACAAGTTCAATGATCTACTTGCTAGCATTATTTGCCTTCGACAGGCGGCGTCATCAGTACAACCAGCACTTTTTCACCTCCCGCGGTATGTCTTCAGGCACCGCGTTGAGGCGGCAGGTTAGTATTCATAGTCCGAATAGACACCAATCGCCGGGTTTAGGGTGGCTAATTGTGGGGCATGTAGAGTAAGGCAACGGATCACGAGTACATCTGCCCAATCGTTAATAGGCTTTCATTCTGGCGACGTTCGATATCCAAGTACAGCTTACCATCAGACGGGAAAATACAAGGTCTATCTAGTCTTCAAGTGCGTTCCTTGCACAGGCGGCTACTATATGTAGTCACATGTAGATAGATCCAGACATACCATGTACTCATTGAGCATATAGATTCAGTTACAACCATTTACATCCACACATCTGAGCCACTCATACTCCAGTTACACTCTACTGGCTCAGAGCACATCTTAAATATATATCTCTGCACAATCCAAATATGTTCTAGTACCTGCATTGCACTCCAATTAAATAGTACTATGTGTACAGACTAACCGATAATAAAAATACTGCGGTAACAGCGTGGACCTCACTCAAAAAGGCCAATGAGTCGTCGCATAAGGGCCCCCGCTCCCGTCCACAAAAAAAAAAAAAAAAAAAAAAAAGAAAAAAGGAAAAAAAAAAGAAAAGAAAACGCACCATGCACATGCCCTACCCACCCCCCCTGCTTGATCCACATCATTTACGATGGCGGGTACCCCACGTGGCACGCCCGCGGCGTGCAGGATGGCCGCGAGAGCGGTGTCATCAAATGTGTCATCGGGGTTGGGTTGTGCTTGAGGCTGCGCGGGTGGACGGGGTGGTGCGAGAACACCAAGAACAAGTCAGCATGCAGACGGACATGGCACGAAGTGAACCGGCGGGAGGAAAGAGGATACGGAAACTGATGCACAACGAACACGGGACACGCGTGGAGGGAGTGCAGAACAACACTTGCGTGACACGTGAAAAAAGAAAAAAAAGAACGCAAAAGACAAAATGACAAGCAAATATGACTCACCCTCAAACGTCCTTTTCCTCCGCTCCGGATCCACATCGATCATCTCTCTGCAAACGTGCACCCCATATCCGTGACCGTGAGCTGCTCCCCGCCCAACCCGTTCCGACTTGATGTCGTCTATAAGAAGTGACGTGGCATATGCTCATATATGCACTGAGCATCAATGAAGACGATATAGTGGGGCAAATACTGGACTTACGCTCTAATACTAGCAGCAACATGGAAGGAGGCCTGGGACATTAGGAAAGATGGGGTCAGTACTAGTTGGTGGTTACTCGTGAGGGTTGTGGTGGAAAAGAGGCCCCAGCATGTATATAAATAATGCCCTGCCTCGTTGATAGATAAGCGCTAAGCCTCAAGGCAGCCTGGTTCTCATGCATTCGGACCACAATCTATTTTTTTTGGAAGCTCTTCATAAATATGTATCTAATTCAAAATTTTAATGGCGGTGGACGTACCTTGAGCGCGGCATGGCTGCATGGCTGTGCTCAAATCCATCCCAACTTGATACTGGATGACCTAAATACGACGATACTACCGATATGAAGCTAACAAGGCAAACTTGGAGCGAGGACACATCAACCACTCAGAGCTGGGATCAGTCGACCCAATTGCAGCATATCAGATGATCTCGGAAATGGTCGATCAAGCTTGAGGCTTGTTGTAGGGTGTGAATAGACTAGCTAATCGTGACCACAGTCACCTGTGGTTATGAGGTAATGCTTTAGGTGATCTAAATGTTATTGGATTCTAGAGGGGTATTTCCTAGGGGCATACATTATCATCAATGGATTATCCTCCTAGGGGCATGCATCATCATCAATGGATTATCCACCTAGGGGCACATGGCATCATCAATGACATCATTGGTGATGTATGCACTCCTAATCCAATGTTCCATAGGGTTTTACCCTTGTTCACCGCTGTATAAGTAGCTAGGACTTTAGCTACAACAAATCATTGGTTTCAGCCCATTCACTCACATTGTTGAGTCCGGTTGAGTGAGTTAACAGTGTCCTCACTATCAGTCTCAAGTTCTTTTCCCTACATCTCCTGCGCTTGAGTTAATGCGCAGACTCCTCCCAGTCCTTCCCATTTTTGCAAGGCAACGAAATAACGAAATAACACTAAATACGACGATACTATCGATATGAAGCTAATAGGACAAATTTGGAGCAAGGACAGATCAACCGCTCGTAACTGCCATTAGTTGACCTGATTGCAGCATGTTAGATAATGTCAGAAACGCTCGTTCCAGCTCGAGGCTTGTAGTGGGGTCTGAATAGATTAACCAAACGTGGCCTCAATTTCCTACTGCTATCAGGTAATGCTTCGGCCATTTGCCGCCAATCTGAATCATTCGAACTACAAGTAGAAACTCCTAAAACGCGGTGAGGAGGAGAAGGGAGGCAAGGACACAAGGACACCACCAGTCAAGGTCCTCGGAGGGATGTTGAGCTCCAAGTTTTTTCAAGGTCCAAACTCGAAGATCTGCGATATCTATGAAAGACACCGTGCTTTGCCAGCCAAGTTTTCTTCAATCTTCTGTAGAGTTTCCTGTTGGATCCATGTCATTCTTTCAAGGGTATGATATTACCGCTGGGGACGAACACTGGATATTCTCCCAAGTTACCGTAATATCTGACTGATACACACTTATGAGAAGCATTTTTTTTTTCTCTGCCTTTATATCAAATTTTACGCCTTTGGGGGGTAATAAGTATATATCGTACATATGGTATATACATGCTTTTACTGATGCATGGAACAATCTTCAAAGCTCACAACGTCACGTCGCCTCTTCACCACCAAAATATCGTACCGGAGAATCACCCGTAGAGGACGTGTAGGATCCAAATGCACCTTTCGAAAGGTCATTGTCTGGTTCTTTATAGCCCTGTTGAAATCAAGTTACTTCTGATGTTGTGGAATTTTAAACATTATGCTCACGTTGAAATTCGAACCGGAGTGGGTTCCCCGGTGTCTATGACCGTCTCCACTGTAGTAGTGACCAAAGTTGGTGGGTTGTGCGCCCGTGACTGTATCCCTGATTGTCCAACCCTAGAAAGGTTCATGTTCATTGGCTTCAAAGATATCGACGGTCCATCACTGGCACCACCATGATGACTCATCTTGGAAATTTGTGCTCAATCGTTAAACAGAGTCATCAAGCTGTTCGAACAGAGTTTTGCAGTCAGCGCACTGAAGCCATGGTTAGACTTAACTCGCTACCAGTATTACTCAGGTTCGTGAGAATGAACACACGGGATTAAGTGTACTCTGTTGTGTTGAAACACGAGGAACAGAGTGAGATCTATCGTAGCGACACTGGCGGTCATCAATGTGGAACGAAGGAGATATAATGATCTGATATTCTACGATCTGTACAAGATCATCTGTCCTTATATATTAATTATGATGTTCCTATATTACCAATCTCTTCGAGCTGCTGTGCCAATGCGATGCCAGTGCACCAGCAACCTGGGGTCGAGAGCGATCTCGAACCTCCGGCTAAATGCGTGCCGGCTCTGCCTCGGCGGTGTCATTGTCCCGATTACTAACACTCCCCCTCAGCGAGAAGTCCCTTCGGCAAAATCCTAATTTCCCTAATAGATACCTGTGTTGATATAAATCCAATCCCTTTGTAAATATGTCCGCTATGTTCTCCTTCGTCGGTACGTATGTAAGTGATGCCTCGTGAGAGACCACTTTCTCACGGATGAAATGATATGCGACATTGATGTGTTTGGTACGCGCATGATACGTTGCGTCATGCGATAGTGTAATGGCGCCTAGGTTGTCTGATCGAAGTGACGTGGGCTGGGTTTGATCGATTCCAAGTTCTTCGATAAAACGCCTCAGCCAGATTAATTGCTTGGCGCCCTCGGTAAGTGCCATGTATTCGGCCTCCGTGGTAGATAGCGCGATCGTTCGCTGCTTCTTCGAGCTCCATGCGATGGCTCCCCCTCCTAGTATAGCTACATAGCCACTAATAGATAGTGCGTCGTTTCTATTAGCATAATCCGAGTCGACAAATATTTCGAGGTCGAGACCAGCGTCTCGTCGGAAGATTATGCCGTCGTCACGTGACCCCTTGAGGTACCTGAGCGCGTGCTTGATCGCCGTCCAGTGCTCGGTTCCGTAAGTAGTAGTGAATTGGCTCAAGTGTTGTACGGTAAAAGCCAAATCAGGTCGCGTGCTGAGTGCTGCATACATTAATGATCCGATCGCTTTAGCATAGGGTACTTCGGCAGTTGGACCTGTTGAGTTCATGGGTGTCGTGAGCTTGATCATTTTATGCAGAGGTGTAGATACGGAATGTGCTGTTGTCATGTTGAATCGATCAAGTATGATGTCGATGTAATGCCCTTGTGACATGATCAGTGTTCCCTCATCCCTATTCCTCTCAACTCTAATTCCCAAGATTTTCTTCATTTCTCCTAAATCTGTTAAAGGGAATTTCCCATGAAGCTCCCCCTTGAGCTTAATCATCCCTCCTTTGGAGTCAGCAAATAGTCCAAAGTCGTCCACATATACTGATATGACTTCGATTGAATCCTTATCTTGTCTGATGTAGACGCATTCATCGGCTGTACTTTGATGGAAGCCGAGATCAAGTAGTAATTTGCGTAAGCGCTGATGCCAAGCTCGCCCCGATTGCTTGAGTCCGTAGAGCGCTCTGTATATTCTTAGAACGCGTCCAGATCCATCATCAAAACCGTCGGGCTGGCGCATGTAGATCTCCTCATCTATGGTTGAATTGAGGTAGGCGCCTTTGACATCCATCATTTCGATTTCCCAATCGAGTGTGTTTGCGATCGCTAATAGAACACGTAGTGAATCGAATTTGACCACGGGTGAGGTTATCTCGTAGTAATCCATCCCTGGCCTCTGTGTGAATCCTTGAGCCACAACCCTTGCTTTAGCCTTATCGAATTGTCCGTCCGGTTGTGTTTTGACAGTGTATACCCATCGGCAACCGATAGCTACTCGTCCGGGTGGTAGTTCTGTTAGCTCCCATGTTCCTAACGTCTTGTGTTGGTCCATCTCAATTTCCATCGCTTTCTCCCAGATCGGCGCATCATCACGTGATACCGCCGCTCTGTAATTCTCAGGTTCAGTGACGATTTCTCTCGTTATGTAAACCTGCTCGGTGCGTCCTGAATTATTCAGCTTCCGGTAATCCGGTCTTTGAGTGATACGCGCGCTCCGTCGAATCTGTGGAGCTGGCGCTTGTTCAGGTGGATCAGGAACGGGTGTTGTCTGGGGTGATGACGTCTGTGGGGTAGATGTGATCGGGTCCGGCACATGCTCGCGCGGTGAGTGCTCCCCCTCGAGCGGTGCCGTGTCGTCATCGTCGTTATCTGGGATGGGGTAGAGTCGGTTGTCATTTTCGTCAAATGTAATGTTCCTAGATACTTGAACGTGCTTTGAGGCTTTATTGTAGTACCTCCAGGCCTTTGCATGTTCAGCTACTCCGACGAATATATGTTCTTCTGCTTTTGGATCAAGTTTGGCTCGACGTTGATCCGGCACCATAACCCAACAATTTGTCCCGAATTCCTCTAGACGTGCTAGGTTCGGCTTCTTGCCGAATAGTGCTTGGAACGGCGTTGCGTCATCTCCAAGCGCTCGCGTGGGTGATCGATTTTTGATATAACACGCGTAAGCCATGGCCTCGGGCCAGAGTATTTTTGGCAGGTTCTTGGCAAATATCATTGCCCGTGCGTGCTCGAGTAAGGTCCGGTTGAGTCGTTCGGCAATTCCATTCTGGGCTGGGGAGTATGGAGCTGTGGTCTCCATGATAATGCCATATTTTTCACAAAATTCCTTGAAATTTTTATTGACATATTCCCCTCCATTGTCCGAGCGAAACCTCTTCAGTTTCTGACCTGTTTGGGTCTCGAGGAATGCCTTGTACGTCTCGAAGTGTTTGAGCGCTTCATCTTTGGTGCTCCCAAAATAGATTACGGTGTACCTCGATTTGATGTCTGTGAAAGAATAAAAGTATTTCTCACGCGATGGTCCCTCGGTCTGGGCAGGTCCCCATACATCGGATACTGTCAGGTCACCGACCTGTTCTACAGTGTCCTCGGCTCTTTTGGGGAACGGCTCCACATGCCGCTTGCCTTGTATGCATGCCTTGCACTGGCTCGGCTCGGTTGACTCGTCGATCTCAAGTCCAGTAACTAGGTTGTTAGATTTCAACATTTTAATTGAGTTTATGTTGACGTGCCCGAGTATCCTGTGCCATTTGTCCCATGACCGTCCTTTTGCCGCTGCGGCAAAGTCCCGTGCCTCGACTGATTGAGTGACCCGTGCCTTCATACAGAATAACCGCCCGCGCTTCTGTCCCTGTGCGAAGGTAACTCCGGCGCGTGATTTGAATTCGACGCCGGTGCCTGAAAATGTGGCCGTGTTGCCCTTATCAGTTAAACGCCCTACGCTGATAAGGTTGTTCGGCGCATCTGGTGCGTGTTTGACGTCACGTAGCTCGATCGTGTTCGTCTTGGCGCCGATCTTGAATTCCATGTATATAGTGCCTCGGCCTTGTGTATGTAGTACCGCACCGGGTGAAATTCCTTCGATTTCTGATGGTTCCTCGGCATAGCTAGCGAAATCATTTCGGCTTCTAGCTATGTGTGTTGTTGCTGCTGAATCGGCTAACCAGTCGGATGCGGATATAGCACTGTATGCTACCTCCTTAGATACAAATGCGAAGTCCTTTTCTTCTGCTTGTTTGACTGTTTCTTTGTTCCCTGATTTGAACCATTTCGGTGCTTGGCCCTCCTTGCCGCCACCTTTCACCCAGCAGTCCTTCACGTAATGACCCTTCTTGCCGCAATTTCGGCACTTTCCCTTTGTTGCTCCTGAGTCATCTTTCCTGGTCCTGTGACGTTGTTGCGCCTTAAGCGCCGTCTGCCGTGCCGATCCAGCTTTCTGTGCTCGATCCTCATCGAGGACCCGAGCTATTAATATATCAGCTGTTGTCCCGGCTCCACTGGCGTTTACTGCCGTAATAAACGCCGACCAAGAATCTGGTAATGACGTCAGCAACGTGTTCGAGAACTCGGTGTCACTGATGTAATGCCCCCACGCATTCAATTCCTGTTGAATGCCGCGGAGCTTGCGTACGTGCTCCTCCATGTTCGCGCCGTCCTCGGCAAGCGTCCGGAAGAAATCTCTTCGGAGATTTACAATCCCCACTGCTCCCTTAGATTCGAATATTGCTTGTAGACTAGTCCATACAGCAAACGCAGACATCGTCTGATTGATGTAAACTAGTTGTTCATCGGCAACTCTGAGGCAAATTTCTTTTCTGGCCTTCTTGTCCTTCCTTCTCCAATCGTCGATCTCCTGCTGCTCGCTCGCAGTGACGTTGTCGGCATCTGCCGGTCTCGGTTCCGTCTCCCTGCCGATAGCCACGTCCCACAGATCTAAGTCATCGAGTATCCACTCGAGCCGCCGGCGCCACGCCGCGTAATTATCCCCGTTCAAGGGGTCGATCTTGTACGTGTTGTTGCTACTCGACATCGTCGATCGGTATTGAGTTATTGGAGTATAGAGCGTAGTTAGATTTGTAGTATTTTAGTTATGCGCGGGGCCCATAACCTGTGGAACGAAGGAGATATAATGATCTGATATTCTACGATCTGTACAAGATCATCTGTCCTTATATATTAATTATGATGTTCCTATATTACCAATCTCTTCGAGCTGCTGTGCCGATGCGATGCCAGTGCACCAGCAACCCGGGGTCGAGAGCGATCTCGAACCTCCGGCTAAATGCGTGCCGGCTCTGCCTCGGCGGTGTCATCGTCCCGATTACTAACAATCAACACGGTTTCCACTGTGAGACGTACGAGTCTGGACACGACGCGATCCGTGTTCGCATACCCAGTATGAGACCTGGAGAGCTGCCAGCGAATAAGTATAATCTATCATGTGTCAGAGAACACTGCGAATGGCTCACAAAATACACCACACAGCCAGCAATAATAATCGAGTCGCATACAGCGCCTCCGCCAAGCCACACTAACGCCTCATCTCAGCAATGAGAAGTACCGGGCACGGCTAGAGATGGACAAACGCAAGTCAGCTTGAATGCCTTCGCTTGGACTTCGCTTACATTTCCGAGGTTGTTGACCTGCGAAGATTTTGGTATGAACTATGTTCACATTAGAAAGAGGTAACCACGGTTACGCCAGCCACTACCACTGCTACACCTTGGCCGACCGCGATCTGTGCCAACGCAAAGCTCAGACAAACTCAGATCAGCACGCAAGGACAAGGGGCTATACCGTCGAAATTAACCTTGCAAGTAGTTTTGACTTACTGAGAAAGTAGATACGCCAAGCGAAGAATAGCTGTACACAGGCAGAAACTAGCGGCACCTTCAGTGCTGCCAAGTAGGGATGCACACCGTGCCGTACATCCACGGCTGTACGGTGCCGTATTACGGCCACGGCACCCATACTGTCAAGGCTCGGTGTGCTGTGCCGACGGTACGGTATACGGTACGGTTTGACACCATATATACCATACAAATACGGCCGTGTACGGTATGTACGGTATGTATACGGCATGCATCGGTAAACGCCGAAAACGTGTTAGCCAAGCCAAAAACACAGCGCCTGACGGGCGCTACTGCTGGCACATACACATCGGGCATGCCTAATTAGTCTGCATAGGCTGACATAAAGCGCAGCTACCTGTGTAGGCCGCATAGGCGAGCATACTAATATAATGAAACATCATAGTCTACGCGGATCGGTCACTAACCGATCTTCCAATAGCCCCACCGTATAATATTGCCGTCAACCGTAATACGGCCGGTACAGTGCTGTACCGTACCGTCAGAGGGGAGAGGTCTTGATCATATGGACAGCATACGGTCTGCCATATCCGTCAACCCGCCGTACATTATACGGCCGTGGCCGTAATACGGACGGTGTGCATCCCTACTGCCAAGTTGCCCCAACCTGCACCCAAGGTTTTGAATGCATCTCGCATCGCAAGCGCTACTTGCAGACACTCGAGTAAATATACATAGCTCGTAAACTGGATTTGAAACACGTGAATTAAATCTTATATTAAGGTTAACAGAAAGGTTTCGAGCTTTCTTAGATCGTCGGGAAAAGCCATGGTATAAATGTCTGTGGTGAACGTGTTGGCACGCAGCATCTGTTAGAATAAATGGATAGCTATATCAAACATTATTCTAAGGTCTATACAATAATCTAACTGAGCTAACATCTGGGAGAAATAATCCATGCACCAGTCACAGTGCCTGCCCTGGAAAGCAGGCACCTGGGCCCTGGCCAGAAGAAATATTGCTATGGGACTAATAGTCCCATACAGGGACATCGGACACGATGGAGATTACAGTACACTGTCCTATCTATGGACGTACTGAATAGCTACCTCAGGAGAGAGGTACAGAGATGGCAAATGCCTTGCCAAGGCTGCTGTAGGCACACAGCACAGGACACACAAGTTTTCTATTCTATTCTATTCCCCTGACCAGCTCCACTGATTACGAGCTGTATTACATGTTGAAAGGAGCTTTGTACATTGCTCCAAGGTCCCAGCTTAGATACTTGTCAGTAGGACAAGTATCCCCATCATTGTTCCTGCCCCACAGCTGTATGCAGCCTGTAGAGCATTTCCACATTATCCTGACCCATTCTATCACTATCTTGAACACTGGTAGTCACTACTATTTTAGTATAAGTAGCTACCATAAATGTACGAACAAAACATCCAGAATATTATCCAGAACAATCCAGAATTGCTGTTTCACCTCCTGAAGTAACTGTAGACTTGTTTGATAGCTACAGAGCTTATTTCTTGATAGATTTCTCTAATTCTTTGTTGAGAGTCTACTATAACTGGCTACACTATACTGTTCCGAAAGCGAGAGCTTCGGACCCCTAGTTCCTCTGTTCTCACCTGTTTCTTCCTCGACTCGGTCACGTGACCTACATCAATCAGTGACGCACTCGCTCCACAGAGCTTAGTCAGCTCGCGCATATACTGTGCACAGGGGTGCACGAAGAGTCCCCACTCCCTGAGTCATCAAATATATCAATTCTGATATATCTGATATATTTTTCCTAAAAGCATCTAGTCATTACATTCTAGGGATGGTACTCGTATACTTGTGTTGATAAGACCCCAACAAGCCATAGTTGAACAGGTGGCCATTGAGCTATATAACAGAAAGAAGAAATAAACGATTAGGAGTTATATAGGAGGCCTTCACTAGCCTGAGGTCCAGCACTGAGGAATTATCAGTAAGCTGGCTGCGCGACGCAGCAGACTACCTACAAAGGGACTCACACGACACCCATATTTGGGAGCCGGTGACCGTGATAAGTGGTGTGTGCTACGAGGTAGAACTTGGTGACACGGGTGCGTTGTTGGACGTATTAGCTTGCGGGGTCTCCCTCCTGAGAAAAGGCCCGAGAACTTACAAAGGAGACTCAATGACAACGACTTAAAAGAATGGGTCCATTGCCAGCACAGAATAATAGTTCAAATATGAGAATGGCCGGATAGCCCCTACCGCCGTTAGGTGGATCAGATCCAGTCTTGAACCCTGGATTTCTGGCCAGATATAGATATACACAGCTTCTATAATCCACCCGATAGATTAAGGTGTGATTGCACCGTAGAATTGGGTGCCATGTACCGTCGACGTCTATTATTAAATGTAAGCGCTCACTCTTTTTAAGCTGCCGCAGAACGCCCCTACATACACATAAGCGCCGACATACTTCCGGCTCAAAGCCTTTAGCGCTTCGAGCACTCCCTCGGCGCCACTCTGCCTCGGTTCCGATGGTTTCGATCACAAGGAACAAAAATATATATCATCTTTTATACTATCGAATATTGGTGGTTCTGTGTAAGCTCTCGTCAATCGTTACTCATCCCTTGCAGTGGGAAAGTTTTAGGGAGATCCAGCGCCATAAATCTCATGTCCATGGCCAGCTTTGTTCACCTAGGTTTTTTTTGTGTTTATAGAGCTAATTGGCCTGTCTACAGCGTGCAAGCAAGGTTGACTATGACAAAGCATTGGGAAATTCGTGGTGGAACTGCCAGGGAGGGTCTTTTGCCGTACTTCAGAAAAGCGGAACATTACGTCCTGCCCTCTCACACGTTGTTTGCAGCAACACAGGTATGATTTTGACCACCTGGTCTACCTTACTGGATTTGATTGTATTATCATCAATCGTTGGCTGATGGCTTTGCATGGAAACAGTACACGTACAGCCGAGGACATGTGGTAAATTTCGTTTGATATGCCTCTGAATCCTGACATGGACTTATGCATTGTTGATGGAAAAGCATAGCCAGAGTAAAGATCCTCTCAAAGAACCTACGGTTGATCCCCACTTCCTGCAGTATAACTTTGGTAAGGCCTGGCTTATCACCTTACATAAATTAGGATGGAAGCTAAATTACCATCAGACGTGGCACGCAGGTGCCAAAATCAGCCAGTTCATCCGGAAGGTAGCAGAGGAAGGACCTTTGAATTAAACCTATTCTACTGGGCCAGCAATGCCACCTGCTGCCGCCCAAGGTGACGCGGCATATGAAGACTTCTGCCGCCAAACATTCCACGTATGGCTCCCGTTCACTCTCATGAGTCTCTTCTGACCTCCCCCCTCTTCGGACATGACATAAGACTGTCTATCATGCTGTGGGCACCGCCGCCATGGCGCCTTGCCCCAGGTGGCGTCGTTGACCTGTTTTCGCCACGCCCCTGATCATGTCTTCCGACCTCTCTACCAGTTCTCCGGTAGCCCGTGCGTAATTATTTATTAATTTTTTTCTGAGATTGATTTATATCCTGTTCGGTGATAGAATTATAGGGGAAGTCTCATTGATTTATATAATGCGTTTGGCAGAATACTATACAACTAAAAGCTTTAACGTTGGGCAAATTGGTGTCGGTCCAGTTTCGTTCTTACTGTGCAGCACGAATGAGGTCGGCAGCTTTCTCTCCAATGACGTACGCCGCAGCTATGAGAAGAGTTAGTTATATCACTATAGAGACACGACAAAGATAATTACCCTGTGTATGAGCTGCGATATGAAGAGGAAGGATCGAGAGATCTACGATGCGCAGGTTCTGGGTACCATATACCTGGTCATAAAAACACGATTAGCCTCCCTCAGATCAGAGACCAGTGGCTACCACCTTCAATTGGGGATCAACAACCCCTTGCTTTTCACGTGGAAGCATGGAACAGGATCCGATGGCGTGCCTAAATGAAGCGTTGGGTGTGCAGGAAAATAAGTGGACGATATCCTACTCACCAGACCGGGCCATGTGTGTTCTTGATATACTCTAGGACCTGTATCAGCGAATGGCGTTCATCTGAAAAGACACAACAAACCCCTCATCGCCTCATCCGTAGTACATTGTGGCCCGGGATCCACCTCCCTTGCTACCAAAGACTTCCATGGCTCAACGTTCATCATGGATTTGACGAATTTCACATGTTGAACCAACATCTCCAAGTCTTCGAGCGTGTAGTTAAGACCACCGTAACACTGTACATCGACGGGATATGCAACCCACCAAAGTCACATTCGAAGGCATGTGGATCAATTTCTGGGTTCTGCATTGGGTCCTTGCTCACGGCGTGCTATATTCAAAATATGTCAAGGGAGAATCAAGAGTTACTGAAGTGGAAAATCACAATAGTTCCGCGAGACAAAGGGTGGCTTAGAATCGCTACCATGGATGTATAAAACTTTTCGGGTTGTGGGGCAGCTGAATGTAAATCTTCAGCATCCATATTGTGGACGGGGAGGCTGGCCACGCACATATGGTTGTGAAAAATGATGGCATCACAGCGACTTCGAGATCAGGCAGGGTATCGTCCCTGAGTGCTGCAAGCTGGAGGTCATACTGATCTGCTAGGCCGGCTGGGAGGTTTCCTGAGGCTTTCCGTTCCTCCACGAATTTGGAAGCTTGAGCGATGACGGAAGGTGCTTCCTTCGGGCTTGCCACCGATAGCGGGAAATATGAGAACGCCGTGATTCCCTTGCCATGCATACCCTTATGCTCCCCACTAGACGCGACATGAGTGAGTGGATACAAGTTCACAGAATGGTTTACTGGAGTTTAGATTGCTGAGCAGCAAATTCCGGGTTACGCAACAGGTCCAACGATTCGCGTGAGACGTTATCCTTGAATTCAAAGGATATACCTATGATAGCTATGAGTCAACACGAGAAGTCCCGTGAAGTCAATGGCAGTACCAGCAAAGTTGTGTTCTTGGACATTTTCACCCACGCCAGGAAGGTCAAGCTTTACGTCGATACCAATGCGATCTAAAACATCCTTGCGTCCGATACCGGAGAGCTCAAGAAGCTGAGGCGTTTTGATGGTTCCTGTAGCAACAATGACTTCTTTTCGAGCATGTACTACGTATGCCTGCGGTTTATCGGAGCCAGATAGGAATTCGACACCCGTAGCTGTCAGATTATCGTTTGGGGAACGACGGTCGGCAAACAGCAGCCTGGCCACAGTGGCACCAGTAAGAACCTGTCGTTATTACGTTTGTAAGCATGAGCATGCTTTAATACAAAGGCCGCACAGTCAGATTAGGACGGTTCTCGTTGGCTTGGTAGAACGCAGTCGCGGCGTACGAGCGACTGAATGTCTTGGGATCAAACGTCGAATTTGCAGCCCATGTTCCTGTGATCTAAGCAGGGCATCGTGTATATTATGGCAGCCACAATATTCGGAATACTCACGTCCCCACTGTACGGATCATGAATGGCCTTGATTCCCATGTTGCGCAGGGTTTGGTGAAATGGCGCGTCATGTGTATGAAACGAGTCTGTGAATGCTACCTGTATCGGACCAGTGGACCCTCGACCGTTTTTATTGAAAGTGAAATGATATTTCGACACTTGTTCTTCTGTAGGTTCATTGAAACTATGGATTACTGGATGTCAGCCCGCCAACAGTAGCAGCAGACATTGCCTTACGTTTCAACCTTCCTGGCATATTTCGCAAAGCTCTCCCATCCCCACCCCGGATTACCCAGGAGTTCGATAGCGTCCATATCCGCTGCAGGCGGTGAACTTTGGTGCATTAGGCAGGCATTCGTCTGCTGGTGCTTCAAACTCACATCCAGCAAGCGAAGTTTAAGCCCGAGCTACCACCCAGGCCCTTTCCACGGGACCAGTATACGACCTTGTCATTGGCGTGTCGCTGCTTGACCGTTGGAAAGAACCAGTCGTATTTCGGATTTCCGAACGTCTTTCCGTATTGAGCGAGCATGAGAATATTCGGGTCGTTGAGGTTGGCAGGTCCAGCCTCGAGAACCACAACAGAGACCGAGGGATCCTCGCTAAGTCTGGCCGCGAGGGTCAGACCTGCAGTCTGAATTAAATCAGGTCAACGAATCTGAGTAGACAGAATGTGCGGCGTGCCTACCCCTGCGCCTGCAATGACATAATCAAATGTGCTATTTGCAACGTCTGTGACATTGTTGGACATCCTTCAGTGAACTATAGTGGTAGGGAGCAAACCTGCGACGATGTGAGCTATCGTCGGCTTTTCTTACATCCATCGCAGTTGACCAGGACCCTGTGAACACCTGGTACCGATGAGCTCTACTAACCAGATTGGTGATTTCGGAAGTGCCCGCTCCCATGAACCTTTAGATGCATCATGCACATCGAAGCCGAGTGTCATCTTGATGGACATTGGAACTTATTTTAGATGCGTCATGATTGGTAATTCAATTGGATGACTTTCCGTAGCCCTAAATTCCTAAATTCCTACAGGGATGCACATTAAAGCTCGGCCCGATCGCCCAGACCTGTGAATGGGGTCTGACAGCTGGCATCACATTTGCACATCAACACGGCTGGCTGACCCAGGCGCCTGGCTTGAAGTTGGGCCGGCGAGATGCCGAGCATATGCCGAGACTCTCTTTGGAAATCTTATGTCGGCGGTTATCATAATAGACATCGACAATGTGTCACTGAGGAGGACAATGCTACTATACAAAGAAACAATCTTCCTTCTTGATTCCCGCAATTTCTACACAGAAACCTGCGTACGTATCGGGTTGAAATCAGCTCTGAGCTCCTACCCGGCCAGACTCATTCAAATTTCAGACCCGTGGACAGCGAATTGATCAATGCTGTAATTCAACTTGTTATTAATAGGGCGTTTCACGAAGGTGGCTTCGACGTGAATTCGGTCACGAAATCGGTGTGAATTCCAACGTGAACTCCGGAGTTCAAACACGATTTCATGGCCGAATTCACGTCGAATTTGGCTCCTTCGTGAAACCCCTCTCTGTATCTGTGAAATTTAACAGCAAGGCGGCTTGCGCGGCATACCAACGGCAGAATGGCCTGTTGTAGCTGTAATGTTACATTTAGTAATTACATGCCCAATGCTCCCACCGATGTTTCGGGACATCCGTCGTCAGCCTGACGAATTACGATGAGGTGGTTGGGACATTTGTGTGAACCGGATGGCTCAGAGGGTGGCAGACGGCTCAGAGAGGAGAATATATATGTCATCTATCTCTACCATACTATCTCCAGCAGCTCCAGCATCTCATCTCTCCTCTCTTGTACTCAGCTTCCCTGTCATCTCATATGATCTTGATTAAGAGGAAGAGACAAGGTACTTACTTGCAAAGGCTGCGCACAGCACTGCGGTGTACCGGGCAAAAGAAAAGGATCGAAAGAAAAGGTAAGCAAAGAAAATGGTCTAGTACTAATTACTTTCCATATTGGACGTCAGCTGTATGTGCCGCAGAGCGGCATGCTTGGGACCGAGTTGGGGAGCGAGTTCACGGACGAGTGCGCGAGGGAGTTGATACAATTAAGCTGAGTTCGAAGAAGGAAAATGTATAGTTTAGTCTGAGTACAAGTAAATCTTCGAGGGTCTCACCTGAGTTCGAAGAAGGAAAATGTATAGTTCCTTCTTCGAACTCAGACACCATATCGATACGATCACGTGATGTACTGCGTCACGTTACTGCAGCAACACACCCCCTTGACGCAGTATATCGGCGATCAATAAAGACCCATGGTACGTCGATGGCGTTCCACTAGTTCGCGAGGGAGAGCCTTCGTCAGTAGGTCCGCTGGCATGCTGTTCGTAGGTACGTATCCGATCTGAATGAGTTTCTGGACTACTTTCTCTCGCAACCAGAAGTATCTAAGGTCCAGGTGTTTCATTCGCCCGTGATGCTCTGGGTTCTTCGCGACTGAGAGGGCGGATTGATTATCGATGTAGAGGTGAGATGGTTTGTCGAGTTTTGAGCCAAGTTCACTGAAGAGGTTTCGTAGCCATATGATTTCCGTCCCTGCAAAGACTGAGGCCACGAATTCGGCCTCGGTGGTGGATAAGGTAACGAAGTTTTGTAACTTGCTGGCCCAACTAACTGCTCCAGTCCCAATCTTAGTAAGGAATCCCGAGGTAGATCGGCCGCTATCGGGATTTCCTCCATGGTCTGCATCTGTCCATGTCCGGAACGACTCAGCGGAGTGGTCAGGCGCAAATGTGAGGGTTAGGTCAATGGTACCCTGTAGATAGCGCAAAAGGTGCTTTACTGCTGCCCAATGCGTCGGTCCGGGGTTCGAATTGAATCGCGCAAGGCGACCAACAGCGTACGCGATATCAGGGCGGGTTGCAATTGCCAGGTAATTCAGTGCGCCGACAGCATTCAAATACGGTACGTTCTGCATCTCTTCTATCTCTTCTGGGGTTGAAGGTCCCATGCTCGAGCTCAGGTTCAGACCCGGGGTCATCGGCGTGAATACTGGTTGGCAATCCGACATTTGGAATCGCTCCAAGATTTCCCGAATATATTGCTTTTGTGATAGTTTCAATGTCTTTTGTGAGCGGTCATACTCCACTTCCACACCCAACAATGACGTTGTCGGTCCCAGATCCTTCAGCTTGAAGATCTTGCCTAGTTCGCTCTTCACTCGATCCAGTTCTCGCTTCGAGTCCGACACTAAGGTGAGATCGTCAACAAATACGGGGATGACGATCCTGGTTGAGTTGTTCATCCAGACGTAAACACTCGGATCAGATTGGAGACGTTTGAGTCCTATACCCTCGAGGGCTGTTCCGAGTCGTTCGTACCATAGTCTTCCACTCTGTTTCAAGCCATAGAGCCCTCTCTTCAATCTGCATACCCAATCCGCCCCTCCCTGATGATAGCCTTCTGGCTGCTGCATGTATATGCGCGCGTCGTTGTCCAGGATTCCGTTTAGGTACGCATTCGATATGTCTATGGATTCAATATGTGCTCCTTGGAGCGCCCCCTGAGCTAATATTGCGCGTAGTGCCGCCCATCGTGCAGTAGGGGCGAACACCTCGTCGTAATCAATACCTGGACGCTGGGTGTAACCCTTTGCGACTAGGCGACTCTTGTATTTATCCAGAGATCCATCAGAGTGGAGTTTTATCCGAAATACCCAGCGTGAGCCAATTGCCTTTTCTCCGGGTGGTAGTTTTTCTAATACCCATGTTCCATTTTCTAGTAGTGCCTGGATTTCCACGTCTGTTGAGTCTCTCCACAGTGGCGCATCTGAACGTCGCATTGCCTCGGCAAATGTTTTGGGCACCCGATCATCCTTAATGGTCGCATTGAACACTAGCTCTATGGCGTCCGGTGAGATCTTGTTCATGCTGAGGCCATTCGAGTTGTCATAAATGAACTCCAGGGCCTGGATGGTTGATGCGCTAGCTGCGGCGCCCCCTTCAGGGCCTGGATCTTCATGGTCAGGAGCGGGGCGTGGTCTGAGGAACGGGTCGTGGAGTTGGCGGTAATCTTGGCGGATCGTGGTTCGGCCGGAGCGGCGAGGCGGTGGCGACGGCTCAGGGTGTCCAGGGGGATCCGGATCTGGCTCTGGAATCAGTTCAGGAGGGGGTGGGAGGATGTCAAGGTGGTCTTCGGGGGGTGCTGGGGCTGGGGGGGGCTGATGGTCTTCGAGGGGTGCGGGGACTGGAATGGGCTGTGCATTTGGTACGGCAGTAGCTTGGGCAGGCAAGAGGGCAGGCAGTGGGGTCGCTGCATCATTTGTATTTGTAGTCATTGAGAGACCTGGAAAATCAGATTCATCGAAAGTGACATCGCGGGATATGAAGATGTGTTTCGTGAGGGGGTCAAGGCAGCGCCAACCTTTGTAACCGTTCTCAAAGCCAAGGTAGATGCACTTTTGGGATTTTGGTTGTAGGCTGTTCCTCTCATTTTTCTGGATGTGGACATATGCAGCACAGCCAAAAGTACGAAGCATTCCGAGATCCGGTTTGTTACCGTACCAGGCTTGGTAGGGTGTCTTGTCTGGGAGAGTGGAAGTTGGAGTCGCATTGATGATTCTGACTAACAATTTTAGGGCATCACCCCACATTGATGCTGGTAGGCGGGCTTGCTGCAGTAAGGCGACTATTCCTTCGGTGAGGGTCCGATTTGTCCGTTCTGAGATCCCATTCTGTTGCGGTGTTCCCTTTGTTGTGTGCTCGTGTATTATACCTCGGTGTTGGAAGTGTTGCGTCCATTTGTGGCCAATGTATTCCCCCCCTTTATCATCCCTAAATCTTCGCACCCGCGAATTGGTCTGGTTTTCTGCGAGTGCCTCATAAGACCGATAGGCGTCAAATGCTTCGTCCTTTGTTCTGAGTAGGTAGACGCATCTATATCTCGTGCAGTCATCTGTGAATGTAATCCAGTATTGGTACCCAGATGATGTGCGAACTGGAAGGGGACCGTGTACATCGGAAACGACCAAATCGAGTGGTCTGGATGCACGATTTTCGCTCCTTTTTGGAAAGGGGAGACGGTGTTGTTTTGCAGCAATGCAGGGCTCGCAGACTTGGGGGATCTCAGTACTTTCGCTCGCGTGTATTCCGCTTGCCATATCATCCTTTAGAAGTCTTTCTAGGCGTGCTCGACCTATATGCGCGAGTCGTTGTGCAGCAACTGACGGTCCACAGCTGGTGATGAGGTAGCGAGGGCGTGTACAGGGTTTGGTACTGTATCCCCAGTTAGGAATCCCATCCCGTTCTGCACGGTAGCGCAGAAACGCAGTTTTCCGTCTTGGGCAAATGATATGCGATTTTTCACGATGTTGACTGAGAATCCGTGATGGGTAGTTAGATGGAGGACTGCGAGTAAATTATTCTGGAGTGCTGGTACGTGCAAGACTTGGGAGAAAATAACATTGTGTGCTAATTTCCCGTCTATTTTGGGAATAAACAAGACTTTGCCCCTTCCTGCCGAATATACGACCTCGTTTGTCGCTAACCGGATGGGTACTCGGTAAACTTCATAGTCTCGGAGCCAATGACGATGGGGCGTCATATGGCTTGTGGCCCCTGTATCTGTGTTCCAACGTAGGTCAGTGTCGCTGCCTGTGTAGGAAGGTGACGAGGGTCGTAGACTTGCGTTTCCAGCGAGCTCCTGCGTGGCTTCATTCTGAATAGGCACCATTGCTTGATTCGCACCCATCTCTTTTCGATTCGCTTCACCTCGGCGTGCTGGTCGCAGTTCTGGATGCGCGATCCAGCATTGATCCGCCGTGTGACCTCTCTTCTTGCAGACAGCGCAAGTTGTGGTGTTGTTCCTCTTCTTTGAGGCCACTGATAGTGCTGCTGTTGATGAGCTCAAGGAGGTCTGGCGTTTTAGGTCCTCGTTTCGAAAGGCCGTGGCGATAGTCGCACGATCAAGGGTACTGAGCAGGAGAATGGATGAGGTGAAGGCGCCGTATTCGACGTGATCAAGTCCCGCGATCGCTGCGTGTATCCCGATTTCATCGATAATGTTTTGGGTAGTGAGCGTGCTCGGTGCGAGCGCAATGAGGTCGTTAGTGGCCGAGTTTATGCGGGTGATGTAGTCTGTGAGGGATTCTTCGTCTTCCTTGTGTACGCTCAGTAATTTATGCATGGCATGGAAACGGCTGTTTGCGATTTGGGATCGGTGTGCGGCCCTCAATCTCTTCCACATCTCGACGGGATCGTCCATAACTCCTTCGATATGGACGTACTGCGTAGGATTTAGAGATTTCAGTATGATGCCCGCCGCTTCTTCCCTTTTCAGCTGCCACTTTTCTATCTGCGCTGCGTCCGTTGGCATTTTCGAGTCCTCGGTGATTATTCGCCACGCGTTGATGGTCATTAGCTTCCCTTGCATCACAACTATCCATGTGTTGTAGTTGGAGCTTGTGAGCTTTATGCCTCTCGCGCTGTTTTCGGCTTCTGAGCCGGACATTGTGTTTTGGAATCTCTTTCCTCGGTTTAGACACGCAATGATGCTCTTCTCCTTCGATCAAGGCACGGGGCCCATAACCTGATACAATTAAGCTGAGTTTGAAGAAGGAAAATGTATAGTTTAGTCTGAGTACAAGTAAATCTTCGAGGGTCTCACCTGAGTTCGAAGAAGGAAAATGTATAGTTCCTTCTTCGAACTCAGACACCATATCGATACGATCACGTGATGTACTGCGTCACGTTACTGCAGCAACAGGAGTTTGCTGCGAAAGGAGGGTCGAAGCTGCTTTCGCAAAGTTGCGGAATTCACGAACTCTGCGAGTTCGCGGCGGAGTGCGGGACCGATTTCAGTGCCGATTTCACGTCGAATTCACCTTCGTGAAACGCCCTAATAGCGGTTAGTCAGCGCACCAAGAACGTTGAACTCATTGGCAGCCAGAACTTGCCTTTGAGATTTGGACTGAAACTGTCCGCCCATTCAGGTTAGGCTAGAGTGGAAATACGCAGTAGTCGCCGTGAATGGATAAGTGCTCCTGCCGATCGATCATCAAATCAAAGATTCAATGCCAGTGTCATCTCATTCCGAGTGAAGTGACACTGACACTGAATTTTGATTTGAGTCCTGATCGTCCAACGCCACGCCATGAGCTGCTCATCGCATATAGCAATGCTGACCACAGACCCGCCACCATCAGAAGCATGCCATTGAAAATCCGCCCGAAGATTCGCACGGCCCTTGCATCGTGGCAGTTAACCAAACTCAGGGTTTAAAATTAAAGCGGTGTGAACACAACAATATTGTATAAACGAATGATATTAGGGAGTCTGCCTTTGATTGATCTTCGATGCCCCTTTATGCACGGCAACAAGAACGTGGAACTCGTTGGCAGCTACAACCGTTGTGACTTCCCTTTGAGATATGGATGGAATGAAATTGTTGTATTTACAAATTCGCGCCGGGGCGGACCGCTGTGTCTTCACGGTAACAGCTATCTTTAGTTGACGTTCAGGGTTGAATGGTGCCACGATAAAAGGCGGCGCCACGAGTCAAATTTCTCACCAGACCAGTGCGCTCTGAATTTTAGCAATTCATAGTAGAGGAAACAACATGCCTCTCACTGCTGTTAATGCCACCCAAGCACCACTTACAGCTAAGGTTCCTTCGAACCTCCCCGAATTGTGCGCTTCCAATTTTTCTCCCCATTGTTTGGACATGTTCTCATCGCTTTTCTTGTCCAGGCTTGGGCCTCAGGTATGGGACAGAGACCACGGGCAGCGCGCATATGTTCACATTATCTCCAGCTGATTGGTAGTTACCTGAACTGGGGTCTCTTGGGTATACTGGGAAATCAAGTCTGTAAGATTCTCGTCCAGTTCAATACAGGCTGCCTCCAAACGTTCACGATGATCATAGATATTTACTACCTTTGCTTCCCGAGGGATTCTCGCTACATCAAAGCCTTAGGTGCGCTACAATCAGCCTCTCGCAACATTGCGGATTTCAATAGCTTTCATCAGTATATGGTCTATTCACACTGGAGATAGCACAGACTCTTATGATATCCAGCGATGGTTGGCAATGGTTTATCGCTTCATGGGGGCGGCCTAGCCAGATAGACAACTATTATCTGGCTTGGTTCGATATCTGTATAATGGCTGGGATAATATCCACAACCGTGCAGATCTTCTTCGCCTGGAGAATTTGGATGTTATGGAGATCATTGCTACTACCGGGCTTCCTTGTTACTGTGAGACAACCTTGCCCACGCTAATCAAATGGTTCCTGACCCAAGTGCACGGCAAGATATCGCTAATGCAAGGATCTGCTGGCATAGCCACTGGAATTCAGGTTCGCTCCATCTGTATAGTTCTGAGCCTAATTATCACTCTACGTTGATGTACAGGTACGACGTCTTCCCAACTTGGCTAACGTTGGAACCCTGTTTCCTGTTGTTTCGGTGCGTAGCGTATAGGACGCTTTGATGTTCGAATAGTTCGACCTCCTGGCGTAGGTTTGGCTTGGAGGAAGCGCGGCAGTGGATATTATGATAGCAATGACCATGACGTACCTGGTGGGTTTCATAGGCCATGGCTTTACGTGGTTCCCGAAGAGAACTAACAAATGGCTCCTAGCTTACTCGAGAAAGAAATAAGACCAAATTCCATAGGTCGGATTACCTTCTCACCCGTCTAATGAGACTGACTATTGAGACCGGAGCACTTACAGGTAATGTCTTTAGTATGTCAGAAACTGGAGGTGTTAAAATGCCAATACAGCTACTGTTGCCACTGTGGATGTCATAGTCTTCAATCTATTCAAGGTATCCTGTTTCTGAGTTACACACTTAGCCCTTTCCATTGATCTGATGTTCGACTTTCAGCATAATAACATTCACCTCTGCCCGTCAGTCATGTGCGCCCATACGCCTTATGACGCAGGCTAATCATCTATTTTCCAGCGCGATTGTCTTGGGAAAGCTGTCAGTATTCATGCTTTGTTGTCTCTCTTTGTTTCCAGAGAAACTTACATCGCTCCTTCCAGGTACACCAACACGTTGATGGCGGTGTTTAATAACAGAATCTTTGTGCATCGGCACCTCCCACTTCCGCCGGGGAACGCAGCGATAGGCCGCTCCGGCTCCGAAGATTATTTTGCCACATTCAGAGATGCCATGTCTCGCACCAGTTCCAAGTCTCAGGCCAACAAAGCTTTTCGAGACACATTCGAGGAAACGGACACGATAAGCGACATGCCGCTGGAACAACTGGTAAGTTGCGAATGTACCTTTAAGAAAGGAGACACGCCTAACCCACATGTGTAGGCCCGACAGAAGGCAAACAAAGTGACGGAGGCACAAGACAAATATTCGGCTCCTATGGTGTTAGTGGAACGGGAGACTTACGTTTAAACAGACTCTACTTTCATGTTCGCACCATCACTAGTACGTGTAGTGTTGCACTCAAGGCCTCTAAGTATGCTACTCCAATTCCACTTTAATTATTTGCATGCACAAATTCCAAACACAATGCACACAGCATCAGGAAAAATGGGGGATGTTATGGAATGGTATGTACCATATGTAGGGCTTGTAGGCGTGTAGGAATCCCCCCTGTTATAATGTGCTCTGTAGTGCTGGCCCAATTTTGTAGTGTGCCATAGAACCATGTGGTGCCACTGCTAACTACAGTACGCTACAC